>NC_061162.1:850607-993107 GCF_022113875.1 Hydra vulgaris
TAAAATATATTTTATTTGTCTAATTTTTTTTTTTCTTTTGTAATTGTTTCTCATCGGTCCAATTAATCTTAAATGCTTTTTTTTTTTGCTTTTTAAAATGTTCTCAAAACGACTAAAAAATCTGGCCAGCTTTTCGCAACTAAATATTATTTACGTGGTCAGCAATCGAGAGCAATCGCTCCCGCTTCCCGACCAAGCCTGCAAAATCCTTCTGCATTGTTACTTTCAGTCGCTAAAGGATCTGAATCTAGCAAAACTACTGTTTAAATGGTCATAACACAATACAAGAGCTCTCTATTTATCGAAAGAGCAAATAAATTTGGAAGAAAGAGTGGCTTTAAAGATAAGAAAGCAGCAATTAGTATTCAACGATCATCCTTGCAAAATCCTGGCTTATCGAACAGAGAACGACCAGAAAGATATAAAGTTTCAGAGTTTTTTAAAGATTTAATTTTGGCAAGCAATATGCAGCTGTTTGAGAACTCTAGCTTTTGACTCGAATATTTACATCAAAGAATACTTGCAAGCTAGACCTTTGCAATTTTATCAAAGAAAAATTTGGAGGAATTTGGCAAAGGATATTTGCACAAGACTGGAAAAACAATAAATACAGTACATTAGTAGAAAAAAAATTTGTCAAAGACACTGTGCACAAGTTGATGTCGTTGATTAGCGTAAATGTTTGCTTATTTCTTTGAAATAATGAAAAATATTATGATAAAAACCACTTTTATAATTTTCAAGTTCCTTAGATTAAAATAATGAAGTTTTTGCATTAGTTGAACTACTTTTTTTTTTTTTTTGATTTTTTTTATTGTTTTGAATATAACGATCGCATGTTTTTAAAAAATAATACTCCAAAACTTGCGGTTTTTATTTATAAAGTTCAAGAGCCAGAGCCGAGCCGAGAACCAAGCCAGAGACAAGCCGGAGCCTGATATTTCTTAGGAGCCGGAGTCAGAGCTGAGCCGTAAAAAAAACAGTCGGCTCCACAAGCCTGCTAACCATGTACATAAACCTAGGCAGGATAAATCTTATATCTTCATTTCAAAGTAAGGTATCCTGTAGCTACAAGACCTCTTCGTAATGTGTCCTTTTCTGTTAACTCTCCTGAAAATATATGTTATAGAGATTCTTGGAATGGCATATATTTAAACACATTTATTTACAGAAATGTAGGAAGTAAAACAAAACTGTCATTATTAGGAAACCCTTCAAACTTGTATACTAAAAGGCCATGTACACCAATGGATAAATTTAAAGATTGTCAGGTGCTTAAAAAGTTTACAAATAAACCTGGTTTTTTGATTCACTGCCATATGATGACAACAAAGTATAAATATAAAATATAAAGTTTTTCACTGAAAAGTTCTAGTTTGAAAAAAAAATCTTGTTTTATTATTTATTTTATAAGATTTTGAAATTACTTCACGCTAGTTGAGCTTATTTCAATTATTATAATTAATTATAACTATAATTAATTATAATTAATTATAATTATAATTATAATTAATTATAATTATAATTATAATTAATTATAATTATAATTATAATTAATTATAATTATAATTATAATTAATCATAATTATAATTAATTATAATTATAATTATAATTATAATTATAATTAATTATAATTAATTATAATTATAATTAATTATAATTATAATTAATTATAATTATAATTAATTATAATTATAATTATAATTAATTATAATTATAATTAATTATAATTATAATTATAATTATAATTATAATTAATTATAATTAATTATAATTATAATTAATTATAATTATAATTAATTATAATTATAATTAATTATAATTATAATTATAATTAATTATAATTATAATTAATTATAATTATATCTATAATTAATTATAATTAGCTCCATTTGAAATAAGCACAACTAGCATGAAGTAATTTCAATAGTAATAGTAATAGTAAAGTAATTTTAAAACACTATAAATAAACAATAAAAGATCTTTTTTTTTAACAAGAGAACTTTTCAGAGTTTAAAATGATGAAAAAATAAAAGGTCTGAGGCCTCACTATAGTACCACTATAGCCCATTATAATACCTGGTTATTAATGCCTGTAATTTATGACTTATTTTTTAGCCAAGAGCTTAGCAGGGAGGTTTCTTTAAAAACATGTGACATGGTAAAGAAATTAATGCAATTGGTACTTTTGGCAAAGTGCATTGTATTTTTAATTTCTAACTTACTTTTTAGATAATTTAGAATTTTATGATTACATGATCCCGGGAATACCTAAAATTCTAAATTTATAAGTTGAATTTCTATTTGTATCAGACCCAACCTTGTCAGATACACTCACTAATCCTAATCTATATTTAAGGTCATTTTTTTAATTTTGTTTAGAATCACACAACAAATTCCTAAGTTCGTCAACTTCTCTCTCTGCAAATCTGCAAATCTATGCTATGTAAATAGAGGAGAGTTACCAAAATTGGAAGATAGCCATAACTGAAACACTTGCATTTATCTTGGAAATAAAATTTCTCATAGCTTAATTTTGCATTTTTTTAGTAAAATCTTTTTTTTTTTATATGCATAATTAATATAACACTTTCTTTTGTCATTTTTAGATAATCTAATATATATATATATATATATATATATATATATATATATATATATATATATATATATATATATATATATATATATATATATATATATATACATATATATATATATATATACTCTTGCATGGCCGTCTTTAAGTTTTTATTATAAAATGTCAGCTTTAAGTTATTTTTTTACTTCAAAAACTGAAAAAATATATATATATATATTTTAACTATTCGATAAACTGCCAGCTGAAACCAAACCCTCAGTCAATGTAGCAGCACTCCGTTGAGAGTCAGGCTATTTGTCAGTCGATGTAGCAGCACTCTGTTACAAGTCAGGCTATAAGATAGTCAATTTAGCAATACTCCGCACATGGATTACAGTTAAAAAATAAAAAAAACATTTAGAATGTTTTAAAAATATTCAAGCCTTTTATTTTATGGTTTTGTAATTTAATTACATCCTGCAATTAAATTAATGCATTTTGACATACTTTAACCTTAATTTTGTTAGGTTTAATACCACAAACAAGCGAAGAGCCATTTTTGTATATATATAAATAAATGTTCACACTAAATTAGTTGCATCGGGTATACAATATGGAAGGAGACAATTTAGGACAGGACAAAAAGTTTTAAAAATACAAACTTATCAACCAAGTTAAATATATTAGTTAATTGGAAATAGTTTCACACATCATCGTAATAGGATTTTTTTTAACCGAGGCATTAAGATTTTTACAAACATTTTTACTAACACTTTTTTATTTTATGACTTTATACGTAAGAATTTACAGGGGAACTTACTTCTTCAAGGAATATATTTTTTACTTATTTAGTGAAAGGGATATATAGGGACATAAATTTATCATAAAAATTTTGTGGAATATATTCTGAAATCAGGGTTAAGGCAGCATCGGATAGTGGAGGCACATTGATTGGCAACTTAAATTATAAATAATTAAAAAACTAAAAGTTTAGAAATTGCAGTAAAACATGTTTTTAATAAAACAATGAAACTAAGGGAAGCTGCAGAGTAGTCTGTTAAATGATGTTACTATTTTAATAGTAATCTGTTAAACGATTTCAGTGCGATTTAAGATAACAAAAGATCAAGTTAACCACTTACCAAAAATTAATTGTAATACTTTTTTTTAACTAGAGGCTCTTTTACACTCAATAAAATTTAACACAATAATGTTTTTTCTTGTTTGAGTATTTTTTTTCAGTTTAAATTAGTGAAGTTTGTTAGACATGTAAGAAAATTTAAATGACACTTTTTGCAAAATTTTTGTTAAATTTTTAAGTAAACAAAGTAAAATATATCTAGAGGTTTTTATATTAATGTGTAGATTTAAAGTAGACAAGATAGTTTTCTTAAAATTGGTGCTGTTTTTTTATTTTATTTCTCAAAACTTATAATTGAAAAAAAATTATACATCATTACATGCAAGTATGTTGCAATACATATTAAGTAATTATCATCATTTTAAATATCTTAATAATATCCTTCAAAATGACATGCTGACAATAGAATTGATTTATTCTTTTAATGAAGTTTGTTAAATGAGTTCATTGTATTACTCTAGTGGTAAAAAAAGAAATTAACAATTTAAAAACAGAAATGTGCAACTGTACTTACAACTCTTTTATTTCTTGGCGTTTTTTTTATAAGAAAGTATAATTGAAAGTGAATGCAAGTATCTAATTCATGAAAACTTCAAATGGTAAATTTTAATTTAGGTTTTTAGTTTTCACTTTAGGTTTTTTACAACTAAGTTGAGTTTGTGCAAGGAAATGGGGTATGTAACATGTATATATTGAATAAAAACTCTACAGATCTATAAAACTGATTTGTTTTGCATTTTAAATGACAAACATTTTTAAAAAAAGCTGATGATTTGAACTTGCCACAGGCCCACCTTAACTAATTTAAAAACAGTAAGGGGGTCATTAAAAGTAAAAACTTTAATAAGATCATAATTAAAAATTCTTATTTTTTATTTAAAATAAAGCATTTTATGAAAGGTTAATTAAAAATAATAACAAGTTAAAAACCTATAACTATCAAGATAATTTCCTATCAAGGTAAAACCTATAACTATTAGGGAAATTTGGAAGCTTACATCTATTTTACCACGTCCCTGTTACACATTCTAAACCAAATGTACAACAATGACAGAATTAAAAAAACATCAAAAAAGATGCATCATACTATGCATAACATTTTTAGAGTCAACTGGGACACTAATACCTGATGCTCAAGGCATTTAAGATGGCACGCAGTATTATCTTCACACAGCGAAGATGGCACGCAATGGCATGCCATTTACTGTATTTCATATTTAATTTATAATTACATAATTTATTTATCCCTTATAAATTTCTAGACTATTGTTGAATCTCTATATTATCATAATCATAATTAATATAACTATTGAACTTTTAATTATATATTTTTTTAACTATGTATTTTTTTTTTGTAAAATTTTTAATATGTTTTTAAAATTACTAAAGTTTAATTTATGAAGGTGTTAGGTAATGTTTTGTAGGTGATGAAATATATTTTGAAGGTGATGTATTAAAAGGTGTACCTATAATAAGAAGGTGATGTTAGGTAATGAAATATGTTTTAAAGGTGATGTATTAAAATCTTTATAGGTTGTTTAAATTTATAGAAGCAGACGATGTTTAAATTTATAGAAGCTAACGATGTTTAAATTTATAGAAGCTGACGATGTTTAAATTTATAGCAGACGATATTTAAATTTATAGAAGCAGACCATGTTTAAATTTTTAGAAGCAGACAATGTTTAAATTTATAGAGGCAGACAATATTTAAATTTATAGAAGCAGACGATGTTTAAATTTATAGAAGCTGACGATGTTTAAATTTTTAGAAGCAGACGATGTTTAAATTTATAGAAGCTGACGATGTTTAAATTTATAGCAAACGATATTTAAATTTATAGCAGACGATGTTTAAATTTTTAGAAGCAGACAATGTTTAAATTTATAGAAGCAGACAATATTTAAATTTATAGAAGCAGACGATGTTTAAATTTATAGAAGTTGACGATGTTTATATTTATAGAAGTTGACGATGTTTAAATTTATAGAAGCTGACGATGACTTTGTATTAAATATAAGTATTATTGGGTTTTTTTTTTTTCGGTTTTATATAATTTTATGTTAGTTATTCAATTAGATATGTATCTAATTATTTAGTACAGTGTTATTATCTGGTGGTGATAATCAAAGGAATACAAATGGAATACTAATAATGGTGATAATCAAAGGAATAGATTTTATAAAGTTGAACTTTAACAACTTTTTAAAAATTTACAAACACTTCTTTTTGACTAATCAGTCAAAAAGAAGTATTTGTAAAAGGGTTAGAGAAGTGTATTAATTGAAACCAGAACTTATTCCTTTGTTGTTTTTTTAATAGTTTTTAATTGTATTTTTAAACGGTTTTTATACTTTTTGATTTAAAAACCTGGCTGATAAGTGCTGAAAATCTGGCTGATGATGCTGATGAGTGCTAAAAATGACATTAATTATAAAGTACCATTAAAAAGTTATTTTCTTTTATTTAAATTTGTATTTTTTCGCTTACTTTTTATTGATCTATTTTTTGATTATTATGTCACACTGAATTCTTATAAATATCTTTACAAGCATGAAACACACAGTTTTTTAAACCTAACATTTTGATCTTTTATTACTAAGTTAATTTAATTTAATTAATTTAATTAATTTAACAAGAACAATTGCTTCATAAGATAAAGGTAGAGTAAAAATTATGTAAAAGCATGTAGGTAGTAAAAATTGTAGAGTAGATTAAGGTATTATTAGCATCTAAAGCAAAAATTGGAATATTTTCTAAAATAGCTATGCTGGACCCAAAATTTTTTCAAATAAACAATATTTAGGGACTCATGGTTCACTTTGATATTTGAGTATCAAAAATACTTTCTTAAAAAATATAGAGGTTTTAAAAAAGTAGTAAAAAAATTATAATACCCAGACCACTTGGTAATATGAGTACTTTAAATTAGCTCAAAAAAATAACATTTTTTAAGTAAAAAAATACCAACCTTACAATTAGAACTAAATTAAGGACTATAATGATTTGTTATTAAAAAAATCTTATTGTTAACAAGTCAAATTTTAAGCCACTTTTTATTGAAACAATACTTTGTTTTAGTTATTTCAATTTTATTAACTCAAACCTTTAAACAATATTATTTGGAAAAAAATTTAATAGCGTTTTAATTAGATAAGAGCCACTAATTAATGCATATAAATTAACCCTAATTATACTTATTCCTGTTATTGCTACCTAAAGTAGAAATTAAAAATTTAAAGTTTAATGGCATATTAAATATTCAAATGTTTCATATATTATGTTTTTTGCTCAGTTTTTACTCCAATTAATAAACAAAAATAATTAAAGATAAAAAAAATCAAAACAGTGAAGTAAATAAATACAATATAAACAGCATAAACTAGAACATTTTAGTTTTTGAGACTTAAAATTTAGTTTGCAATTTTAAATGTTTTAAATTTATGCAAAATTTGAAATATATGAAATAATGGACAAAACAATGAATTGTATTTAAACGAAAAAATTCAATAACAAATTAAAAAAGTCACAACACAGGAAACCCAATAAATAACTAATTAAAAAACTCACAACACAGGAAATCCAATAAATAACAAACTAAAAAACTCACAACACAGGAAACCCAATAATAAGCAATTTAAAAAACTCACAACACAGGAAACCCAATAAACAACAAATTAAAAAACTCACAACACAGGAAACCCAATAAACGGCAGCAAATATAATAGTCTCTGTAACCATTTTTTTGGAAAGTACCAAAGATAAAATATAACAGCAGCTAATACATATAAAATAACAGAGAAAATGAGAAAGGAAAGAACAATCGATTTTTGAAGATCTCGATTTCTATTTTGATTTTCTTCTAATTTATCAATTTCCTATAAAAAAAAAAAAAGTTAAATTTTCTATTTTCTGTGTTAAATAAAAAGAATGAATAATAAACTAAAAATAAAAGACATACAAAAAGCAGTTCTGAAATAAAATGATTTACTAACTAATTAGGATGAAAACTTTATAAATTCTATTCAAGCATATAGAATAAGCGTGGATGAAGTTTATCTAACAAAATAAACTAGTTTACAAGATAACTTGAGATGGTCGGACATGGGCCACATTGTGTCCGATGTGCGACCCAGTCAAAAAAACTGTACAAGATGATTGATTGGCTTGAATTGAAAAAATTTCATCGGTGTCCGTGATCAAAATGGTCGGCTCTGATTGAAGAATGTTTTGTCCGATGTCTGCCATTGTCTGACTTTTTTATGGCCGCCATATTCGGCATCAGACCGGGCCGGCATTTCTGGGCCAAATGGAATAAAATTGATTGACTTATCAGAAAGTGTTCGACTGTTTGGTTGAACGACTTGTTCAGCATTATTATCTTTCTTGAATTTATTCCATTTTAATCCAAATTATTCACCACAGCTTTAAATTATTTCAAGACTTTTAAAAGTTTCATTCTCCTTGGACTACAGGATATTGGTGAATAGAAGCATTTAATTTTTTTTAACACTGATGCAGTAGTTTTCATAATTTCAAAGTTTAGTTTTTTGAAATCAGCGTAAAAAACTGCATAAGAAAAACTTATTTTGATTATCAAATTCAAACATGACCAAAAGCAAAGAAGATATGATAAATATCCTATTTGCTTTGGTTGTGAACAAAAAATTAATTTTTTTTAATTTTTTAATTGAATTTTTTCTTTTATAACATATTAATATATATTACAAAAAATTTATATATTTATTGAATTTATTAAAAAACTTTTGTTTTGTAAATATCTACTTTATTTTTTAACTTTGCATGTTGTCAAATTTGATTTAGTTACACATTTTCGAGAACTTATTACACAAAAATACAAACTGGCGCATGTTATAAAAGAGATCTATGAGACTTCAAATGAAGTCATTGAACTTAATGCAATTTTAAATGAACAAATTTCTAGTGGTTCTGTTCTTTTGAAAGCGAAAACTACTGGTGTAGGCAAGTCAAAAGTTTGGATGAATTTTTTTTTGCTCTTCAAATTACATGCCACCAAACCTGTCAAAAATATTGCAGTTTGTAACATTTGTAGAAAAGCTGTTCACCAAAAGCTAAGTAGAACTACAGCCCCAAGTGAACGAATGAATTCCATTGCAAAGCTGACTACTAATGACAGGAGAGCCAATCTTACACCAGAAACAATTGAAGCCTCGATGCTACTTCGAATGGACAAGGAACTGCAAAATTCTCATTTCAATGCCAAGGACAAACACTAAGAAAACTTATTGAAAACTTACTGAACTTTTTTTTTAAATTTACTACCTGTATTATTCAGGCTGTATATACTGCACTTAAATCTGTACTAGAAATTACTACGAACTTCGCTGTAAATATGAAAAATTGTCTGATTCTTGTGTCACTTTTTATTTTTTTGCATGTTTGACGTCCGACTGCGTTTGAGATTTTTAGTTCAATGACTGTTCGGTGATCAATCAGTGTTCAGTTCGACATTAGTTTTTCTGACCCGTGTTTGGGGTGTCCGAGTTGTCCGGGTTGTTTGACAAAATTATTGTTGCTCGTGTTCAACCGGTTCAGTGGTTCAGACCGTACGAACACGGGCGAACAGAAAAACGTCAATCAGTCCGACCATCTCTAAAGATAACAATAGATGCAATACTAAAAAATTATAGAACTTGCTAACTATACTGAGAAAATACATTATGACACCAAACCACCTAATAATATGTCTACTATTTGTAAATGTTATCAAAAAAATATTTATAAAGCAGAATTTTTAACTTTTTACAATTAATGCAGCACAAAACTTATTTGAAGTATTAAACTTGAAAAAAAAGCTTTACTTGAACAAAGTAAACATATTTCATACCAAAATCTAACATCAAACAAACAAAAGAATTAATTTTTAGTTTTATCTTAAAGTCTTATCTAAATGCTTTCAAAAGAGTTAGTTAAACTAAGTTTAGTTCACTTGTGATTGTTGTTCACTTGTTATTGTGTTTGAGGTCTTAATATTGTTCTTATAACGCCAAAAGGAAGTTCATCAAGTAAAGATGCTTTTCTGCAGTAGTCCTGCAATAGTGTAATATCTTAATAATTTCTGCTAGAGTTGCTAATCTGAATTTGGGCCAAATTGTTGAGCAATAAAGAATAACAAAAATAAAGAATAACAAAAATGTTTTTGAAAAAAGTTTAAAAACTGTATTATTACGGTTTTCATTACAAGTAAAAAATTTTAACTTTACAATAGCAAACTTGGCTCAGTTATAAACATAAACATTTTAGACAGATTATTGTTCAAAATTCCTTGACTTTTGCAAAATTTATTAAATTCTCTGAATTTTGCATGATGTTCAGCAATTTGCTTTTCTATAAAGTAATTTATAGAGAACCATTTTTTACAGATTAAAAATTTAAACATATTTCAAGCAAGGTAAAAGTCTTATTTTTCTTTTTTTTTTAAATTACTTAATTTTTTTATAATGGTATAATTAATTTTTATAATTTTTCCAAAACTTTTAAATATGCTGTAACATTTTCTGTTGATTCGTATGATTACTTACAGTTACAATTAGCAATTTTATCACAAAAATTTTTAACCTCCGATGTTATTAAGTTTCAAAAGAATTTCAAAAAAAAAAATTTTTTTAAATTATAAGAATTTTGTTATTTTTATTTTACGAGAGCAATCTAAATTTAAAGTTTGCAGAAAAACTACTTAAAATTTCATGAAAAGAAATGCGAAATTTCATAAAAAGAAATGCAAAATTATTATTCTGATTATATTATTTTAAAAATGAAAAATATGCATCAAAGGACGAGACCGAGCTGTCAAGCTCGGTCTAGTCTTTTGTGAAAAACATGACCATAAGTAAGGTTCAAAAGAAACTGAATGAAAAACATGACATTGCCTGATTAAAAAGTTAAACTAAAAGATAACCTGACACAGACTAAAAACATAACATATTATTAAAAAGCTAAATCTTGATGACTATTTACCTTCAAAGATTTTTATTTATGAAGTAGATTTAATCGTTACTCTTCACCATTAAACTTTCTTAAAGCAGAAGAAACTGTTATATTTTTAGCTTATATTATAAACTTATTACTTGTATTATTATTTGAAATCAGTACCCTTCGTTTAAAATATCCTGGTTAGTTAAACAGGAGATACTGATTATGATGTATATAACCCATTTTATAGTTCTTTTATTGTGTTTGATTACATATTTGATATGCCAAAATTTATGAGAGACTTTTTATTACAGTTTTCAAAAATATAAAAATGTACCTTTTCCATAATCTCTAACGTTTCTTGAGTTGATTTCTTTTTCTAGTAAAATAAATTAAACAGTAAATTGTGTTTATAATTTCTACAAATGGATTTTCTCAATGTTCTTAAAGAGAAGAGTAATAAAAAATTAGTAAAAAACTTTTAATTTTTTTTTCCGACAGGATGTTACTCCTTCTGACTTTATCAAAAAACCTCAATTAAAAGAAAAATATTTTAAAAGTTGCAAATAAAAAGTTGGCAAATGTTATAGCTAATTATTTAACAGAATGTAATTCAAATTTTTTGTGAAATAATTTTGATGAGGCTACTTTTAGGTAGGTGGTGGTGGGAATCAAATTTGGAACTTTTTGCTTATGAGACAAGCGCTCTACACTACACTACTACCGTTATTTTGAAATATGACTTATTGTCCATCATTATCATTTGTTTTTTTTATTTGTTTTTTGTTCACAAAAAAAAAATGAAACTATTACCAATCTTTTATCATGAAATTTAATAAACAAAAAATCTGAATTAATTTTTAAATGCAAACATGAAAACAAAAACTTTTTAGAAAATTATAAAAAGCAAATGACCAAACTAAAACTATCCTAATTCTTAAAAATTCTTTTCACAAATAATTTTTTGAAAATTTAATCTAGCTAATGTAAATCCGTGGCAACAAAATAACTACAGTTAGTCTACAGTCTGTGTAATATTTTTCCTGAAATTTAATATCTTTGATACTTATACACTCTTCCTGATAAACCTATACTATATATACTTTTGCATGTCATCTTATATTTTTACTATAAAATGAAAAATAATAAACTATGTTTTTTTATAACAAATTAATTTAGAAGACCAGAAAAAGTTTTATAGCTTAAAAAAAAAAAAAAAAAAATTTTAAATTTTTATACAAACCAAAACCCTCAGTTAATGTAGCAACACTCCTTGTATGTCTATATATATATATATTTCTCAGTCGATGTATCCACACTTCTTGCATATTCTTACTGTTTGTCAGTTGATCTAGCAACACTCCTCGCATTTTCTACCTATTTGTAAGTTGATGTAGCAACTTATCTGGCATGTTCTACCTATTTTTTAATGAGTGCAATTGTACTTATTGTCAGCTAATTTTTGTAAACAGTAAAAAAATTAAAATTAAATAATTCAGAATGTTTATATTTTTATTGAAAAAATAAAAAACTGATCTATAAAGGTTGCATTTTTGTTGTTTTTCAAAAATTGATAAAATTCAATTAGTTTTCTTAATGAAATCGAATAATTTATAAATAAATTGAACTTGATTTTGTCACTTTCAAAAAAAGAGTCATTAAAAACCGTTTTTTTACCAAAATAAATTAAATTTAGATGTCAAACTATTTGAATATATATATACCAGGTCTTGTTTTAAAGCAAAATGCGTTAAGCTATTTTTGTACACCTTTTACATAGCAATTTTACGTAAGCAATAAGTGATCTCAGCTAAGCAACTTTTTATTATTTTAAACTTTTAAATTATTCAATAACCGGTAAGATAAAAAAATCACATTAGCTTTCATTAAACAAAATATTTTTTACAAAAGTTTAAATGACAATTATGCTTGATATAAGCGCTATTTACATTTAATATTTAAGTTTATTAAAATAAAAATAAATGTTTGGGTTTAACTTAACTATCACATTTATTTTAAAATAGTACTAAATATTATTCAATATTGAAATTTTATTTGTTCTTAAAAAAAAAAATTATGATTTTGGTTTTTCTTCCTAAAGACTTTTTTTTACTGAAAATTAAATTTTAAACGGCTGCATCAAAAACTTGCACAAAAGGTATGTTAAACTTTTTTTTATAATGCAAGTTAAAATGTATTTCTAATAAAATAATAAACTAATAAACTTTTAATAAATAAAGTAAATAAATTAACATAATTTTTTTTATTTGTTAATTGCTAATTTTTTTAAAATAAAAAATCACTTGTAGTTGCAAAGCTGCAATTAGAAATTTAAAGGGATCCCCAAGTGCCGAGGCAAGTTGTGTTCATATTACAGATAAACATTAGAAAATAAGTTAAAAGTTATTTAAACTTTCCAAAACAAATTATTGAATGATATATTAACAACAAACTTTTAAATTTTTTACGCCATTTTGTTTCTGGCGAAGGAAAGTTCTGGCTTTTTGACTATTTTTATTTTTTAAATCAGGTCTGATTAATGCCCTTATATTTGACATCAATACAAAAACTTTCTTTCAAAAAACTTCAAGTTTAAATTGCAGAGGTTTCCCCTTTATTGGTTAAACAAAAATATAAGATTCAAGTTTATCAATTTTTTATATATCCGAAAAATATATATTAGATCATTTTAAAAACGATTTCTTGTATAAGAAATATAAATTATTATAAAAATAAGTTAAAAATATATATAATATCATCTCAAAAAAAAAGATTTTTATATCTTACAAAATTTGTAATGTATATAAAAAAATTGATTACTTATTTTATAAGAAAAATATTCATCTTGCATTTTTTAAAGTTCGCTTCGCTTAAAAAACTACTTTTATTATGCTAGTTAATATAACTGAAACGCAAAAAACAAAAACATACTGAATGATTTTTATAAGAACCGCAGACTAAATATGAAGGGGAAACCCAATCTGATTGTGTAAATCTGAACTAAGTTTAAAAAACTCTGTGGTGCGCAAAAAAATTTACTATTGAAACCAGATATTTTTTTAACTGAAAAAACTATGCAGATTTGAGAGCCTAAAATGAGGCTCAAAATTGGAAGTATAATGGAAAAACAACAAATGCTTTTATTAACATCTCATTCAATAATTTGTTTTGGAAAGTTTAATTAATTTTCAACTTTTTTTCTAATGTTCATCTATGATATAAACACAACTTGTCATTCTGAAAATTTAAAAATTCAACATATTTTAATTCATTTATGCAAATGTCGAGAAAAATAAAGAAATTTGTTAATATCAAACTTTTTTTTAAATGCAATATTAAATTTAATTATTTTATATTATTAAAAATATGAGAAAATAAACATTCCCTAATAGTAATAATAAAAAAGCCGTTAAATAGCATTTAACTTGATTTGCCATTATTAATCTTATTGCAGTAATTTTAAAAAGTCAATATCTTTCAAAAATCAAAAAATGAAGAGAATTTTATGATGTCAAATATTGTGTTAAGCTAATGGATGCAAAACAAAGCCTGATATACACTTGGTTTAGAAAGTTTAAACGCTCTTATTTTATAAACGTATATAATACTTTTAAGAAATGATTATCCAATAAAGTGATGATACGTACTCTGTATTTTTATGTTTATTTATACTACGACTATAACTTATTAATTTAGAGGAAAAAAAATTGTAAGGATTTTACAAAGGAGGTGGAGGGTGATAAGAAAATTAACAAAGCAATTAACTATTTTTTGAAATAAAGTTTAAACTAAGAAAAGTCATAACACTTGATTATTTTAGAGTCTTGTGTTTTTATCACTTAACAGCCTGTTAGCATAAAGCTATTTCATTTGGATCCCTATTCTTATTTAATTTTGAATAAAAACTGCAACTATGATTTGATTCAAAATTTAACAATTTTCAACTGATCTAACCTTGTCAAATTATCATATTATCATGGGTAAAAGAGCTGTTAAACTGAAAACAAAATGGCAAGTTATTGAAAAGCAAAAAAATGAAAATGAGCAATAGTGAAAAAACTCTGAAAAAACTGAAAGCAAGCAATGAAAACATATTTTACATGCTAAGCAGACACAACCCAAAAGCCGAAGCATCAGCTGTAAGTGGAAAAATTAATAGCTCGCTGGAAGACAAAACTTTTAGTCAAACGATAATAAGTTATTACGTAAGAAAAAACTAAATTTGTTTCATTGTGTAAGAAAGCTTTTGTTGGTGTTAATTGATCGCCCATGACAAAAAAATAGTGCAAAGAGAGTTTAAATTATTTTGTAAAACAATGGAAAAATTTTTATCTTTATTGATGAGTCAAATTTTGAAATTATTAACAGAAAAAATAAGAGATTTGTTCGTCTCAAAAATATAGAAAAATATTTGAAGCAACACTTACTAAGCTGTATTCAAAAAGGTAGTGGTTCTGTCAGCATATTGGGATGTATGTCAGGCTCAGACATTGACTGTCATAAAATATACAAAGGAGGATTAAACCAGAATGAGTACTGTGACAAATTGGGAAAATGCACTTTTCCCTAGTCGCGATTTGTTCCAGGCTAATCAAAACTGGTTATTTCAGCAATACTCTATGCCATGCAGCACATGCAAGTATTGCTGATTATTTCCTTAAAAGCAATATTATTGTTAACTTAGCCAGCAGAACAACCTGACACACAATCAAAAAATTATGAAGCTTCAACCCTTGGAATTAGGGTCAGCATATGGAAATGCGGACCTAACTACAAACCTTAACGTGCTTAAGGTCGCTGACCTCATTTTTATGTTTTATGGTAACCCATTTGTGTCAAATTATTTCGTGAACCTGATGCGGACCTCTAACAGTTTGAGATTTTATTTGGCAATTTATTTCCTAACTTAATTTTCTTAATTCCGAGGGTTGTGGCTTGAAATACAAATCAAGATGATTTAAAACTTAATTAAATCAGTGCTAAGGTATTAAAATAATGGGGGTCATATCCCATAATAACAGTGCATGTATTAAAATAATTGGGGTCATATCCCATAATAATATATTTTGATTAAAAGAAATTGTAGATGTATTTAAACTTTTTTGGACTTTTTTTTAGTAATTTTTTGATTACTTGAGTTTAATACTTTATTTCGGTTTTTTTTAATTTAAAGTTGTATTTTTTCTTAAAGGAATCCCCAAGTGCCAAGACAAGTTTTGTTCATATCATAGATAAATATTAGAAATAAGTTTTTTTAAAACTAATTAAACTTTTCAAAACAAATTATTTAATGAGATATTAACAAAAGCATTTGTTGTTTCACCATTATACTTCCAGTTATAAGGGTTATAGAAACCTTACGAACCAGCATAGTTGTTTCTGTTATTATAATATCTGGTTTGAATAATAAATGTCTACGCTCGCCGCAGAGTTTTTTAAACATTCAAATTAATACAATAGGATAAGGTTTTCCCCTTCATATATAATCTGCAGTGGTTATAAAAAAACATTCACTGTAGCATGTTTGTTTTTTTGATCGTGTTGAGTGGGAATTAACTTACAAAATAAAAGTAATTAAACAAATAATACAACTTTTCTACTTTTATTTAAAAATAAGTGAAGTAAATATTTTATTTTATAATAGGAAAATCAAATTTTATTTGTATTATTTATCACCAAATAACAAAAAAAATGCAGTATTTTTTTTTTTTAGATCTTATTAGGAACATGTATTGAGCAAATGTCAGGATCATTTTAAATTTTTTGTATCGTACTTATTTGTATAGTACTTATATATATATATTAATATATATATATATATATATATATATATATATATATATATATATATATATATATATATATATATATATATATATATATATATATATATATATATATATATTGTTGGAGTGTATTTCTTTATAATTTCTCTCTGTACTGTAGTTGTCTTCAATATATAATCTATTTAACGAACAAGTGGTTTGATTTTTACTTTATTTATTATTTACCTATCTTATATTTATTTATTATTGTGTTAAATTTTATGTTATTATTATATCTAATTATCATCTATGATTTGTACATACAATTTATATTGTATTATAATATTCTTAATATTTTTGGTACTTTATTATTATTGTTACTATTTTGTATTATTACTATTATTATTACATATATCATTATTATTTATTTAACTATATTTTCTTCTTTTCTCTCTCATCTATATATACAAATGTTGAGTTTTTTTTTTGTTTTTTGTTTTTTTTGTTTGCTTTTGTTTCTTTTTTTTTTTCTTTTTATGTTTTTTAGGTGTCACTCCATTGACTAGTTTGTAACTATATAAGTGACACCTAACCAATTTATATTAATTTACGATGAAATTTGTAAATTTTATTGATATAGTTGAAGAAAAAATAAAAATAAAAAATAATACTATTAAAATGTTACTTATCGATCGTATGATTTTATATACATATTTATATTACATAGAAGATTTTAACAACATGAGCAACAGCATGGCATTTTAGTGCGAAAGGAGGGGGCTTGAAGTACTCAAAAAAAGTCCCCTTGGTGGCCTTCCCCCTCACTCCTCACGGCATCGCTATGACCCATGAATAGAAAAAAAACTTGACGAATTTCTTAAATTTTTATTTTAAGATATAAAAAATTATACTGGTTTAATTATTTATTGGTTTAATTAACTATATATGAAAACATTATTTACTTTTTTAATGTCTTTTTGATTTGTTTTTTAAGATATATGTACATATCTTTAACTTTTGTTACTTAGCAATATAGCATAATAAATTAATACCATGCTATATTGCTAAGTAACAAAAGTTAAAGATATGTATATATATTTTAAAAAACAAAACAAAAAGACATTAAAAAAAAAAATGTTTTCATATATAGTTAATAAGGCAGTTACTTAACGATTATAATAATTAACTTACTTAACGATTATAATAACATACTAAGTTTTTAAGAAAAACTAAAATGTTATTTTATTCATTTGTTAATTAAATAAAATTTATTTAGTTAATTAAATAATCAGCATCCACATCGGCTTAATCGGCCACTTTTTGTACAATCGGAATCGGTATCGGCATCAGCCGTTTTTTACCGATTTTCCAACCGAGGCATTTTAATATTTTTATTGTGCATTATTATAATAAGTAAATAATAAATAACTTTATGGATCACATTTTATTTTGATTTGCTTACAGCCAAAAGCTTTAAAAGTAACCTATTTAAGCATTGTTATCTATATTTTTTTAAATTCTTTTTTACTGACTCCGACAAAGCTGCAAACAACCACTATCAAGTTAACAGATGCTAGAAAAAAAGAGTAGAGTAATAGAGCAAAGAAACAGTTTACAGAAAACTTAAAAAGTTGAAGGTCGTATGAGTTAGGAAAACATGAAGATGAGTTCCAAAGGGTTGAAGTGTTGGGAAACAAGCTTGACAAATAAAAGTTTTTGAAGCATGAAAAGACAGATACAGTAAAGGAATGAGACTTTGATAAATGATGAGTCAGGTGAGAATAAGTTTTGGTTGATGGAACAACAGAGATGAAAGATCCTTTGAGCAGCAACCATGAAAGTATTTGCAGGAAAGAGAAAGAGATAACTTTACAACAATGGGAAAAAGGCTCAAGTTTAGCAGATAGACTGGGTCAAACTCTATTTAATAATTAGTTAATTCATTGGTATTGGCATCGGTATCAGCCTTTTCCCATCCATTGGCATCGGTATCGGCATCGGCCAAAAAAATATCGGTACATCACTAATAACATTCATTATAATTTAAATTAATTATAATTTAAATTCATTATCTCTAAGGGCCACGGCAACAGAGAGGCCAAGGGAGCCATGCCCTCCCCCCTTCTCCCAGATTTTTTCATAAGGCCTTTTTATTTTCTTAGAGTGGGTTTTTAGTAGTACTTATTTTGGTAAAGTAGGTTTTTTTAATGCATTGGCCCCCACTAAAATATCACGCCTTGACCCATGAATAATAAATAAATAAAATAGTTACAAAGCTCAGGGACAAACCCCATTAATTTATTTGAAAGAACTTTTGCATTGACGTCAAACATCAACAACAAAAGCGCATTAATCAGACCAGTCTTATTTAAAAAAAAAAAAAAAAGAAAGAGTCAAAACTTTCCTTTACAAGAAACAAAATGGTGTTTAAAATTAGGATGTTTTTTGTTAATATCTCATTCAATAATTTGTTTTGGAAAGTTTAATTAGTTTTAAACTTTTTTTTCTAATATTTATCTATGATATGAACACAACTTGTTTTGGCACTTAGGATCCCTTAAATAAATAATTAACTAAGAAAAACAAAAAAACTGGGACACTGCTTTGAGCCTTTGTTTTTTACTACATCCTACAAGGCAGCAGGACATGATGCAGATTGTACTGGTTTAAATGTTACTCGTAGAAGGATAACCTGACCTGACATAAATAATATCTAATTATAGCATTAATGACAATATGGTTAATTTTGCAAAATTGTTTATTAAAAAAAGTAGTTTAGGTCAAGTTATCCTGCTACTGGTAACATTTATCCCAGTACAACCTGCCTCATGTCCTGCTGCTTTGTAGAATATGCTTCTTTAGGCAAAGGCAATGAAAAGCCAACTCCAGCTTAAAAAAGGCCCTGCCTTGAGGCTCTTGGTTGAGTAAAGGCTAGAGATGGTGTCTAGATAAAAAAAACTTATCTTAGGCAGATGTTGAATGCAACCCGCTACTGTCTTATAGAAGACCTCCTAGGCAAAGACTTAAGGGATACACAGATTCTATCTGTTGACTAGCCCATCACCCCTTCTTCATCTATTAAATTGGCACAGATATGTTATTTTGTTATATGTGTTTCCAGTTTAGGATATTGAATGCTGGATCTTTTGGACTCGATTCATGGGTTTTACTTGTGTCTCTGTTTTTATGACTAGGCAATTCATTCTATTATCTCCAAATGAGGTAACAGCTCAAAAACACAGTTTTATGGTTCTGACGCTGGCTGGAAGTCAGGTTTCCCTAACTCTGTGGTAGCTCTCAGAGAGGTTGACTCCATCAACAGCTGTTAAAATATTAGAGTATTAACAGTGCCATATGAAAATAAATGGTGTCCATGTTCTTACTTTTTGTGAACATTGTCAAGGCCACAGGAGCCCTTTGTTACAGCTTAGGGTTTAATTATAGTAATGAGGCAATTGTTTAAACTAAGTATAATCTGCACTTTGAGTCATGTTCTTTAACAAAATTAAAAATGACTAAAGTACAAATAAATATGTCATGTACTAAAGTACAAGTAACTATGTCATGTAGTAAAACTTCTATGAATTAGATGCACTTGAGTTAATTATCGGGTCTGTGTAGTGCGCCTGGAAAATCGCGTTTATTTTGCGGACTCCAAATACCGCAGAAAATGGAGAGGGCGGGCTTCGACTGAGGCAGCAGGATTTGTTTTTCTTGGTGTACATTTAATAATTAGTTTTAATCAAAAAGGTACTCATATTACCCTAATCTGTATATATATGTATATATATATATATATATATATATATATATATAGGTCAGGTCAGGTTTTCCTGCTACTGGTAACATGTAACCCAGTACAACCTGCTCCATGTCCTGCTGCCTTGTAGGATACGCTTTTTTAGGCAAAGGCTAGGAGAAGTTAACTCCGAATTAAAACACCCCCTGCCTTGGGGCTCTTGGTTGAGTAAAGGCTAGAGATGGTGTCTCGATAAAAATACTCATCTTGGGCAGATGTTACATGCATCCAGCTGCTGTCTTGTAGAAGGCCTCCTAGGCAAAGACTTAAGGGGTAAACAGATTCTATCTGTTGACCAGCCTCGCACCCCTTCCTCATCTATTAGGCTGGCGCAGATGTATTTTTAATACATTGTTTCCAGTTTAGGATGTTGAACGCTGGATCTTCTTGACTCAATGCGTGGGTATTGCTTGTGTCTCTATTTTTATGACTGGGCAACTCATTCTATTATCTCCTAATGAGGGTACAGCTCTAAAACTCAGTTTTATGGTTCTGAGGCCGGCTGGTAGTCAGGTTTCCCGAACTCTGTGGTAGCTCTCAGAGAGGCTGATTCCATCAACAGCCGAAAAATATCAGAGTACTAACAGTGCCATGTTGCGCATGGATGGTGTCCCTGTTTGTACTTTTGGTGTGCATTGCAGAGGCCACATTTGGAGCCCTTTGTTACGGCTTAGGGTTTGTTAATAGTAATGAGGATATTGCTTAGTTGTTAAATAGTGTACTGAGTACTATCTATACTTGAGTCAAGTTCTTTATAAATTTAAAATGACTAAAGTACCTAAAACTAAAAAACACAAAAAACCATCGTCATCACCAAGTTCTCTAAACCTATCATTTACTAATATTCGTGGTCTTCGAAGTAACTTTTCTTCTGTTGAGTCTTATCTCTTGCAAAGTTCACCAGACCTACTAGCTCTTTGTGAGACTAATTTGAGTTCGGCTGTCCCATCTTGTGATCTTAGTGTTGATGGTTATCTTCCTTTAATTCGTAAAGACTCCAATAATTGCATGCTTGGCCTGGGCATCTACATTCGTAAGAACTCACCCATTTGTCGTGAAACTAGGTTTGAATCTACAGACTATTCATTTATGTGCTTTCGTTTAGCACACACTTCACTCTATCGCCTTTCTCTTTGTTCTATATTGCTCTCCTTCATCCCAAGATTGCACTATTCTTGATATTATTTCTGATCAAATTGACCAAGCCCTCTCTCTTTATCCATCGGCCAATATCGTCGTTGTTGGTGACTTTAATGCCCATCACACCGATTGGCTTGGCTCTTGTGTCAGTGACTCTGCTGGCGTTAAGGCCCTCAACTTTTGCCTTTCTCAATCTCTAACTCAAATAGTCAACTTTCCAACTCGTTTTCCAGACAACCCTAATCATTTACCTTCTCTACTCGACTTATGTCTTGTTTTGGATCCTAGTCAGTGCTCTATTTCTCCACATTCACCCTTAGGTACTTCTGATCACGGTTTGATCTCTCTAAAACTATTATCAAATTCTTCTACTTCATCAGAATCCCCCTATAATTGTACCACATACAACTACCTTAAAGCTGACTAGGACTCTTTCCGTGATTTTCTTCGTGATGGCCCTTGGGTAGAAATCTTTCGTCTTCCTGCTGACAAATGTGCTTCTTACATAACTTCGTGGATTCAGGCTGGAATGGAATCTTTTATTCCCTCTCGACAATTCCAGGTCAAGACTCACTCTTCTCCTTGGTTTTCCTCACATTGCGCTGCAGCAATTTCTAATCGAAACCGTTACTTCCATATCTATCAGCAAAACAATTCTCCAGAAAACAGACATCTGTTCACTATCGCCAGAAACCATTGTAAAAAGGTTTTGTCTGACGCCAAAGCTCGCTATTCCCAGGTCATTAAATCTCGTATCTCATCACAAAAATTAGGCTCTCGAGACTTCTGGAGAATCTTTAACAGTATCAATAATAAGGGCAAATCTGTTATTCCTTCTCTCTTGTATGGTTCAGACTTTGTCACCTCACCTAAAGACAAAGCTGAATTGTTTGCTAAGAACTTTTCATCAATATCATCTCTTGATTCCACTAGTTGCGATTTACCTGACATAGCCGTCAAACAGGTTGATCCCTTGCTTGACATTCGCATCACTTCAGCTTCTGTATCTAAAGTAATTTCCTGCTTAGACTCTTCAACAGCTTGTGGTCCTGACAACATTCCTGTTGTAGTCTTGCAGAGGTGTTCTCCGGAGCTTTCATCCATACTTTCTAAACTATTTAACAAGTGCTTATCAGAGTCTTGTTTTCCATCATGCTGGAAAGCAGCATCTGTTATCCCTATTTTCAAAAATTCCGGAGAGCGATCTGATTCATCTAACTACCGTCCCATTAGTCTTCTTCCTGTCATAAGCAAGGTTTTTGAATCTTTAATCAACAAACACTTAATCTCTCATCTTGAATCAAATAACTTACTTTCTGATCATCAATATGGATTTCGGTCTTCTCGTTCTACAGCTGATGTGCTAACAGTAATAACCGGTAGGTTTTATTAGATAGAGGTGGAGAGGTTAAGGCTATCGCACTTGACATTTCTAAAGCTTTTGATAAAGTTTGGCATGATGGTCTTCTCCATAAGCTTTCTTCTTATGGTGTAGCTGGTAACGTCTTTAAGATTACTGAGTCCTTTCTTTCCAATCGTAGTATAAAAGTTGTCCTCGATGGACAACACTCTTCTTCACATCCTGTAACTTCAGGGTTTCCTCAAGGTTCAATCCTTGGCCCTATACTCTTTTTAATTTACATTAACGATCTTCCAGATATTCTCACATCTAAGGTGGCATTATTCGCTGACGACACTACCATTTACTCTTGTCATGATAAGAAGCCTACACTCTCTGATTGCTTGGAGGGGGTATCTGAGCTTGAAAAGGATCTCACTTCTGCTACAGCATGGGGCTCACAGTGGCTGGTGAACTTTAATTCAGATAAAACTCAATTTTATTCGGCCAATCGTTATCGTAATAATTTAAATCTTCCTATATTTATGAATGGTAATGTACTAGATGAGTCATCTACCATTCATCTTCTAGGATTAACTCTTACTTCTGATCTTTCTTTTAAACCGTATATCAAAGCCATTGCAAAATTAGCATCTGCTAAGGTTGCATCTCTTTATCGAGCTCGACACTTTCTTACTCCAGATTCTATTCTCTATCTCTATAAATCTCAAATCCGTCCCTGTATGGAATACTGTTGCCACATCTGGGGCGGATCTTCTAATGATGCTCTTTCTCTTTTAGACAAGGTGCAAAAACGAATTGTAAACATAGTTGGACCTGCTCTGGCAGCCAATCTCCAACCTTTGTCACATCGTCGTAATGTTGCTTCTCTTTCTCTTTTCTACAAATACTATAATGGGCACTGCTCTAAAGAGCTAGCGTCCCTTGTGCCATCTACTAAAATTCATTCTCGTGTTACTTGCCATTCAATTAAGTCTCATCCTTTTTCTGTGACTGTTCCTAAGTGCTTCAAAAACTCTTATTCTTCTAGTTTTTTTCCTCGAACATCAGTTCTTTGGAATTCGCTTCCTTCATCTTGCTTTCCTGATTCATATAATTTGCAATCTTTTAAGTCATTAGTCAATCATTATCTTGCTCTACAGATTTAGTCTTTTCTCTTCCAGTAACTTCCAACTCTTATAGTGGTTGCTTGCAGCCTTGTTGGAAGTGAAGATGTTAAAAAAAAAAAAAAAAAAAAAAAAAAACTATAAAAAACAAAAAACCATTCATAACCAAGTTCTCTAAACCATTCATAATCATGTCATAACCAATTCTCTAAACCTATTATTCACTGACATTTTAATAACATGACATGGAAGACAAAAACAACGCACTTATTCTTTGATGTAAAAGTAGAAAGTTATGACAGAGCAGAAATTTGCAAATTTGTAGGCTTATATATTTTAAATTCCTCAGCTAAAATAATTCATTTTAATTAAGTAGGCTTGTATCGCGATGATAGTTTAATGATAAGGAAAAAAAATCAGAAAAAATATTATAAAAATTTTTAAACATATTGGCTTCCAAATTGAAATAAACATTTATTTGGAAATTGTGAATTTTCTTGATGTCACATCTAAGCTTTCGGAAAATTCTTAAAGGCCTTATAAAAAACCTACTGCTAATTACGGTATATTAATATAAATTCAAATCATCCCACTCAAATCTTTAAACAAATTTCTAATAACAATAGATATGATGAAAATACTTTTAACTCTTCCAAACATGTGTATGAAGATGCTTTTAGAAAAGTGGATTTAAGCACTGTTTTTCATCAATAAAGACTTATCAGAAAGATTTCTGATAAGTCAGATTTCTGAGTTTTTATTGATGGAACACAGCATTAAATAAAAAATTTTCAAGCAATTTTCTAGTATTTAATAATTTTATTATTGCTCTGTTCTTTTAAAAACATTAAGCACTCTACTTTGTAGAATTCTTTTTAAAATTGTTCAAATGTTAAAAAGTCATAAAAAAAGTACGGACTCTGATTCCAATTGTTGAAATTTTTAGACTACAACCCCAACTCTGACTCCAAAGCAAAATTTTTGAAAAATTCTTTGAATTCTTTAAAAAATATTGTGCGATTATTAAAAAAAAAAATTTTTGCCCATTATATGAAAAGTTCTTAGAAAGATAAATATTATGAAAATGCACATGCAATACCAAGAAAATTTACTATTGGAGTCGGAGTTGCGATTTTCTTTTACGAATCCGACTCTAATAATTATGTCACAACTCCGACTCCACGATTCTGAGTCCAACTCCCCTGATGTATATATAAATAATATATATATATATATATATATATATATATATATATATATATATATATATATATATATTATTATTATTATTATTATTATTATTATTATTATTATTATTGAGTTGTGTTGTATTCTGTTGGATTTAATACGGCTCTTTGTCGGTTTAAGAGTGATCGATATTTATAAAATAGATCAAAATATATTAAATATTTAAATGAAAAAAATACAACTTTTTTATGGGACTTCAAGTTTCATGCCGTTCGGCAATCATTCAGCCATATATTTAAAAATCATTAAAATAAAAACCGTTATAAAAATACAAAATTGCGTTGCAAAGAGATTAAACGTCAGTTTTCACGCCAAATGGGAATTTATTTAACCGGTGTCAAATTCGATAGCAAAAACTTTTTTCTGTGCCTACATGCTGAAACCAATTCACTTTTTTTATTTAACAAAGGTTCTTTATTGTATGTTGAAATAAAATATTTCTCATTTATGCAAAGATTACATCTTTTTGAGGATGGGTTATAGGGTTGACATTTTTTAACAATACTCCACTTGATTATTGGTTTAATGCCTGCTTCCTTAAGTTTCCAGATCTCTTTAGAAAGTTCAGTGTCATTTTTATATCTGACCAAGTTGAATGATTTTATGTGGTTTGCAAACCTAATCTTGCAGGAGGGTTCGCTAATACCAATATAAGATTTCTTAGCGTGGTTGACGTTCCCTGGTGTTACGGTAGCTTTGTAAACAATATTTTTAGTTAGACATTGATTTTCTTAAGGACACGCAGCTCTGTCTATACAGTTGCATTTTCTAACGTTTTCGGTATTTTGGTTACGCAAAATGTGTTGGTTGTGAGACTTAATAAGAGCTGCGTGTCCTTTAGAAAATCAATGTCTAACTAAAAATATTGTTTACAAAGCTACCGTAACACCAGCGAACGTCAACCACGCTAAGAAATCTTATATTGGTATTAGCGAACCCTCCTGCAAGATTAGGTTTGCAAACCACATAAAATCATTCAACTTGGTCAGATATAAAAATGACACTGAACTTTCTAAAGAGATCTGGAAACTTAAGGAAGCAGGCATTAAACCAATAATCAAGTGGAGTATTGTTAAAAAATGTCAACCCTATAACCCATCCTCAAAAAGATGTAATCTTTGCATAAATGAGAAATATTTTATTTCAACATACAATAAAGAACCTTTGTTAAATAAAAAAAGTGAATTGGTTTCAGCATGTAGGCACAGAAAAAAGTTTTTGCTATCGAATTTCGACACCGGTTAAATAAGTTCCCATTTGGCGTGAAAACTGACGTTTGATCTCTTTGCAACGCAATTTTGTATTTTTATAACGGTTTTTATTTTAATGATTTTTAAATATATGGCTGAATGATTGCCGAACGGCATGAAACTTGAAGTCCCATAAAAAAGTTGTATTTTTTTCATTTAAATATTTAATATATTTTGATCTATTTTATAAATATCGATCACTCTTAAACCGACAAAGAGCTGTATTAAATCCAACAGAATACAACACAACTCAATAATAATAATAATAATAATAATAATAATAATAATATATATATATATATATATATATATATATATATATATATATATATATATATATATATATATATATCAGGGTGAATTTTCAACTTAAGCAAAACAATTGTTCTTGCTTTTTTGAGTTAATTGGCATTCAACCAGAATTTAAATGTATATAAATGTATATACATGGGCGCTGAGGGGCTAGACGCTGCCAGGAATAGCAATCCTAATTGGCACCCCTATTGTTCTAATTATTCCTACATTATTAGTGAATGACCTTATTTTTGAAAAACCTGTATTTATTCAGCACCTATTTAACATCTTCCAGCCTTAACAAACTATCTCTTTTGCCACCTCATCTCGGTGCCCCTGTATATATATATATATATATATATATATATATATATATATATATATATAATATATATATATATATATATATATATATATATATATATATATATATATATATATATATATATATATATATATATATATATATATATATATATATATATATATATATATATATATATATATATATATATATATATATATATATATATTATATATATATATATATATATATATATATATATATATATATATATATTATATATATATATATATATATATATATATATATATATATATATATATATATTATATATATATATATATATATATATATATATATATATATATATATATATATATATATTTATATATATATATATATATATATATATATATATATATATATATATATATATATATATATATATATATATATATATATATATATATATATATATATATATATATATATATATATATATATATATATATATATATATATATATATATATATATATATATATATATATATATATATATTATATATATATATATATATATATATATATATATATATATATATATATATATATATATATATATATATATATATATATATATATATATATATATATATATATATATATATATATATATATATTATATATATATATATATATATATATATATATATATATTTATATATATATATATATATATATATATATATATATATATATATATATATATTAGGATAGTTTTTTTTTCAACTTTTTTTTTAAAAACTAGGCACAACCTCTAAATGTGTTTAAAATAATAAAATAACACTAGGTTTTAAAATTTTTTTGAATGAAAAATATTTTAAGGGATTCCCCAAGACCCAGAAATGTAGGTCTTGAGACTAAAGTCTTGGTCTCGAGACACTTCGAGACTTATATTTCACTGTCTTGGTCTTGGTCTTGAAGCCTAAAGTCTTGGTCTTAGTCTTGGTCTAGTCGAATCTCTACTGTCTTTTACTTGCTTGATTCTTACAAAAAATGTCAACTCAATAGGCCAGGTTAATAAAAATGAGCAATTGCTTTTACTAAGTAATTGGTTTCCATTACGTGAATAAAAACTTTATCAATCTTCACGTAAGTCTGGCCAATTAGCAATCATGTAAAGCTGGCCAATTAAAGCAATTTCCTGCTCTCAACAATAATTGAGACGTTAAACGGATTTGTGATGGTAGTATGTACTTGTTATTTATATTGCAGATAAATTTCCGAAAATTTAAATTCACGACAAGAGATAATGGAAGTAAGCATCCAAAAATAAGGTTTGCAACTAAGGAGTCTGTAATTTTAATTAAAGACTCCTTGTTGAACTATTCAGTTTTGTGAATAATGTGTCTATATTTATTTGTTTGCAATTGAAGTTATTATGTTTTTGCGTGTTTTTCAGGGTGAACATTTCTCTGTCTGAAATAAAAAAAGTTGAAAGGTTATATAAGTACAAGTAGTATAAACTTGTCTGTTTAACTTCTTATACAAAGTACTTAAATAAAAATATATAAACGTTACTTGAACGGGTCATTTTAGATTTAACTTAGATTAACAATCGGGGTGAATATGGCTAAAGATGAATCTGAAATATCAGCCACAATTACGCTGATTCTGCTTAAGACAAAGATATAGTATATACAATATAATATATCATTGTCTCAAGCAAAATTATTGTAATTGTGTCGGGATTGCGGCTAATATTTCAGATTCATCTTTAGCCATCAAATTCATCTTTAGCCATTTTTTTTACTTATGTTGTTTCTGAAATGACCAATTCACTTTATTTTTTGTAACTGTAGTATGTGGCTACTGGTTTACCATGTCTGCTATTTGTTTTTAGACATTTTTTATTGGTACAAAAAAAGTTAGTTTGTTATTGTTGCTATTATTACTGAAAGATTTCTGTTAATATTAAATATATCTTTTGTAGACTGCAATTATATTATTCACGAGTAACTACATTTAATTATAAGTAATGTTTATGAATGCTAAATTTTACACACCAACCAAGGTTTAATAGTATTTAAACACTTTTTTTTTGACACAAGCAAAACCCAAGCAATGAGCTAAGTAGATCCAGCATTTAACATTCTAAACTGAAAGCAATGCATTAATACATTATAATATATTATAAATACATCTACACTAGCCTAATAAAAAAAGAAGGGGTACAAAGCTGGTCAACAAATAGAACCTGTTTACCCCTTACACGTGAAAATATGGATTTTATTGGACTTCTTTAAATATAAGTCTTGATCCTGGTCTTGTAAAAACCTTTGAAGTCTTGGTCTAGGTCTTGGGTTGATTTTTTTGATGTGTTTGTCTTGGTTTTTGTCTTGAAGCATTTATTCTTGGTCTTAGTCTTGGTCTTGAGTCTAAATGTCTTGGTCTTAGTCTTGGTCTTAGCCTTTACTGTCTTGACTCTCAGTCAAGACCCTTGAATTTTTAAAGGGTCCCTAATATTTAAAAAAAAAGTTTTTTAAAAGTAAGTCAACCATGTACTCAAATGAAGAGAAATTATATAAAAATTTCAAAAATAATTATTATTTTGAAAAAAAAATTAACTTAGGTTTTAATGCATAAAAAATAGCGTTTTTTAACAAAAAATGAAAAAAGTACATTTTTTTTTAAAAGTTTTCATGAAAATTCCGATAAATAAATTGAAAAAATTATTTTTGTTCAAAATGATTACTATTTTTGAAATTTTTACATAATTTTAATTCATTTGAGTACCAGGTTGACCTTTTTTTTTTAATACTAGAGACCTGTTAAATATTCAATGGTCTTGGGGGACCCCTTAAAATATTTTCTATTCAAATTTGAAAAAAAAGTTGAAAAAAAAACCACCCTAATATATATATATATACATATATGTATTATGCAATCGCAAAAATTATATAATAACAAAAATTTAAAATACTAACTTGAAACTTTGAGATGATTGAACCCATTTTCTAAAAAAACCATCTTAGTTATTAAAATTGCAATAATTATAATGATTACAATTTTTATACCTATCCTTTCAATTTATTATAACATAAATATAAGCACTTTTTTACAAAATTATTAAATAAAAAACTAGTGTGATTTACATAAAAGTGGTATATGTTTTTTTTTTTTTTTTTTTGTATTTTTAAAAAAACAATAAATTAGCAAAATAATACTTATGTTATGTTTTCAATTAATTTTCTTCCACAGCTATTTTATTTATATTTAGATTTTCCAAGCATAAAAAATATTTTTGATTAACCTGCTCTAAAAAAAAGTTTAAGTAAAAAAAAAAAAAAAAAAAAAAAAAATATATATATATATATATATATATATATATATATATATATATATATTATATATGTATATATATATATATATATATATATAATATATAATATATATATATATATATTATATATATATATATATAATATATATATACAATATATATATATATAATATATATATATAATATATAATATATATATATATATATATATATATATATATATATATATATATATATATATATATATATATATATATATATATATATATATATATATGTATATATATATGTATATCATATCATATCATATTATTTTGATTGTGAAGTTTATACAGATTTAAAGATTTGGAAAAGGGTTTAAATGCACTTAATGCTATATTTTTAATGGCTAATTCACTTGCTTACTTACTATATGCTGTAGTAGAGCTAAATGCAAAATTAATATTTTTAATTTGAAATTTACATATATATGTAATTTACAAACAAATTGTTACTTTTACATTTGCAATATGATATCGGTTTATCATAATATAGTACTGCATAGAGATGATTGACCTTGGAAGAGATGATACCTTATAAAGATTCATATTTTAATAGAATTTTAATATTTAATAGACTCTGATTTTTGATAGTAAAAAAACATTTCTTGGAAAGAAAACGAGGACTATGTACAAATTAATTTTTTCACTCGCATTTCTTTTAACTGGAGTTATACGCGCTGACTTCACGCGCTTTCGGAATAGTAAGTGTGTGAGATATAATTAATCTCAAAAGCTTTTTAACGATTTAATATTTTATTACGATTTAATATAAAAAAAAATCAAATTGCACTCACATTCATGTGACTACAATAAGATAAATACTTTTTTTTTTTTTGATAAGTAAGGTTGGTTGAGACACAAATGTCTTAGGATTTGAAAAGATACCCAATCTTTATAATTAGGTTTTATTAGTTGATTCAAAGACGCAGTATTAAAAAGTACTAAACTTTCATCAATTGACGATTTGTTACAATGATTTATCATTTTATGACAAAAATTTTGTGTGAAACATAGAAATTACATCTGTTCTCAAATTTAACATTGATAGGTCATGGCCTACTATATTACAATATAGTAATAAACGAAAGTTGACGTAAAAAAATCATTAAAACCTTTGAAAAAGATGAAATAATAAATGTTAAACATCGTTTAAACAATCAATTAACGGATATTCGCAACCAACAAAAATCAAGATATTATTTATCTAAAAAAACTTTAAACTCTGATTACATCAATCCCACTAATACTTTTGAAGCTGTACCAAACAAACCTATAAAAAAAATTATCTGATTTAACTAGCCAACTTCATTCTATCAGGCTGAAACATAAGAAAAAGTTTTTAAAGTACCAAAAAATGGTTAATAAAATAAGTAAATCTATCGTAATTTCGGATAAACCTAAATTATTTAAAAAAAACCGGTCAAACAAAATCCAGTAAAGATAATATGAGTAAGGTTACTAAAGAGACAAACAGTTATAAATGGCCATCTGGCACTGTTTATGTGGTGATTAAATTCTCATAGGAGTAAATGAAAAAAAAAAAATCTCAAGTCAGGAAAAGGTAAAGTACGAACATTTAAAGGAGTAGTTATTGAAGATATACACTATAATTTAATTCCACTTTTGAAGAAAGAGCCATTTATACTAATCCTCCATATAGGAACAAACAATTGTGTCGATGATTCATCGGAAACTATAATGAGAAAAGTTAAAGATCTTGTCGAACGTATATTAAGTTTGAATTCATCCTGTTTGGTCATTTTATCTTCCAAGACTTTTCGTTTTGATAACGCCAAAGCCCAGCTGACTTCTAAATATTCAACAAATAAGTTTAAAGAATCATGTTTTAATATGATTGATAATTCTAACAGCTCTAAAGAACATCTTGGACAACAGGGTCTCCATCTAAATACGCGAGGTTCGGGTAAGTTAGCTATGAATTTTATTACTTATTTGAAGTCTATTGAATATTGACCCCCCCACCCTTAACTTATGATTTCCAAACAACCTTACTTAACCCCAATGAAGAAAATAGTAATAGGTCTGATTTAGATAAACTTAGGGCTAAATATCCTCCCAATGTTAGTCTAGCTTTCATCAATATTAATTTTATCCGTAATAAGTTCACAGATATAACTAATTTTATTAATAAACCTGTTGATGTGCTTATTATGGGTGAAACTAAAATAGATGACTCTTTCCCTATTAGCCAGTTTCTATCGCTTTGATATATCCCATCAAAGTGGAGGACTTAGTGTGTATATTAATGATAACATTACCTCAAAAAGATTAAATGGCGTAGTCATACCCACTGACGTTCAAATTTTAACTTTTGAAATTAAACTAAGAATTCGAAAAAATGAACAATTATAGCTATTTATAAGCCTCCTTAATTAGAAAAATGACTATTTCTTTGTCAACTTTCGAGGGATTCTTGATTTTTACTTGCAATCATAAAATGATTATATAATTATTGGAGATTTTAATTTACAACCTCATGATGCATAATGAACGAATTTCTCTGCCTTTATCAATGTAGTAATTTAATTAAAGCACCAACTTGTTTTAAATTGGTTGTAAAACCTACGTGTTTAGATCTTATCCAAACAAATAGAAAAACGTGTTTCCAACACTCTAAGACTATCTGTATGGGTGTTAGTGACCATCACGATCTTATTTTTACAATGCTCAGGGCTACCTTCTGTAAGTTACCTCCAAAAAGATGAATTTACAGGTTTTTTAAAAACCTTTTCAAGTTTTGTATTTTCTGAAATAATAAAAAGTAAATTGAGATTTTGTAATGACATTAATGAGTTTAACGCTATCTTTAGCAACTATTTAAATCTTAAAATATTAAAAAATTGATATGTTCCATTAAAAACTAAAATCTTAAGAGGCAACGATAAGCCATTTATGACTAAGAATTTTAGAAAAGCAATTATGCTTCGCTCAAAATTAAAAAAAAAATTCCAGATTGAAAAATCAGACATTTCTTTGTCTCTTAATAGAAAACAAAGAAACTAGGTAATGAAATTGAATAAAAAAGCAAAGAAAATATATTTTAGTGAGATAAATTTATTCAAGTCTTTCACTACATCTCTATGGAAAATATGCAAGTTTTTTCTTTTTAATAAATCTGGTAACTCGAGCGATTGAACATGCGGAAACTATTTCGGATAACTTTCAAATTTCAAATATTTTCAACTTATATTTCACTAACGTTGCGTCGTCTCCTATAAATAGTGAGATGAGTTATCGTCCTTCTTCTTGCAATGAACATGTGTCTGTTGAATCTGCTATTATAAGATATGCAAACCATCAAAGTATTATAAACATTAAAAACAAATCCAAATTATATCCTCAAAATTTTAAATTTCATCAAATTACTCCTGATGATATAACAAAAATTAGTTGTTCTTTAAATAATAAAAAGAAGACTAGTGGAGATATTCCAACGTTTATGTTAAAAACTTATTCCACGGAAAACCTCACTTCTTGTATAAATAATTGCATATTCCAAGGCAAATTCCCGTCATTCCTAAAAATAGCCGATGTTATACCATATTTAAAAAAAAAATGACCCTACTGGTAACTGTAACTTCCGCCCAATAAGTATTCTGCCAGTTCTCTCAAAAGTGTTTGAAATCGTTTTTCACGAGCAAATACGAGTTTTCATAGAGCCAAGCTTTAACAAATTGCTGTGTGGATTTCGGAGAGGGTATACTGCACAGCACGCACTTTTTAAATTAGTAAATAAGTGGCAAGAATGCTTGGATAAAGGAGGAATAGTTGGCGCTATGCTTATGGATTTATCAAAGGCATATGATTCAATTCCACATGATTTGCTTATAGCTAAGTTGGAAGGTTATGGGTTTTCTTACGAAAATTTTTTTTATAATCTTACCTTTCTGCTCGCAAACAGAGGGTAAGACTAGGATCGTCATTTTCTGAATATTCAGATATGGAATCTAGTGTACCTCAAGGCTCAATTTTGGGACCAATTTTCTTTAATATTTTACTCAACGATTTTTTTTATTTATAAAAGACTCTGAAATTTGCAACTATGCTGATGACAACACTCTTTCTGTTTGTGACAACAACCTAAAGAGTGTTATTGCTCGTATTCAAATAAAAAATATAAAACGCGATTTCAATATTTACCTTGAATAAAATGGTTGCAAGTCCGGAAAAATTTCAATTTTTTTTAGCTGGCCTAAAAAATTGTAAAGATCAATTTTTAATGATTGGAAATGTAAAAATCATGGTTTCCTCTAAAGTTAAACTTCTCGGGGTTACAATTGATAAGAATTGATGATCAAATTAAAAGTCTGTGTGGAAAAGCGAATAGTAAATGCTTCGCTCTTTCACGAATAAGGAGCTCCTTATTAGTAAAACAAGCTACTGTTTTATTCAATGCTTTTATACTGTCAAATATTTCCTATTGTCCTTTGATTTGGATGTTTTGTTCCAAGTATAATAATAACCTAATTAATAAAATTCATCAAAAAGGACTTTGCATTGTCTATAAAAGATTTGATCTCCCTTACAAGAAATTCAAAAAAATAGAAAATATCCCAAATATCCACCTTAGAAATTTAAGGTTTTTGTTAACTGAAGTTTTTAAATCTATAAATGGTTTAAATCCAGATTTTATGTTAGATCTTTTTATCAAAAAATCCCTGGCGTTAAGTCTTCGACGTAGTGAAAAATTAGTACTCCCACCCATAGTCTCTAAATATAAGTTCATAAAAAGTAACTTATATAGAGCAACCTTGCTATGGAACTAAATAACCAACTTGTTGTATTTATTGACATTTATATTATTATTAAAATAACCAACTTGTTGTATATTATTGACATTTATATTATTTATTATGTAAGCTATTTTTATTTAACTTTATTTTATTTAAATTTTATTCACGATATGTATGTTTGTTTGTATTGTCTTATACAATTTAGTGTGTTGATTTTAATTTGTTTTATGTTGATTATAAAACTATTGTAAACAATCAACTAAAGTTTTAAATAAATAAATAATTTATGTGACCTCGCAGTAGAAAAGTACCACATGGCGGGATCTAGTGTCTGAGAAAATCACGTTTAAACACAGTGACCTGTGGTTTTTTTTTTCATTTGAATTTGATAGATGGATTTTCAGACTATTAGCTGAATTGATTATTTTGGTCATATTCTGTATAACATTCAACATTTTCCAAAAATATTGCAAACAACATTTTTATTAAAACTTTAAATTGATTTTCCCGACAATTGATTTTCCCAACAATTGATTTTCCCGACAATTGCCGTTTTTAATCTTTAGAATATAAAAAATCATAACTTTGAATGCAGTTGAACTATTTTAAAGAACTTGGTGTCATTTTGTTCAGTTTAATTAGCTTGTTTCTGTGGTATGAATAACTCATTCTCCCCTTCTGGTCCCTTTTCTACCGCGAGGTCACATATTTTAATATAAAAGTCCAAATATACATGGCCTGCTATATTACAATATAGTAATATATTGTGATATAGTAGGAAATTGATAGATATATCAACAAAGATGGTTTGAGGATCCTCTAATGAAAGATATTTTGAGTTTGTAAGTTTTTTAAAGTTAACTAGTTGTCTTGGGTTTTCAATTCACTAGACTTGATAATTTTTATGTTAGACTTGATAATTTTTATGCTAGATTTTTTTTTTGAACTTTTAATTTTTGAAATTTTAAAGCAGTAATATCATATGTTTGTTTTATTCATAATTTTTTTAAAATAATTTTGTATTTATAATATACATACAAAAATACTTCTTGGAGTTCTCGTTGACCAAAACCATCCTGGAAATATCAAAACGGTAACATCTCAATTAGAGTTGCTAAAAGTATTTGAAATGTATATATAGTTAGACATATGTTAAGTAAACAAAAACTAAAACAACTATACTACTCGTTTGTCCACTGCCCTTTAATTTATACAAATATTATATAGGGAAACGCGCACAACTTAAGTCCAGAGGCAATTCTACAAAAAAAATGAGGAGGTGGGTAAACAGGAGCGGATCCAGATCATCTTGTAAGGAGGGGGGGGCAATTTAATTTATGCATGCCGAGCGGGTAGCAAAGCTCTGCTGGGGGGTTTAGGGGCCGGGGTTTGGCAGAACCCCCAAAAGTTAGGGAGGTCTGCCGTCCCCCCACACCAATTTTATATAGTTTGTACTAACAAAGAAGAAAATTTAGGTATGTTTTATATCATATATTCATGTAATGCTATAAAATTATTTGTGTGACCAGGTGCAATATCCAATCAGTCACAATTGTTCTAAATTATTAAAACATATCCTGTTAGTGTTGCCATTGCTAAAAGTAGTTTCTCAACTCTGCAAAGAATTAAATCCTGGCTGAGAACACGAATGACGGAAGGCAGACTAGTCGGATTAGCACTACTTAATGTATACAGAGACATTCAATCTTTACAAAGTACCGACTGTCTCCTTAAAAAAAAAACAAGATCCAAACCTAAAATTTACCCCACTGAATTGTGTCAAATACCAGACTAGCCAACTAATTTTGTCAAAAAATTTACTATAACTTAAAAACCACTTTCTTTGGGGTAGGGTGGTTTGGGTGGAATACACACTCTCCCTGTAAAATTGCTTTTGCTTAAATCTTTTTATCAGCCTTAGAAAGACGCAGTTTGCTTAAATAAATTTATAAATCGTTTTCCAAATTCAAAACCAATCCTAAGAGAAATGAAAGCCTTAAATGTATAGGAAATAAATGTTTATTATTGGTTTATGTTTAAATTTAAAAACCATTTTATCTCATAATGCATTCATAAACCTTTAAATTGTAAAACCCAGAAACAATTACAATCTTTGTAATGAAAAGTATTTCTAAAAACCCTTCTGCCAAACTAAATTTGAACATCCATTTATTTCTTATGACGGTCTTTTTTTATTTAATAAAAAAAGACCGTCATTTCTAGACAAATCAAAATTTTGCCTAATTTTGATTTGTCTAGAAATGGACTTTAACTTCATTCAAACAAAAATAAAAAAAAGTTATCTTTTCAACAGAAAATATTTCTTCTTGTTTCAGTTCATATATTACATCCAGTATATTTATATTTTAAATGCACAGTTATATATAGTTTATGTTAATTTATTTTTATTGGTTAATTTGATTTATAAGGGGCTTTATAATAAAATTGGATGATCTTCTGGAAGTCCTGCTGATTATATTTTTAATAATGCTAAACCCCTCCCCTCTCCTCCTCGTAATAATTGTCACAAAATTGCCAGCTTCTACCCCATTTTTCTAAAGCGTGACGCAATTTGTTGACAAACTCTATTGGAAATCGTAAATTTTTTTTTGGGAAATTTAGCTATATGCACTATTCGAGCGTATAGATAGAACTCGCGTTGTAAGTTAATAGAAGAAATTTCTATAATAAAAATTCGTGTAAAAATGCACCTTTTGTAGTCTTCTTTTAGTTTTGAAACTTGACTTTTGTTCAGTGTAAAATAAACCATTGAAATATAATAAAATTATATAAATTGGGTAAGTAAGTTAAATAATTTTGTATGTAAATTCAATAATCAATAAATTTCCCGAAGCAAGAAAGAAGTTCATCATTTAATATACCAATTCAAATTTATGATAATATTTTATATGATTAGTATAGCTCTATGTTTAAGTTTTTTTCTGTTAAAACTTGTTTTTTCATTTATAATACAATATTTTTATTATTTTAAGTCCTTCCTAATTTCTGACATATATATGTAAGTATGTTTGTATATGTGTGTTTATGTATTTATATAAGTGTATATGTGTGTTTATGCATATATGAGTTTTAAATGAATATACTTCTTTTTTTTTTTTATTTTTATTTTTTTTTTTTTTTTAACGTCTTCCCTTCCAACAAGGCTGCACGCAACCACTATAAGAGTTGGAAGTTACTGGAAGAGAAAAGACTAAATCTGTAGAGCAAGATAATGATTGACTGATGACTTAAAAGATTGCAAATTATATGAATCAGGAAAGCAAGATGAAGGAAGCAAATTCCAAAGAACTGATGTTCGAGGAAAAAAACTAGAAGAATAAGAGTTTTTGAAGCACTTAGGAACAGTCACAGAAAAAGGATGAGACTTAATTGAATGGCGAGTAACACGAAAATGAATTTTAGTAGATGGCACAAGGGACGCTAGCTCTTTAGAGCAGTGCCCATTATAGTATTTTTAGAAAAGAGAAAGAGAAGCAACATTACGACGATGTGACAAAGGTTAGAGATTGGCTGCCAGAGCAGGTCCAACTATGTTTACAATTCGTTTTTGCACCTTGTCTAAAAGAGAAAGAGCATCATTAGAAGATCCGCCCCAGATGTGGCAACAGTATTCCATACAGGGACGGATTTGAGATTTATAGAGATAGAGAATAGAATCTGGAGTAAGAAAGTGTCGAGCTCGATAAAGAGATGCAACCTTAGCAGATGCTAATTTTGCAATGGCTTTGATATACGGTTTAAAAGAAAGATCAAAAGTAAGAGTTAATCCTAGAAGATGAATGGTAGATGACTCATCTAGTACATTACCATTCATAAATATAGGAAGATTTAAATTATTACGATAACGATTGGCCGAATAAAATTGAGTTTTATCTGAATTAAAGTTCACCAGCCACTGTGAGCCCCATGCTGTAGCAGAAGTGAGATCCTTTTCAAGCTCAGATACCCCCTCCAAGCAATCAGAGAGTGTAGGCTTCTTATCATGACAAGAGTAAATGGTAGTGTCGTCAGCGAATAATGCCACCTTAGATGTGAGAATATCTGGAAGATCGTTAATGTAAATTAAAAAGAGTATAGGGCCAAGGATTGAACCTTGAGGAAACCCTGAAGTTACAGGATGTGAAGAAGAGTGTTGTCCATCGAGGACAACTTTTATACTACGATTGGAAAGAAAGGACTCAATAATCTTAAAGACGTTACCAGCTACACCATAAGAAGAAAGCTTATGGAGAAGACCATCATGCCAAACTTTATCAAAAGCTTTAGAAATGTCAAGTGCGATAGCCTTAACCTCTCCACCTCTATCTAATAAAACCTACCGGTTATTACTGTTAGCACATCAGCTGTAGAACGAGAAGACCGAAATCCATATTGATGATCAGAAAGTAAGTTATTTGATTCAAGATGAGAGATTAAGTGTTTGTTGATTAAAGATTCAAAAACCTTGCTTATGACAGGAAGAAGACTAATGGGACGGTAGTTAGATAAATCAGATCGCTCTCCGGAATTTTTGAAAATAGGGATAACAGATGCTGCTTTCCAGCATGATGGAAAACAAGACTCTGATAAGCACTTGTTAAATAGTTTAGAAAGTATGGATGAAAGCTCCGGAGAACACCTCTGCAAGACTACAACAGGAATGTTGTCAGGACCACAAGCTGTTGAAGAGTCTAAGCAGGAAATTACTTTAGATACAGAAGCTGAAGTGATGCGAATGTCAAGCAAGGGATCAACCTGTTTGACGGCTATGTCAGGTAAATCGCAACTAGTGGAATCAAGAGATGATATTGATGAAAAGTTCTTAGCAAACAATTCAGCTTTGTCTTTAGGTGAGGTGACAAAGTCTGAACCATACAAGAGAGAAGGAATAACAGATTTGCCCTTATTATTGATACTGTTAAAGATTCTCCAGAAGTCTCGAGAGCCTAATTTTTGTGATGAGATACGAGATTTAATGACCTGGGAATAGCGAGCTTTGGCGTCAGACAAAACCTTTTTACAATGGTTTCTGGCGATAGTGAACAGATGTCTGTTTTCTGGAGAATTGTTTTGCTGATAGATATGGAAGTAACGGTTTCGATTAGAAATTGCTGCAGCGCAATGTGAGGAAAACCAAGGAGAAGAGTGAGTCTTGACCTGGAATTGTCGAGAGGGAATAAAAGATTCCATTCCAGCCTGAATCCACGAAGTTATGTAAGAAGCACATTTGTCAGCAGGAAGACGAAAGATTTCTACCCAAGGGCCATCACGAAGAAAATCACGGAAAGAGTCCTAGTCAGCTTTAAGGTAGTTGTATGTGGTACAATTATAGGGGGATTCTGATGTAGTAGAAGAATTTGATAATAGTTTTAGAGAGATCAAACCGTGATCAGAAGTACCTAAGGGTGAATGTGGAGAAATAGAGCACTGACTAGGATCCAAAACAAGACATAAGTCGAGTAGAGAAGGTAAATGATTAGGGTTGTCTGGAAAACGAGTTGGAAAGTTGACTATTTGAGTTAGAGATTGAGAAAGGCAAAAGTTGAGGGCCTTAACGCCAGCAGAGTCACTGACACAAGAGCCAAGCCAATCGGTGTGATGGGCATTAAAGTCACCAACAACGACGATATTGGCCGATGGATAAAGAGAGAGGGCTTGGTCAATTTGATCAGAAATAATATCAAGAATAGTGCAATCTTGGGATGAAGGAGAGCAATATAGAACAAAGAGAAAGGCGATAGAGTGAAGTGTGTGCTAAACGAAAGCACATAAATGAATAGTCTGTAGATTCAAACCTAGTTTCACGACAAATGGGTGAGTTCTTACGAATGTAGATGCCCAGGCCAAGCATGCAATTATTGGAGTCTTTACGAATTAAAGGAAGATAACCATCAACACTAAGATCACAAGATGGGACAGCCGAACTCAAATTAGTCTCACAAAGAGCTAGTAGGTCTGGTGAACTTTGCAAGAGATAAGACTCAACAGAAGAAAAGTTACTTCGAAGACCACGAATATTAGTAAATGATAGGTTTAGAGAACTTGGTGATGACGATGGTTTTTTGTGTTTTTTAGTTTTAGGTACTTTAGTCATTTTAAATTTATAAAGAACTTGACTCAAGTATAGATAGTACTCAGTACACTATTTAACAACTAAGCAATATCCTCATTACTATTAACAAACCCTAAGCCGTAACAAAGGGCTCCAAATGTGGCCTCTGCAATGCACACCAAAAGTACAAACAGGGACACCATCCATGCGCAACATGGCACTGTTAGTACTCTGATATTTTTCGGCTGTTGATGGAATCAGCCTCTCTGAGAGCTACCACAGAGTTCGGGAAACCTGACTACCAGCCGGCCTCAGAACCATAAAACTGAGTTTTAGAGCTGTACCCTCATTAGGAGATAATAGAATGAGTTGCCCAGTCATAAAAATAGAGACACAAGCAATACCCACGCATTGAGTCAAGAAGATCCAGCGTTCAACATCCTAAACTGGAAACAATGTATTAAAAATACATCTGCGCCAGCCTAATAGATGAGGAAGGGGTGCGAGGCTGGTCAACAGATAGAATCTGTTTACCCCTTAAGTCTTTGCCTAGGAGGCCTTCTACAAGACAGCAGCTGGATGCATGTAACATCTGCCCAAGATGAGTATTTTTATCGAGACACCATCTCTAGCCTTTACTCAACCAAGAGCCCCAAGGCAGGGGGTGTTTTAATTCGGAGTTAACTTCTCCTAGCCTTTGCCTAAAAAAGCGTATCCTACAAGGCAGCAGGACTTCACCAAGTATTTTGAAAATATTTATTCTAAACTTACTAAAGCCATGTAAGCTTTAAATGTTATTTTTAAATATGAAAAGATAGTGGTAACACCAGTCATCTGTATCTTTTAACTTCAAACTCGTTTAATGGCATCAGTGATAAACACCTTTATAAATTCCTTATTTTTAATATTGTTGATTTTTACCCTTCGATAACAGAAAAACTCCTAAACAACGCCATTCATTTTGCTGAGCAGCATCTAAACATTGGTCCTAACCATAAAACTGAAAATTATTATTATTTAATTATGATTTTCTTTGTCAAGTTTAGATTAAAAAATCAAGCAGTTTATTCGATGTTTCAATGGGAGCATTTGACGGTGCTGAAGTTTGTGAACTTGTGGGAATTTATTTTTTGTTTCAAATTGCACAATTTAATAATAAAAATGATTTCGGATTATATCGCGATGATGATGTAGCAATTTAAAAAAACATAAGTGGTCTCCAAATGGAAAAAATCAAAAAACATTTTTCTGAAATATTTAACAAAAAACGAACTCACTATATCAATAGTGTGAAACATGAAAGTTATAAATTACCTTGACGTCACATTAAATCTCAATGACCATTCTTTTCAACCATATTCTTCTTAACCATATACTTTTAACCATAGCATGGAAATTCTTTAAATTATATTAATGCTGATTCAAACCACCGCCTAATATTTTAAAGCAGCTTCCGCATTCATTTGAGTTAAGAATGTCTGCAAATTTTTTAAGTAAAGGAATTTCCAAAGATCTACTCCTATGTTCATCAAAAATGTTAGCACTAATGTAGGATAACGATAAGTTATAGCTGTATGCCGGGTATGAAATCTTTTTTAAATGCACACTCAAGATTATGAACAAATCAACAAATTATGAACAGCAAAAAAATTCCATCTAAAGCCAACCAGTGATATTTTTGTTCGGAAAATAATTTTAGTTTTAGTTTTTATTCAGTTTAGAGGCAAAGTTTTTAGTTCTAGTTCTTATTCAGTTCAGTAAATAAATTAAGTTCTAGTTTTTATTCAGTTCATCTTAAAATAATTTTAGTTTTAGTTTTTATTTAGTTCAATTTTCGTTTGTCGTATAAATTTTTTATCTCATATAATTATAATTTAGTATAATTTATAAATAATATAGGCATATATAATTAAAAGAAGTAAGTCTTAGTTCTATAAACAAACAAAAAAATGAGAACTTAATTAAATGTAATAAACCCAGTCCCATGGCTAGAAGTTTAGAGCCCCGCCCACCGCCCTTAATAAAAAACACAACAACAACCTGTCCTTATTGCTCTAAAACTTAAAAAAATTTTAATTATTAGGTATAAAAAAAACTCCTCAAATTTGGTAACAATAAAAACTAATGAATAGTTATTGTATAGACTTTAATAATTACTCATATATTTTACAAATAAAGGGCCTAGTGATTATATGATTATCATCTAGACTAGATGAGAATTTAGTTTTAAGAAAACTCTCTGATTTGTGTATGCTCATTACCTAAAAGAGCTATTGCACATGTGGGGTCAAGTAGACATGCGGCACATGGCAGTGGATTAAAATTAGGATCGTTTGGCTGCAAAAGAACGGCAAAACGACGGCGTAGATCTTCAAGCATTTTAACTGCTACATCTTTGGCATCTCCAAATTGCTCAAGGTGACATTCTAAATTAAGTATTGAAGGTATAACACTGGATAGTGAAAGTGCATCCGTCTGAAGAATATCAGTTTCATTGGCAAAAGGTTCTAAAAGATTGACAAAATCCTGAAGCATTATCCATTCGCTATTGGCAAGTGAATCAATGTTAAGGTCTCCAAGCACTTCGTTGATAGATGTCTTTATTTCCAGAAATCTCCGAACCATAAAGTAAGTGCTGCTCCATCTTGTAGAACAGTCGCTGATCACAGTCTTACCACATTTGTTGATAATTTTTTCCAATGCAACAGAAGATTTGCGAACTTTTCCCACTAATCCACGTACCAAAAGTAAGCCATGATATTTACCATCATATGCAAGTTTTACAACTAGCTGTATAACATGTGCAATGCATCCCAATCTTCTAAATGCTACGTTTTCTATTACATCAACTATCAAGTCAACATGTTCCCACTCTTCACTATTTGTCATATTCTCATCGTCTTCCAGATCTGTTATCTGCTCTTCATTAACCTCACTTTCTAATTCAATAAGTATATCACGTTCAGCTTGAGCTTTCATTCTCGACAACTTTATGCCTTTGACCATGTTTGCTCCATTGTCCGAAATAACAAGCAATATTTTTTCTCTGGAAATATTCCAATATTTTAGGCATTTTTCAAAACAATTAGCAATTTGTTCACCTGTATGTGGATGTTTCACAAGATACAAATTAAGCAGAGCATGTATTGGTTTTTCGGATTTGAAGTGAAAAAAAACAAACCGAAATTCCTAAAAAGGACGCAGTAAGACCTTTTTTAGTCCAGCCATCAAGGCATATTGTGAAGCGCCAGCCTTCAGATATGAAGTCACGAAGTTTTCTCGTTAAAACAGTAAATTCTTCATTAAGTAGGCTAGTAATTTTGGCAGAAGCAGGCAATGAAAATTTATAATCCAAGGTGTTAACTAACTTTCTAAAACTCGCATTATCCACCAATGTCACTGGATTACATGTTGCAATTATCATTTGAATAAGAGAGTTTAGTCGAATTTTATGCTCGTGTGAATTAATAGGCCATGCGGTATTCCTACGATTAATGCATTGAATCAAGGTCTGGTTCTGATTTGAGGACGATTCTAAAAGAGTGGGTCCATTTTCATCCACTGCTTTTCTCTTTATCCCTGTTTGCTTTTTTTCACTTAATTTCTTTAATTCCGACTCTTCCAGCTCAACGTGTACAGACTTATGGTTTCTTGCTAAATGTAGCTAGAAAAAAATAAACATATTTATATAATTTTTTGTTTGTATATTTATATGTTTATTTATCTATCTGTTCATCAATTAATGTATAAATAAGTTCGTATACGTTATTGAATAATTACTCTAAAATGATAAAAATGAGTCGTTTGTTTCAAAATGAAAATATATCCTCTAACAGATAAACTAACTTTAAGATTTGTTGGTTTCTTTCCACACAACTTTGTATTGCATACTTTTTCACCATCAAGTAAAACTAAACATACTGATTTGTCGGATGACGCATCGTATTTAAACCATTTCCATACTGAACTATTCCTCTTCCTACCAGCAAAAAGTTTACTCAAACTCATCGCGTAGTTGTGTTGGTCTTACAGTTTGATTTTTTTTAGTTCAAAAAAATATATTCGAATAAATATATTCGAACTATATCATAACTAAACTTATTCGAACTTAATTGAGTAAAATTCAATTAAGTTCGAATAATATATCATTATAATGTATTGTAATATAATAATTATATATATCAAATAATTCAACTCGTTTCAAATCTAGAACGAAAATATTTCGTTTTAAAATAATTTTCGATTCAGTTTTTATTCCGTTCGAAAATTTAAAATTATCGTTTTTATTCTGTTCTCGTTCTTAAAATAAATTTCGTTTTAGTTTTCGTTTTCGTAAACGAAAGGCTTTTTTTTTCGTTCTCGTTTTCGTTCTCGTGTACGAAAATATCACTGAAGCCAACTGCAATTGCCTTAATCAAAATACCTGCCTTTTATTAAACTAATGCTTAACAAAAAACATTGTATACCAAGTCAATATAAGTTCCAATAATCCTACTAACACTCCTGTCAACAAATCCTACATCGGTATAAGTGAAACACTATTCAAAATCAGATATGCCAACCATTTAAAGTCATTTAAATAGTTGGCATTCTAAAATACAAAATTGACACCGTTTTATTAAAAGAATTTTGGAAATTAAAAGATGCCAACTTAAACCCAGTTGTTAAATGGAAAATATTTAAGCAGTACAATGCATACAACTCAACCACGAAGTCCTGCAAACTATGCACAAACGAAAAATATGAAATTTAATTTTCCAAAAATAAAAATCTGCTAAACAAAAAAAGTGAAATGGTATCCAAGTGCAGGCATCGAAACAAGTTTCTTCTCGCCCTATTCAACACGGGTGATTAAGCAATTTTCTAATTTATCAAAAAATTGTTTGTTTTGACGTCAGAACTCATTCCAATTCAATTCAATTCAATTCATATATATTCTGAAATAGTTGTTACTTTTACGGAAGTTTACAAATAGTACATGTACTAATCTTAAGTAAAAACCTTGTAAATAAAAGCTAATAAATATATCGATTAATGCAAATAGTAATATTAATCATCCACAGCAGTAACAAAACGAACATTAAAAGTTGAAGGAGTAAAAATACTAATAAAGATAATAATAACAATACAATGATAAAAGTACAGTGATTATAATAAAAATAAAATGACAGAAATCAAAATAATTACAATAATCATAAAAAAAAATACTAGTAATTTAGTATTAGCCACATAAATACACACATATACAGACACATACAAATATACAAATACAAACACACATACAAACTTACGTTTACAAATACATATATACACATATACTTATATCCTCCTGTATTCAATACAGGTATGTATACATTAGTTGTATACAAACATAATATACACCCATATATGTAGATTCGTATATACTATACACAAATAAACGTATATACACACACGTACATATACATACACACATACATATACGCACATACATACACATATACAAACATAGCATAACATAACATACATACATACATACACATATACAAACATGAATACATATACACACATTTAATAATATTATATATGTATATATTATATACAACAACACATATTCGCATGCACACATTCACACACATATATATACACATACATATACACTCACACACATATATATACCACATACACACACTCACACAAATAAATATACATACATATACACTCACCACTTATTTGCATGTGTGTATCACAAACACTTAAACACTATTACAGATCTTTGGATCTATTAACAGTTTAAAGATCTTAGAAGTAAGATAAAGCACATTAGGATTGAATTTGTAATTCTGAAAATGTATTATTTTTAAAGCTTTGTTTTGAAGATGTGATACCCTTAAAACTGCTTGCTGTTAAGATTGTCCCCATATTTGACAAGCATATCGTATATGTGAGCCAAAAATGGCATGATATAAATTTAATAGTGTTTCCAGATTGACATAATGGCGAACTTTTGCCAGCATTCCATTTGATCTGCTCCATTTTATGGCTAAGTCTTTAATATGGGACACAAACGATAGGTTAGAATCAATTATAATTCCAAGGTATTTGATAGAGTTTACAGGAATGACTTTCTGGCCACTTAATCTAAAGTTTAAATTTTTATTGATTTTAGTTTTATTAGATTTGAATATGACTAGTTCAGATTTGCTACAGTTGAGAGAAAGCTTATTTTAGCGAAGCCACTGAACTTGATTGGCAAGATCATGATTAATGTACGTGTTAATTTTTTTTTAAAATTTGTTGATAATGAGAAAGTTAGTATCATCAGCAAAGTGATAAGGAGTTGCAAACTTAATTGAGTTATTAAAGTCATTAATATAGAGAAGAAAAAATAGTGGTCCTAATACTGAGCTTTGAGGGACATTTGGAACAACTTATTTGAGTAGATTTTGAGTCATTGACTGAGACAAACTGAGATCTGTTGTGAAGATATGAAGTAAACCATTTAAAAGGTATTTCTCTGATTCCATAAAATTCGAATTTCTTGAGTAGGATAGAATGATATACTGTATCAAAAGCTTTTTGTAGATCTACAAAGACACCACATGCAAAGTTTTTATTGTCAAGAGCTTTTCTAACAGACTCAGTAATTTTAATAAGTGAGTGGGTTGTAGAATGATTAGCACGAAACCCATACTGGTGTTTGTAAAGGCATTTAAATTTAATTAAAAATGCATAGAGCCTCTTATACATAGCTTTTTCAAAGAGTTTACTTAGGTTTGAAAGAAGAGAGATAGGATGGTAGTTGCACATATCTAATGTAGAACCTTTTTTAAATATCGGAATGACTTTAGCAATTTTAAAAGCATCCGGCAATAAACCATTTTAAAATGAGTTATTTATAATAACACTAAGAGGTTTAGAAATTATGTCTAGAATAAGTTTAAAAAGGAATGAAGGAAGGCTATTAGGACCAAAGCTTTTTCCAATTCTAAGGGTGGTTTTAATAAGATTAGAGATTTCATTCTCTGTGACAGGATCAAAAAAGAATGATTTAGAATTTGGAGAGTTAATATATTCAGTAAATTTGGATGTTGAAGGTATGATTTTTTTTTGAAGTTTGTTTTGGATAGTAACAAAAAAGTTGTTTAACATATTCGATACAGTAGTTTGATCTGTGATAATATTTTCTTTCAATTTAAGAATGAGAGTTGAATTATAGAAGGAAGGCTTTATATTAATGATTTCTTTTATCTCTTTCCATGTATTCTTAATGTTGTTTAAGTTTTTACTAGAATAGGTAGTGTAATAGGATTTTTTAATAACTTTTAGTAGATTGCTGATTCTGTTTCTATAAAATTTAAATTTAGACAACAGTTTATTTTTAGTACTGATATCTTTACATTTTGTGCATTTTTTATATAGTCTATTTTTAATGGAAATAGATTTAAGTATGTCATTGGTGATCCATGGTTTTGATTTATGTTTAATTTGCTGCTTAGTTAGTTTTTTGTATGGAGCATGCTGATCTAATAGGTTTTCAAATGTCTTTAAAAGAAAACTGATAGATTGATTTAAAACTGATAAATTGATTTCCATTGGTTTGCTATGGGTTTTTTCTGTTAATTTCTGTATTTTGTATTTTTAAACGGTTTTTTCTTAATTTAAAGAGCAAAATATGGCTGATGATTGACATTAAGTTCCATCACAAATTTTTTATTTTTTGAAATAATCAAACTCTTTATATAATATATGTATATATATATATATATATATATATATATATATATATATATATATATATATATATATATATATATATATATATATATATATATATATATATATATATATATATATATATATATATATATATATATATATATATATATATATATATATATATATATATATATATATATATATATATATATATATATATATCAAACCTTGGAATTATGGTCGGCATTCGACAATGCCGACCTAACTGCCGACCTGAAAGTGTTAAAGGTCAACAAAAAATTGCAGACCTCGTTTCTATGTTTTATGGTCAGACATTTTTATCAAATAATTTTTGCCGTCCTGATTTCAAAAATATTGAGGCCGACCTCAATTTTTCTAATTCTGAGGGTTGATATATGTATTAGGAATGTACCGAAGCTAAGATTTTGCCGAAGCCGAAGCTTCGGCCGAAGTCACTCTGCCAAAGCCGAAGCTTTTGCACTTACAAAAGTAAAATTTTCTATTTTTTAGATCTAGCTATCTAGAGATAATATCAATTGCTTAAAAAAGTTTTTAACATTCTATTCCAAGATTTTATGTACTACATATTGCAAAATACATGTACTGCAATTATAAATATTTTAGCGCTCAAGGTATTTTACTATAACAAATCATGAAGGTTTTTTTTTAAATTACACAATGTCATAGGATTTTAGAATGTAGCTATGCCATGTTTAAACAAGTTTAATGTTATAAGGAAAATAATTACTAGCTAATTTGTAATTTTATTTTTATATATTAATTTTTTTTTTGTCAAACAACCATTTACAATTAAAAGTAATTTCCGATAAAATATTTAAAAATATTAAATACAAGTACATTTCATCATTTATAATAGTTACAAAACCGGAGAACCTAAAGAAGATAAAATCTTATCATCAGTAACATTTGATAATAAAAATTGGAAATAAAAGTGTATTGTTAGAAAAAAATCATGTAAAGAATCTTGATTGGCAATAAGTTCAATTATGTTCTTTTTAAATTTTCGAGTGGTATTGGCTTCTTTCAGTTTACCAATCAGGCTTGTAAAATGGTTCGATAGCATTGGACCACTATAGGAAACGGCAAAGCTTGTAATTTTGATGTACGGAAAGGTTTTTTAAATCTTTCGGTAGAGCGCGAGTTGGTTTAATGTTTTATGGAAAATATTTTCAAAAACCTTCGGCGTTTTTTTGACTTATGTTGAAACATAAATTGTGTAATTTTGAAAATATTTAGTTCATAAATATCAAGTGCCCTCATGCTTTTTAGAAGAGGTTTAGCATTTGTGAAGCGATTTTGAAAATGAATAATGCGTGCTGCATGAATCTGTTGTTTAAGGAGACAGTCGAGTTTAGAATTATTTGTACTACCCCAGTAATTACTAATTAGTAGTTGAATTAGGGTGTCAATTATAAAACTAATTTGACTTTTCGTCAACTTAATCAAGTCTAAACTTTAAAATTATATTATAAACAATGTTTTAGTTTACACTTCGTTTGTATTTAGAAGTATGATAAAATTACTTTTTATTAAATTACTAATTACAAATGAGGAAAGTTATTTTTATCATACTTATTAGTTTATTGCGTTTAAATTAATTATCTGTTGTTAGAAATCAGGCAAATTATAATTTAAAAACGTAATTCAGTTCTCCATTTCTCAGGCAACAGACTGTTTCTTTCGGGTTGAAATATGTTTTCCGTTGTGCTGAACAGAGGTTCACTCTTAACGGAGGTGCGCACCTCCGTTAAGAGTAAACTGTTAGTGTCTTTATCGGAGCTGGTGTAATTGTAAACACCCCACCAATAACTCGTTAATCATCCGGGCATTTATTTTTTCGTAATGTTGATAGGCTAAAGTAGAAGTTGGTTTCCTCCATGTTAAATCAAAACTATAAATCAATTTAAAATTTAAACTTATATTTTAAATTTGTAATCAAGTAAGGAAAAAAGAACACTCTCATTTAACTTATAAATAATAAAGAATAAACATTTATAGTTGATAAATAATTATGTTGTGCATGAAAAATTAAAAATATTAAATGCAATCAGAATCGTACTACAGGAAGACACGATCTGTATATAGTTTGTGTCTGCTTGCAGTAATCTTTCTATAATATAAATATAATATAATTTTGTCTACAGGCAATTCTGGTGTGCAAATAAACTTGTAAATAAATTTCTAGTGACAGGCCTGAATGCAATGAAATAATTCAATTTTAAAGTTAACATCAATTTTTAATTAAATTTGTAATAAATTAAAAAAGTAACAATTTTATTTAGATATTTTTTACTCGTACCATTTTCTTTTTAAATTTTGAGTTTTTCTTCAAGGATTTTTACTATTATACTTTTTTGCCCATCCATCAGTGTTTTCAAATTTCTGTGAAGCATTCTCATTTGTACACATTTGGTCTAAAAAGCTGTATATGCTCATATATATATATATATATATATATATATATATATATATATATATATATATATATATATATATATATATATATATATATATATATATATATATATATATATACATATATATACATATATATATTTTTTTATTTATTTATTTGACCATCACTATCAGAGTCTTTAACAAAATCAACTACTTTTGCTTGTTGTAAATAATCATTTATTAGTAAAAATTTTTATTTTAAATTACATATAACTACAACTTTCATTTCGATTCTCTAAATAAAAGCGGTAGTACCCTTGATATATAATTTCTTTAAGCATACTATGTTTCTTAAAATTTTTTATTTGAAACGGGGTTTGAGTACCATTGATTTTTTTAGACAAAAATCATCTTTGTATTAATGAAAATGACTTTTAAAATCATTTAAGTTCATCAACAGTTTTTATTTTAATTGATTTGTCCAAACCATAGTCAAGAAACGGTATGATCTTTGATGTATCTGCACTCTTACCTTTCGTAGCGCTTTTAAAGTGTTTTAGTATGCATACTGATATTTCAGCATGCTGCCATTGATTTTCTGTAGGTTATCTGCTTCTGTAATTATAAAACCATGGTTTATTCATGTTTTTGAGTGATGAAAAGAAATAATTTTTCCAGCGTACATTTCAAGCGCAAAAAAAACTAAATGCAAATTATTATGAAAATAGCTTTCAGTAAGTACAATAACGGAATAAAATTATACATAGAACCTAAATAAAATATAAAAAACACTCATTAATTTTGATAAGTAGGCAAACCAAAAAAAATTAACAATATAGTTTGCGGCACGTCGCAATTTATACTATGTAAGCTGCGGCATACGTCAAGGAATCAAAGTAAAGGAGCAAATTACAAGTTATTTATATAAGATCGTTATTTTTAAAGATTTGTACAAAATGTTTTTTTATCTTGACATTTGGATTTATCAATGCGACTGCATTGATAAATCCAAATGCCCGATGAGCAACCATTCTCTTTCTAACAACATTGTTTATCAAGCCACCGTTTGTTCAAACAATCCGGAGTACAAAGAAAAAGTGTATTTTGGACTCAGCGAGACATCTTTTAAAGTTCGATACGCAAACCACCTCAAACCTTTTACTTCAATTAGATATAAAAATGATACTGAGTTATTTAAAGAAATATGGAAATTAAAAGAAAATTTTTTTACACCTTTTGTCAGATCGAAGATTGTTAAACATTGCAAACCATACAACCCAACACATCAAGAGTTTGCAACCTCTGTTTGAACGAGAGGTTTCAAATTCTGATGTATAAAGGTGAAAACCGACTTAACACAAGGAGTGAAATAATCTCAAAGTGTAGACACAAAAATAAATTTCTTATTTCCTCCTATGATACCGCAAATTGATCCTGATTGGTTTACGTCACTTTCTTGCTACGTGATACTCTTATAACTTTTAAAATTTTGTTTCCATGGAGTCATTAGAACTCACGCCACCGTAATTTTAATTGTAATTTAAACGTCTATTTTAAATTTTGTAATATATTGCAGTAGTGATTGCAGTTAGGCATGAAACTTAAAGTTCCATATACAACAACAACAACAACAACAACAACAACAACAACAACAATAACAATATATTTCGTGTTACAGATGTTACAATAACACAGGTCATTGCAAATAGTGATTCACTAATAAAGCGCAATGACCTAAATAAGATAAAAAATAATAATAGCAATAATAATAATAATAATATGTAATAAGTAAAACCACATAAAAAAATAGGTTATAAAAGGAAGTTAAATAACATAATATTAACTAATAAAAGTAAAATTGCATAAAAATTTATTTAGTTATATATAACATAATTAATATAATGTAAAAGTAAAATTGCATAAAAATTTATTTAGAATATATATAACATAATTAATATAATGTACATTTATATATGCACATATACTTTAACAAGAATTATAATAAAATTAGTAAATTACAATAAAAGTTATAATTTAAAATAAAATATTAAAAATAAAATTATAATAAAATAATTAACTATAATAAAAATTAAAAATAAGTTAAAAGGTAGAAAGAAAGAAAAGTAAAAAGTAAAGTTAAAGGTAAGCTTTTAGGTAGAAATGATGGAGTGACTTTAAGAACAAACTCTTGAATCTATGGACGAGACCAGATTTTAAGGTGTTCGGAAGGGAGTTCCAAGAAAGGATACACTGGTATGTAATGGAATTAATTCCATGTTTACTTGTCTGTTTTAGTGGAAAAGTTAAGTTGTTATAGGTGACTGATCTTAGGTTATGTCCACATGTTCTTCTGTTATTAAAGTAGTTGTGAAATATAGTAGGAAGGACACCATGTTGTTGATCCCAGACAAATGAACAATTTAAGAACTGAATTAAGTCATAGAAACATAGAATTTTGGATGTAAGATATAGGATGTCAGTAGGAAAATTTCTCGGACAAAAATGAATAATCCGTACCGCTCTATTTTGAAGTGAAACAACTCTAGAGAGACATACGGTTTTAGATTGTCCCCAAACTTGAAATGCGTATCGTAAATGTGAACCAAAAATTGACTGATATATAGAGAGCAATGTTTCAAAGTTAACGTAATGTCGAATTTTTGCTAACATGCCGTTGGAACGGCTTAACTTCAGAGTAAGGTCGGATATGTGTGTTTTGAATGAAAGTTTTTCATCTAAAACAACACCAAGATAAGTTATGTTACTAGACAAGTACATTTTTTGACCACTTAATCAAAAGTTCAAGTATTTTGCAATACTTTTCTTAGTCTTTTTAGAAAAGTTAGCATTTTGAGTCTTAAATATAATTATTTCTGATTTTTTAGTATTCAATGAGATTTTATTTGCTCTAAGCCATTGAACAAGACCGGCCATATCCTGATTAATATGTTTATTAAGTTTTTTGAGAGAGTTTGTTATTAATTGAAGATTAGTATCATCAGCAAAATGATACGTTTTTGAATGTTTGATAGAAAGATTAAGATCATTAATATAGATAATAAAGAGTAGAGGACCTAATATGAATCCCTGAGGTATACCAATTGAAACGTTTTTAATATCTGAGCTGGTTCCATTTATAGTTACAAACTGTTGACGATCAGAAAGGTATGATTTGAACCACTGCAAGGATATGCCACGTACACCGTAATAGTTAAGCTTTGAGAGGAGAATTTCATGGTCTACGGTGTCAAAAGCTTTTTGCAAATCGATAATAACTCCACAAGCAAAGTTGCCATTATCAAGAGCAGCTCTTATACTTTCTGTAATTTCAATAAGAGCGTGAGCTGTCGAATAATTTTTACGAAAACCAAACTGGTGTTTATATAAGCATTGATTTTGGTTTAGAAAGTTGTATAGTTTATTATGCATAACTTTTTCAAATATTTTGCTTACATTAGAAAGAAGAGATGTTGGACGATAGTTAGTGCAGTCAATTGTAGATCCTTTTTTGTGAATCGGAATAATTAGAGCTAGCTTAAAGGCATCGGGAAATGTTCCTTTGCGAAATAAATTGTTTAAAATGATACTAATTGGTTTACATAGAGTTGCTGACACCAGTTTATAAAGTTTTGATGGAAGACTGTTTGGTCCAACACTCCTCCCTTCTATAATAGTGGAATTTATATAATCAAGAGTTTCCTCTTTCGTTATTGGTTGCATATAAAGAGTTGCTAGTAGGATTGGTCAGGTACTCATGATAGTTGAATTTAGAATAAGAATTTCGGAGGATAATTTTGAAGCAATCGTGGTAAAGAAGTTATTAAAATGATTTGACATTTGATTGGTTTCGCATTTGTTGTTAATGAGTATGCTTGTTAGGGAATTACTATTATTTCGTTTAACATTTATCAACTCTTTTATGCCTTTCCAGGTGTTTTTTATGCTATTGATGTTGTGGTTAAAAAAGTTTGTGTAATATTTCTTTTTGCTAAGCTTTAGAAGATTGCTTATACTATTACGATAGTGTTTAAATTTTTTAAAATATATATTTTTTATTCTACAGTTTTTTGATTTCAAATATTTTTTATGAAGTTTATTTTTAATTGTTATTGACTTGAGAATGCCTTTCGTTACCCAAGGTTGATTACGTTTAACTACTTGATTTTTTGTAAACTTTTTATAAGGAGCATGTTTGTTTAAGATATGATCAAATATTTCAATTAATTTTTTAATAGAATCGTTAACATCACTGTCGTCTTTTATATGTCATACGTCTATATATATATATATATATATATATATATATATATATATATATATATATATATATATATATATATATATATATATATATATATATATATATATATATATATATATATATATATATATATATATATATATATATATATATATATATATATATATATATATATATATATATATATATATATATATACTATATATATATATATATATATATATATATATATATATATATATATATATATATATATATATATATATATTATATATATATATATATATATATATATATATATATATATATATATATATATATATATATATATATATATATATATATATATATATATATATATACTGTTACCCGCAGTATCAGGAATTAGCTAAATGCTAATATTTATAATATTATATTTCGACTTAAAGTTTCATGTGTTACCACAATCATCAGGCAAGTAGTCAAAAGTTAATTTTGGTGCAATGTGTTTAGAAAAAATTTACGGTTTATATTAGTATTTTAGATCGTTATGGGACGGAAATTGTTTAGTAGTTAAGGTTAATGTTATTATTAATTTGGTTAATATATGTGAAGTTGTTGTATGTTTTAATGTCTGTTATAAAAATACGATTTAATAATAATGTGAATTGTTTTTAAAAATTATTGTATTAAAAATAAATGAATATAAAAATAAGTTTCAAAAGTGGGTATAAGAATATAAATTATATTACGAAATATATTACAAAAGCTGTGTATGTGAATAACTTATTGGTTAGCCTAGAGGTGTACAAAATAGGGTTGCGTAGTTAATGTTAGTGGTTAGTTAGGTTTGTAGCAAGCTTTGTAGTTTTTTAATAAAAACTTGTTTTCGTGGCGGCACTTTGATATGATTTTGTTTCGTTTATTAGGAGTTCATCAGGTTTAGGATAGGATATAATTGCGAATTTCTCGTATAGACATAGTGGGCACCTTTTGGAAATATTTGAGTAGGGGGGTACAGATTTCAGAATAGACCATGTAAATATTGGGGTTTCGTTAAAATTGTTTTTCAAATCCCAGACGTAGTTTGATAAGGCGGTGGACTTTTTGTATTTAACATTATTGAATGATGATTTGTGATTGTTGTATCTGTTTTTCCACTCGCCTTTCGTTAATCCAATATACACTTTGTTGGGCTGATTTTTAGCTGCGATAATACATTTATATATAACGTTTGTGGATTTACACTTTTCATTCATGGGGCATTCTGCTTCCTTTCGACAATTGCATTTTTTTTCATTATTTTCATTTTTTGGGAAAATAATTTTTTTGTTATGGTTTTTAATAATTTTTTCGATATTTTCAGTACAGCTGTAGCTTACTTTTACAGTCCAGTGGGCATTTCGACGTCGAACGAACGTCGAGCGACGTCGGATCTCGACGTCGGATCGACGTTGGGTTTACGTTCGAAATGGAAATGTTATTTGACGTCGTATAAACTGACATCGCGCGACGTCGGCATTCCGATGTAAATCCAACGTGTTTTTTGAAAACTAAAAAGCGGTTGCCTAAGGAAGGAATCGAACCTTGGTCTAACGTATCTAAATCCTACGCGCATACCGCTACACCACAGGGACATATTAAATATTGTGTTTATTTAGTAATTTATACTTGTAGCTATTTGGGAATTATTACTTTGATAAGAAATAATTTTGTTTAATTATTATATAAATATTAAAACGAATAGTTATATATTATAAAAAATGTATACTCGAAAATGTTAATAGTTAAAAAACTATGCTAGTGCATCATATAAAACCTCATGATGTTTTATCAACCATTATTCAAACTTCTTTCCATTAATAAAAAACACGCTTAGTTCACATATTTATTGAAGAGCGCAATTCCACACATATTGTTGGGTTTGGATTAAATTTTCATCAGCGATGTCTTACGACGTTGTTCCGACGTCGTTTTAAGGACGTTGGATTGACGTCGGAAGACGTCAAAAGACATCAGAGTACCTTAATATTATGACGTTACCCGACGTCTTTTTATCGACGTTGGATCGATGTCAGTACTGCGACGTTTTTTGGACGTCTTTTACAAGATGTCGGAACAACGTCAAAATACATCGAAACGACGTCAGGGGATGTTGAGATAAAGACATCGCCCGACGTCATTTTACTGACATCGGAACAACGTCGGAATAGGTCTTTTGACATCGCTGATGAAAATCGCACGTAAATCCGACGTCGGATTGACGTCGGGTGCCCACTGGGAGTGTTTCTGTTAAAGACTTTATGTAGTTTGTGTGTTTTAGAAAAATTTTCGTCAAGTAATTTCAAAAATATTTTTGCGACGTTAGTGGAGACGTTTTTGTTGAATGGGGGGTTAAACCATATGATATTGCGTTTACGATTTCTTTGGGGTGGATTTTGTTTAATATGATATTTTAGTGAGTTGTTTTTATATCCACTATTTTTTAGTGCTTGTTCATATTAGTTTTTGGATTGGTTAAATAAAGTTTCATTTGAGGAATTTTGTGAAAGTCTGTTGCTTATTGAAGTAGGTAATTGCTTAAGGATTTGTGGTGGGTGGTTAGAGGATGTATGAATGTATTGAAGATAATCATTAGGTTTTTTGGTTTTTGTCCCTACCAATTCATACTAGATATATCCTGTATAAAGGTGTCAGGTGTCAAAGTTTTTGAAGCATCTTCAGAGATTTTTATATTCTTTTTTTTGGGGAAATACTAGGTAATACTTTTGGAGTAATACAGAGAAACTCTAAGTAATACTAGGAATACAGAGAAACTCTAAGTAATACTAGGAATACAGAGAAACTCTAAGTAATACTAGGAATACAGAGAGACTCTGAAATACTAGGAATACAGAGAAACTCTAAGTAATACTAGGAATACAGAGAGACTCTGAAATACTAGGAATACAGAGAAACTCTAAGTAATACTAGGAATACAGAGAGACTCTGAAATACTAGGAATACAGAGAGACTCTGAAATACTAGGAATACAGAGAAACTCTAAGTAATACTAGGAATACAGAGAAACTCTAAGTAATACTAGGAATACAGAGAAACTCTAAGTAATACTAGGAATACAGAGAGACTCTGAAATACTAGGAATACAGAGAAACTCTAAGTAATACTAGGAATACAGAGAGACTCTGAAATACTAGAAATACAGAGAAACTCTAAGTAATACTAGGAATACAGAGAGACTCTGAAATACTAGGAATACAGAGAGACTCTGAAATACTAGGAATACAGAGAAACTCTAAGTAATACTAGGAATACAGAGAAACTCTAAGTAATACTAGGAATACAGAGAGACTCTGAAATACTAGGAATACAGAGAAACTCTAAGTAATACTAGGAATACAGAGAGACTCTGAAATACTAGGAATACAGAGAAACTCTAAGTAATACTAGGAATACAGAGAGACTCTGAAATACTAGGAATACAGAGAGACTCTGAAATACTAGGAATACAGAGAAACTCTAAGTAATACTAGGAATACAGAGAGACTCTGAAATACTAGGAATACAGAGAGACTCTGAAATACTAGGAATACAGAGAAACTCTGGTCAATGTGATCTAAAATAGAAGTTTTTAGATTGCCAGAGATTGCTCCAGAAAAAAAAAGGAGTTTGTAAAAATATTATCAATGAGAATTTATGTTTTTGAAGTTATATGTGTTGGAAGAATAATGGTTGGGAGAAGCGAGCAAGAGCATAATGTTTAGAGATAGTTAGAAACAGTAGGAGATTCTCTATAATTAATTAAGTTCACGTTGAAATCACTTATTAATATAATTTTTTTTTTCATAACTTAATTTCTTAAGTAAAGGAATTAAATGGTTTGCGATAAATTCTTTTGGATTTAAAGTTGGGTGACGATATATGCAGCCAATTAAAGTATTGGTTTTATGAGAGTTGTTAGCTTCAACAAAAACTTATTCAAGAAATTTCGAGGCATAGATTGTAAGATCATCACAAACTACATAGTTAAGATTAAAGCTTAGATAAAGAAGAGCCCCACCTTCTTTTGACTCAGTAAGTCAAATGTTCTGTTCAAATCCATTTATGATAATATCAGTTATATTTGAGTCTTTTATATATAAATTTGATTCAGTAATTACTATCACTATAGGGGAAGTGTGAAGAGTACCAATAAGGCTATGGAGATCATTGATATGTTGTGGTAAGGAAAGGATATTGAGATAAAGATTTATATCAGTATCAGGATTTAAAAAATTCAGTAACATCATGTATACATTATTTATATTTGTATATAGACTTTATAGGTGAGCAGGAGGTTCAAGATTTTTTAATAACTTTAGTGTAAAATTCTTGAATGAAAGTGTAAGCTTAAGTTCTTGATTGGAATGGGCACTAAATGGTATATTTTTTGAACAGAATGGGTACTAAATGGTATATTTTTTGAAATACAGTCAAAGCAATACCATTCTAAAGAGTCATTGGAGATAATGTTATATGTATGCTTATTGATTAGATTGCACTTTGTGTGAACCCAAAAAAAGCAGCAGTCACATTAGATGACTCTATGGTGTTTGGATAAATTTTTTTTTGCATAGTTTGCAGGATTGTTTTAATACCATACTTCATAAATTAGTTATGATTTATATATAAGTCTATTAGAAGTTTCTAAGCATATATATGCAAACATAATGATAAAGCAACATAAACAAAATGATAAAGCAAAGCTGAAATGATAAAGCATATGATTTAATAGATTAGGTTTGTAGTTGAAAGTCAATTTATTTGTGTAATATATTATTAATGTATACAGTATGTGTATACTATCTTTTTATAATAACATTTTAAACAAAGCTAAAAAGAGAAACTTTATATTATAGTAATAACTGAAAAATATAAGTTCAGATAACTAAGTAGTATTTATAAGCTACTTTATCTATAAACTATGTTATTATTGAAAAGTTCACTCTTACTTAAAGTGGCTGGAATTGAGAAAATTGTAAACAAGGAGTATAATATAATTTAACATGCGCGCGATTCGAATCAATAAGTTGCGGTGTTTCGCAAAGATCAATACTTGGACCTTAGCTGTTTTTAATTTATATAAATGATATTTATTTGCCCTCAAATATACTTAATTATATTATTTTTGCTGATAAAACTAATGTTTTCTTTTCAGACTCAAATTTAAAAAATATTTTTCGCTATGTAAATAAAAAACAAATATATCTTAATGAATGGTTTATAGCAAATAACCCATTTAAACTAAATCTGAAAACTATCCACTTAAACTACCAGAATAAACAATAAACAATAATAAATAAAACTTTTCAATGAAATACTTGGAATAATTTTCGATTAACATTTAAATAGGAAAATAAATTTTTTAAGGAAAATAAAGCCAAATAAAGTTAGTCTAGAATAAAGTTTCAAAGACTCTTGGGATTATCTACAAGACAAAACATTTTTTCCCTTTATACATAGTCATATTAACTATTTTAATATTCAAACAATTATTTATCTTATATAAAAAATATTTATACAAAAAAAAAGCAAGCAAGTCGATTAGTTTTGGGCACAAAGAGGTACGAAAGTGCTAAGCCGTTACTCAAGGAAATAAATGCTCCAAACGTATATGAACTGAATATCTCCCATAACTTGTTATTTATGTTTAAACTTCAAAATGAAATAGTTCCAAAATATTTTTATTAAAATTTCTCTCAAATAAGTCATAAATATAAATAAAGACACTCAATAAGTAATTACTAAATTTCACTAACATTGCTAAAAAAAATTTACTTCTCAATTACATGTCGGGGACCACACTCGTGGAACTCGGTTCGTGACGAAAATAAATCTATTGATATATTAAACAAAAAACTATTAAAAAAACACTTCCTAAATTTGAGTAGCCGTGACGCAGAGGTAGCGCACTTGCCTCAGAAACAAAGTTTCCGCGGTTTAAACCCCGCCTCTGGGCAAGTTTTGCAATATCGGTTAGGAAAGTGTGAATTTCCTAGTAAATGCTTATCAAATACGTATTTTTTACGATCTTAACACAGAACACGGCGCGCCGTGTTCTGTGTTAAGATCGTAAAAAATAATAATAATAATAATAAATGGAATTAAACAAAACATACATATTTTCACCTATATTTTTTTTAAAAAAAGAATTTTATTTTATAATGTATCTTTCTTGTTGTTTTTGTCTGTTTTAATTTTGTATAAAAAAAAATTGATAAACTTAAATCTTGAAAATGTTTTGAATCTTTTTAATTCTAAATCGATTTTAAATATTTAAATATACAATTTATTACGTATTGTATAGAATATGTAAACGTATATGTACCAATTTTTAATATATACATGATACTCATTATGAAAACAGAGGCTTTAAGCTTCGGTTTCCTCTATTTTTTTAAAGGATTGTATTTGATTAATAAAAAAAAATTATTTAAAAGAACCAAGTTAAATGGTAAAAAATAAACAGTAAAATAGTAAAAAGTTATATTTGATGTTGTAAAATTATGAAAAGGGTATGCATAAAATTTCAAAAAACTTGGTTTTATAACAAAAAAATCAAGTACTTTTTTTGAATTTTTGTGTTAAATTATGTAATAAACTTTTTTTTATCATTTTTCCAGATCTAACAAATAAAAAAACAACATGAACATATATGTTAGCAGTTTTATTTGTTTCTACCTCTTTAAAGTTTTTACCTTTTCATTCTCTATAAAGGTCAAGAATATTGAGAGTTATTTTTTTTGGTAATTAATTTACTATACAAAAACAAATCTGTGGATATCAGGTCTTAGACTTTTCTTATAGTTTTTCATACTGCAATGTTTTTTCATCTTTTATTATAATAAAATATCGAGGGCAATAAAGTTAATCTCTTGCTTACCTGTTTTTAATTCGATAATATTGTAACTTACCTGAACTAGTTTAATAACCAATACGAAACGTTTTCAAATTTTAAAAAATTTAATAATGTTTGTAACTTCCATATATGGAAGTAATTAAGGTAAAAGTAATTAAGTTTAATAAAACAATTCAGAAAATAATTAAAATTTTTTTTTTTTTTTTGTTAGGTTTAATAGGAACTCAATGTAAAAAAAATCATATTATGCGGCCGTAGCGCAGTTATTAGAGCGCAGTGGTTAGAAGCAGATTCAGGTTCAAAACAAGCTCTGGACATATTTTCGCGTCACGGTTAGGAAGGAGGTGTGAACTTCCTGGTTAAATGCTCATCCGCGGTGCTCTGTGACAAAACCAATAGGTCTTCTTGGGGCACCTAAACAACAGATAATATCTCATAAGATAGATTGAAAAATCTATCTTATGAGAATCACAGCATTTGTGTGTGTATATATATATATATATATATATATATATATATATATATATATATATATATATATATATATATATATATACACACTTACTAAAGCGTGTTTTGATAAGCATTTGCTCACTTTTTGTGCATAACTTAAACTATACCGTTTTTTTCCAAAAAGAAGAAAAAAAAAACGAAGAATGATGAATGAAACGATTGCTGCCCCATCCTAAACCCTCAGTCGATGTAGCAGCACTCCACTGCGAGTCAGGCTATTTGTCAGTCGATATATGTACTGAAGCCCCCAGCAGCAGGCTATTTCAGTATGACGTCAAATTGCTTACCTTAGTACGCAATACTATTTGTATATATATATATATATATATATATATATATATATATATATATATATATATATATATATATATATATATATATATATATATATATATATACATATATATATATACACACATGTATAGCGGGTTGTTCAATAGGAAATAAAGAGTAAAAGCTTTATTTTTAAAATAATATATTGATCATTATCCGGACACGTGTACTTGGATTTCTATATTTTTTTGAACACGAGGGTTCATAAAGGTTCAAAATACTACTACGTTAGTACACTACTTACTAACGCGCCCTAAAAAGAATGGTCATACTCTATTAAGCCTACCTCACATACTGTACAGCGCCCCTATACTCTCTCTTGCAATATTGCAGCAAAAAAAGAGGTGCAACTATTCAATAAACAATCACTTAAAGTTATTGAAATCGATGCAATAAACTCACACCAATTCAATATCTGTTCCAATATCAAAGAACTTATTGATAAAACATATATAAAATTACTTAAAAAAATCTTATATAACCCAACACAGGCAATAACTTCAAAACTTTATAAAATTCATTAACATTGAAGCTAAAAGGTTGTATTTTTAAAGTTTAATTTTTTTTTGAATAATAGAATAAAAACAATAAATATAATAAATAATAAAATAAAAGGTTACCATCATTTTAAATAGCTGATTTTTCTTGTTTATTATTTGAAAAAAAAAATTTTTTCAAAGTTAGAAGTACTCTGAAAACTTTATTATGATAAAAATATTTCATTATTTTGTTGCGATGTGGATAATCGTGAGAAATAATCATGTAAAATCAGATTTGTATCAAACTTTTGATGAAGAAAATGAAAGATTTTACTTGTTTAAAAATAAAGTTGCGGTTGGTACAAGTAAACCTTTTAAAGAAGAAGAACACGTAGATTTCAAAACATGTCTGAGCGTTTGTGTGATGGATAAAAAAAATTGCAAGTCTTTAATGATTTTCAAGAAAAATATTACCGAAGACTATTCTTGCCAATATTTTAAATTCGGAAATATTTCTTTAGTTAAAGATTCAACAAACGCAGTTTCGTACTTTGTGAGAAAAGGAGGGGTTAGTATGTTTTTTTCCTTCCTTATTTTTTGTAAGGCTTTTTATAATAAATTCATTTATAAATTGCAGATAACAGACACAAATATTTTATAATTCATGAAAGCGTAAAAAAAAAAAAAAAATACATACATAAAATAAACAAATAATTTGTTTTAAATTATATTAAATAAAAAGTTATTGAGTAATTTTCAAGTAAATAATATAATTAATTTATGAATTTAAAACAAGTTAACGCTTTAATCTTAAAATATGAAACTTTTATAAATAGGCTTTTTTGTAATTCTCTTTATTAATCTTTTAAGTTTTTTGATTATGTTCAATTATTGTAATTTTTATTAAACAAACTTGAGACAATAAATAAAAAAAAAAAAAAAAAAACTCATAAGAAAATCAGCTCAGAAAAATAAAAACCCTTAAAATACGAGCAATTTAGAACTGGCATTTAAAAATTACTTCTAAAAAATCAAAAATCAAAATATATTTTTTTAACTTATTTTAAATAAGGCGAGTGAATGGGATAGAACGAGTATAGGTCGTTAGGGGTTTTACCTTGTAAAATACTTTAATATAAGATATCAAAATAACTTAAAACACTGTAAAACCTAATTGAAAAAAAAAAAAAATTTAATAATAAATGCAACGATTTTGTGTAAAATTAAATTTGTTATTTACAAGAACTACTATGTGACAGGACGAACAAAATCGATATTTTGACTTAGCTGGCAAAGATCATTCAATACTTCTTACTAAAGGCTTATAAAGTTATGCTTAACCAAAACAATGTTTTGTTATTCAGGGCCAACGACACGGGTTTTATAGTAGGGTGCATAGACATCAATTTGTGAAAAAAGTCCTCTATATCAAGATTTTTCTAAAAAAAAAACAAAAAAAAAGGTGCTTTAGAAAAAAAGTAGAGGTTACGTGCCTCTGCCCCCGTGTCGTCAGCCATGATATTAAAATAATTTTACAGTGAATATAAATTAAAAGTTAATAACAAAAAAATAAAGTAAAAGTTAATAACAAAGGGAAAACCTTTTTAAAAAAGAAAAAAAAGTTTATAAAATAACATTGTTGAAAGCGTATCTGCAAAAAACAAACAAATATTATCTAGAAAATTTTATAATGCAAAATATTTTCTAAATTTATATATATATATATATATATATATATATATATATATATATATATATATATATATATATATATATATATATATATATATATATATATATATATATATATATATATATATATATATATATATATATAGATATATATATATATATATATATATATATTATATATATATATATATATTTATATATATATATATATATATATATATATATATATATATTTATATATATATATATATATATATATATATATATATATATATATATATATATATATATATATATAATATATATATATATATATATATATATATAAATATATATATATATATATATATATATATATATATAAATATATATATATATATATATATATATATATATATATATATATATATATATATATATATATATATATATATATATATATATATATATATATATATATATATATAAATATATATATATATATAGAAAGTATAATAAACTCCAAAAGCAAATTATCTTTACATAAATATTACTTGGCAGGAGGTGTCTTTTTAATTGATGCCTAATAAAGACATGCATATTTTGCTTGGTCTTTTTCCAAATTCTCATTTCCATGCATAAAAGGATGTTTCATGAGTTCCTTTGAGTTTCAGAGCAATTATTACTTTCTCATTTAATATTGTTAAAACATGTTGCACAATCTGTAGTTAAATTCTGTAATGGTAACTAGCAGCATGTGATGAACTGTTTTCAAAATGTTATTTTTTTCACATTGATATAGGTTTTTGACATTAGAAAGGGAACAATGGAACAATGGAACAATGGTTTTATAGAAAAGTGATGGCTATACAACCATTTTTATAGCCATCACTTTTGACACTTTATAGAAATCTATTTGTCACGTAAACATCAGGGCCGACAACACCGGGTCCGGGAGGGTAGTTCCCACTTTTTGTCTTAACCTTTTTTTTTAAAATAAAAATCTAGTTGTAGAGGACTTTATTTTAGAAATGGACAATTGTGCCCCCCCCCCCCCTACTTCGAAAACTGTGTTGTCGGCCGTGTACATTAAAAAAGATGAACTGTATCAAACAAAAGATGTAGATAGTGCAGTGGACTACTTAATTCAGTCCTTTGCTCTTAGATTCTGGAGGCTAATGCATTAACAAGTTGACTACTTGTTGTATTCAGTTCTTTTAATCTAGTTAGCATAAACTCTAACGCAACGTCAGCAGTTATAAGGCATTGCGTCGACAAAGCACTTCCACTGCTGCTTTAACTGGTATTAGCACGTTTACTAGCTCAGAAACAATTTCATACTCACTATCTGACATTTTTATAGAATCATTAATACTGACATCAACAAGCGCCTTGTTTATGCAATTTTTTAACTTATGAAACCTTTCAAGCATTGATAGTAAGCTGCTCCATCTTGTTTTACAATCTTTGATTAAATCAAGGTTTTTTCCAAAGTCATTTTTTATGTATTTTTGAAGACAGCTATCATATTTAGTTAGTGATCTTTTAAAAACCATCACTATTTTTCTAACTTTAATCACTGGACCAATCGATTTGTTTTTACCATTTTCATTGCTATCTGATTCATAGCTTTCACTAAAATCAGGTTCATTTTCCAAATTTTTAGTGTAATTATCAATTTCCTCGTCTAAAACGTATTATGAAAAACTGAAATAATAGCCAGTTGAATACCGTGAACAAATCATAGATGTTGATTAATCTGTAATAGTTTTCTAATTTTTTTTATTACTCTGGCTCCATCTGTTATTATGCACACAATAATATTTTCAAGATTCAAACCAGACGCCGAGAGTTTTTCTTTGAGTAAAATTACACACTTTTCAGCTGGTGTTGTCCCTTAAATCCTTACTAAACCTAAACTCCAAAAGTTGTTTCGTATCGTGTAAATTGATATTTAAATAATGGGTATTTCGAATCGACGTCCACTCATCTAAAAGAAATTAAATACTTAGTTCCACTTTTAATTTCTTGTCTTAATTCATTTCTTATACCATTTTTTATATAGTTAGAGAAATCAAGTACCATTTTTTTAACAGTGTTTGGAGATTTAGGTATGTTGACAAATCAATAGAAGTGTATATTACGTTAAAAGAAATCTATCTTTAGCTGTTAATCTTGCTAGCACCTCAGACAAGCTTTCTTCTTTATTCATATTCGATGAAAAATATGAATTAATTTTACATTTTTTACTCAGTGGTTCTTCTTCAAATGTCGGAAAACGTGCCGGTTCTACTTTTAAATTTATTTTATGTAACTGATGAAGATAAAAATGCAGAGCTTTTGTTGATCTCCCCGTAGTTTTCAATACTTTTTTGCAATGGCTTAGTTTACACATGTTTCCGAAAATAAGAGAAAATAAGTTGAAAATGTTTCCGTATAAGAGTTTTGCTGTTAAACTATGAAATTTGACATAGTATCCTAATTTGAAGAATCAAAGAAAATATAATAATATATTAACAGTTTTAACTTTCTTATTAAGATGAATTTTTAAAGTTCAAAAAATTTAAATAAATACACTCTATTGTTACGAAAACACAATATAAATCAATAAAAATAAATTTTAATATTTTTTCTCATTATTGTTATTTTTATTTTAATTATTTATGTTATTATTATAATTTAGACACAGTTTAAACGCAGATATTAATCGTAGCTTTATAAATTCTAAATCCCAGGATATTTTTGAAATAATCCCGGAAACTTTGTGAGTCGAAGTTCACAAAGCTAGACAATCGCATAAAAATATGTTGTGGAACAACATTAATACAGACCATTTATCTGCTGCTGTCTTAAACATTTAAGATGCATTTTAATCATAAAAAATAGATTTTACTTTTAAAAACTAGTGTTTGAATTGAGCTAAGTTAGAAAAAAATTTCTTATTATTAAGATTAATCTTAATAATAAGAAATTTTTTTCTAACTTAGCTCAATTGTTTTTTCTAACTTAGCTCAATTGTTTTTTCTAACTTAGCTCAATTGTTGTTTAGCTCAATTGTTTTTTCTAACTGTTTTTTCTAACTTCAAGCTCAGTTGATAATATTATCAACAAGTTTTAACTCAGCAAGAACTAAACAAGTTTTAAGTGAACAAAAAAAGTTATAGAAAAATTAGATGGCCAAAATGCTAACGGTTTGACATCAAATAATTTGTAGCACCTTTCACATCATTTACAGTTGAGTCCACTAACACCAGACATTTCAGCTTAAATTAGTAGGCTACCAAACAATAATGAGATATATTTTGAATTAAAGCATTCTTAATACAGCCCGTGATCAGTGTTATCTGCTCTCTGTCTGTATAAATAATTGTGATGTGGCTGCCTTGATATCATACAACGTAGCCAGCCACGTTGCTTTGGTTGTATTGTCTAAGCCAACGGCAACAACATCATTTGCGTTTTTTATTGAAAAGGCAGTATGCTGCCATCTGGTGATTGAGGAAGGTGCGTCTTTAAAATATCTATCTATAGTCCTCGCTTAAAACATTGGTGAGATCTCAAGTAGATTGACATTTTTTCAGGTTGTTGGGGGCTGTGATATTTCCGGTTCATCCGAGTCTGTACTCGAAATCACTCAATTCTTCATCAGTTTGAATTGATCGCTCATTTCTGACACACTGATTATGTTTGTGGTCGGATAAGCACTAAATTGTGCATCTTATTATTTGTTCGTCAAAACATTAACAACTAGTTCTAACCGGAATCTTTTCGGGCATGTCACTTGAACTAGTGGAGTCGTTTCTAGATCTTGAAGGTGGTGTTTTAGGGTTAGGGTAAGGGTGTTTCAGGGTTAGAGCATAGTTACGTGGCAGCAAAATCTTGATCTTGGTCTTCTTAAATGGTTCCTTAAACATAATTCGTATTTAGGGCATCCGTATGAGGATGCCCTAATCCTCATACGGATTATATCCATATGCATAAGGCATCTATATCCATACTATAGAGTTTTGCATGCTTTTTTCTACTTACTGGTTTCCTCATTTGCCATCCACTTTTTCTCATTTGACTGATTCTTTCCTCGTTTTTTTCACCTGTTTTTTCTATTTCCGTTCTACTATTGATGAAAATTTTGCCAAGTAAGACCCGAAGTAATTATCATAATGGAATACCTTGTTTTCACCATTGTTTTCATAAGCCGAATGACTCTTCCAATTTCGTTGGTGTATCACATTATTTCTGATGTCGTAGGCACTATTTATTTTACACATGTTGGAATCTTTGAGCATTCTGTATTCATTGACTCCTTTTCTTATAACTCGAATTTTTATTTTGTTTAATCATAGTCATGAAAGTTTGATATTTATCTTCTTGACTAAGTTTTATTGACTCAACAGATAGAACAAAGAACAACTATTGTTGATTACGCAAGTTACAGTATCGCTTCTACCATTGACTTCAAAGTCAAAATTAGAAGCGATACTGTAATTCACAAAACCAACGATACTATAACTCTGATCGACAACTCTGATTGACAATTCTGATCGACAACTCATATCAACAACTCTGACCGACAACTCTGATCGACAACTCTGATCGACAACTCTGATCGACAACTCTGATCAACAACTCTGATCGACAACTCTGATCGACAACTCTGATCGACAACTCTGATCGACAACTCTGATCGACAACTCTGATCGACAACTCTGATTGACAACTCTGATCGACAACTCTGATCGACAACTCTGATCGACAACTCTGATCGACAACTCTGATTGACAACTCTGATTGACAACTCTGATCGACAACTCTGATCGACAACTCTGATTGACAACTCTGATCGACAACTCTGATCAACAACTCTGATCGACAACTCTGATCGACAACTCTGATTGACAACTCTGATTGACAACTCTGATCGACAACTCTGATCGACAACTCTGATCGACAACTCTGATCGACAACTCTGATCGACAACTCTGATCGACAACTCTGATCGACAACTCTGATCGACAACTCTGATCGACAACTCTGATCGACAACTCTGATTGACAACTCTGATTGACAACTCTGATCGACAACTCTGATCGACAACTCTGATCGACAACTCTGATCGACAACTCTGATCGACAACTCTGATCGACAACTCTGATCGACAACTCTGATTGACAACTCTGATCGACAACTCTGATCGACAACTCTGATCGACAACTCTGATCGACAACTCTGATCGACAACTCTGATTGACAACTCTGATCGACAACTCTGATCGACAACTCTGATCGACAACTCTGATCAACAACTCTGATCGACAACTCTGATCGACAACTCTGATCGACAACTCTGATCGACAACTCTGATCGACAACTCTGATCGACAACTCTGATTGACAACTCTGATCGACAACTCTGATCGACAACTCTGATCGACAACTCTGATCGACAACTCTGATCGACAACTCTGATCGACAACTCTGATCGACAACTCTGATCGACAACTCTGATCGACAACTCTGATCGACAACTCTGATCGACAACTCTGATCGACAACTCTGATCGACAACTCTGATCGACAACTCTGATCGACAACTCTGATCGACAACTCTGATCGACAACTCTGATCGACAACTCTGATCGACAACTCTGATCGACAACTCTGATCGACAACTCTGATCGACAACTCTGATCGACAACTCTGATCGACAACTCTGATCGACAACTCTGATCGACAACTCTGATCGACAACTCTGATCGACAACTCTGATCGACAACTCTGATCGACAACTCTGATCGACAACTCTGATCGACAACTCTGATCGACAACTCTGATCGACAACTCTGATCGACAACTCTGATCGACAACTCTGATCGACAACTCTGATCGACAACTCTGATCGACAACTCTGATCGACAACTCTGATCGACAACTCTGATCGACAACTCTGATCGACAACTCTGATCGACAACTCTGATCGACAACTCTGATCGACAACTCTGATCGACAACTCTGATCGACAACTCTGATCGACAACTCTGATCGACAACTCTGATCGACAACTCTGATTGACAACTCTGATTGACAAAGGATTTTTTAACTTTTGTTTTGCTCAATTTTGGAATAAAACTTTTATTAATTTTAAACATAAAAATTAGAAATTAAATAAATATTTATTTGGTAGATAATAATTAAATAAACATTTATTTGGTAGATAATAAGTGTATTTAATTTTGTAAATATTCGTTGGGAGGATGTTATGTTAGCAATATTTATACTTAATTAAATTTTCGGTTAAGTATTTTATTAATTTTTTTTTCTTTATGCATGCTAGTTACTTGCATAAATACTTTATACAGGACCATTCTAAGCTGGCTCGGGGACCTTGGAAAAATTGAATCGTAAAGCTCCAAGATCTAGAAGTAGTAGTAGTAGTTAGTAATAGTAGTTTCATTTATTTCGCCGTTAAGAATATATACAATGTAAAAATGTTACAAATGGAAATGGCTTGAACAAAAGGAGCACGTTTTTTAGTAGTTAACATGTTAAAGTTGATAAAGTTAATGTATTGTTATAAATTTAGCTTGATAACTTCTGAAAAAGACTGGCAACATTTATAATATTAAAATCCGTATTTACTACTACTACTACTAAATAGAATAAGAACGTAACTTTAGATTATATTTTGGAGTTACAAAACTGAATTTGGAGCTTATATTAGTCTTACAACATAAATTTTTATCTAAAATAACACTTAAGAAGTTTACTGATGTTTGTCTAGTAATTTTAATTTTATTTATTTTCAGATCAGGTAAGAGGAAGATTATCTGTTTTATTTTGTTTATGAAATAGTATATGCTTAGTTTTAGTAACGTTAAGCGATATTTTATTACATATAAACCATTCGGTTATTTTGTTTAACTCTTTATTAACTACTTTAAAAAGCGTTTTAATATCCCTATGTAAATAAAAAAAGATTGGAATCATTCGAAAATAAAACAAAATTTAATTAGTTCGATGTTAAAGATAAATCATTTATATAAAGTGAAATTAGTAGCGTAATTAAAAAATCCTAAAACCGGTCCTTGAGGAATTCCGCATGTTAATACGTTTTCGGACGTTTTACTTGTTTCATATTGTATAAACTGTTTTTTGCTTGATAAATATTCTTAAAAGTAAATTATTGTTTTTTATTCCATAATATTCTAGTATTTTAAGAAAAATGACACGGTTGACGGTGTCAAAGGCTTTAGACAGATCAATAAAAACTGCTGATGTCAAACAAACAGCATTAAAGGCATTTGTGACATGTGTTACTAACTCTGTCAAAGCGTAATCAGTTGAGTGATTTTTTTTTACCAAATTGCTTGTTAAACAACATGCTGTTTACCGTTAGGTAGCTGTTAAGCCTATTATACATTGTACGTTCGAGTAACTTAGAAAAACATGGAAGAACCAATAGAAACCGATAGAAACCGGAAGAAACGATAATGGTCTGTAATTTGAAGTATTTTTGTCATTACCCGATTTAAAAATCGGTGAGACTAGTGCAATTTTTATTTTTCTGGAATAGTACATGATTTCTGGAACAGTACCTGAAAGATTAAAGATGTGATATAAAGAGGATTCTATAATATTAAAAACTGATTTTACAACATGCACGCTAATTTGATCAAAACCTTGTGTTGTTTTTAAGACTATTAAGAGCAGATCGCAACTCATAAATTTTAGATTCGTTCATTACTTTACCATTGGTTTTTAAATAACAATCATATGAGAAAGAACTTGACGGAATTTTTTCAGCTAAGTTAGGCCCAATATTAGTAAAAAAGCTGTTCAAATTTTCAGCAACTATTGTTTTATCGTATATATATTTCCCATCTACTAAAAGTCATTTTTGGCAGATTATTTTTTTCATATTTTTTTGAATTTCCAGGTCTAGATGTCACTTATACAACAGCATAGTAAATATGTTCGTATATATATTCGTACTTTTAACATAGTAAATATGTTCGTATAAACTTTTTGAAGTTTAACAAGTATTATAGGGGTTCCCAAATCATTGGAGTCTGGGAATAGATTAGATTGTTGTCGGAGCGCCTCTGCTCTCTTTTATTTGCTCAGTTATTTTTTAAATGAAGTAATGTTGAAAAATAAAAAACGAATATAACTTACTTTATTAATTTTATCAAAAATATTTTTGGAAAAAAAAAGAATTTCATTATTTGAACATATTGACTTTTAGTCGACTTTAGAAATGTTTTCATCGATTTTGGTCGACTTTAAAATATACATCAGTCGGTATGGTCAACAGTCGAATTATTAATTAATCGTTGCAACATTATTAACTTCAATAACAAATATTTAATTTATATTTGAACGAAATATTAATTTTAGCCCTGTACTTTTTCCGAAAGTGTGGAGTTTTTCTCCACAACGGTGTGTAGCTATCACAAGTGTGGAATTTTGCACACTTTTGTGGAAATTAACTTTTCTAACTTGACTTCTGCACAAAAGTGTGGAGTTATTTGCACAAAATTGTGCAAAATAACTTCACACTTGTGTCTAAACACCGGTGTGGAGGAAAACTCTACACTTTCCGCAAGTGTGTGCATCAATGTTAATTGAACTGTATAACTGCATAGTATATATGGTGATTAGATGACAACTGATTAGATGTAACTTAATTTGTAATTCTTACATAAAATTATTTTTAAAATATTTTTAATAGGAGTTTTGCAGTGAGCATTGTAAAAGATTGAATCCTAAAAAATTGTGCGGTGAATGTAAATGCGTTGACACATGTGGAGTGTTAAAAAATTATCATTGTAATTGTACAAATGGTAAGATGTTTCTTAAAATTTTTTTTTTTCTGTAGATTAGTTGCTATTATTTATAAGTATATATAGTATTATTGTTTCCAAAAAAGAAAGTTTAGTTATGCCATATTTTTGCCATGTGCTTGGTGGGTACATGTGCTTGGTGGGTACATGGCAATGTATTATCAGCTACATGTCATTTATAAGAGCTTTGCTAAAATTTTACATTTCTAAACCATCTTATAGTCAAGTATAAAGAAGTGTCTTCTGAAAATTTTAAAATTTACTTCACTTTAACTAATGACTTTTTAAAAAATAAAGGATCAATGAGTTGTAAAATAAAGACTATATTGGTACCATAGCTGAGTGAAATTTCAGCTACGAGTAAAATCTCAGCTATGTAATCAGTTAAAAAGACGTTAACATAAGTGCTAAAATGCTCTTTTATTAACGTTAAGTTAACTTATTTTATACACCATTTCTGCTTGACTGAGTCTTATTTTCCTGACTGCTGAAAATGGCATCTGTTGTTCTAATTATTTGAACAACTCCGTAGAACATTCTGACCCCTCCAATTAGTTTCCAATTAGTCTTCTTCATGTTATTAACAAAATATTTGAGTCTTTGATCAAAATATTTCTCACACCCCATCTTGAGTCAAGTAATTTACTGTCTAACAATCAATACAGTATTCGATCCTCTCTCTCTTCAGCTGACTTGCTAACTGCTGTGACTGAAATATTTTATTGCGCAGTTTTTGAAATGATCAAATCGTTTCTTTCTAACTGATTTATTAAAGTCATCATTTTAAGGTCTTTATTTTCAGTAACTTCTAGAGTACCTCAAGATTTTATCCTTGTTTTTGTTACCTCGATGTCCTATCTTTTTATTTCTAATCTACATTAATGATCTTCCCAACAACTTTACATCTAAAGTAGTTTTTTTTACTGGTGATCCAACTTTATACTCCTGTTTTTACAAAAAGTCTTTTCTTTCTATTTCTTAGAATAGGCAGCCAATCTTGAATCTCATCTTTTTTCGGTAAAAATGGGTCTCTCAGTGGCTTGTAAACTTTAACAAGACTCAGTTATATACTGCAAACAACTATCGCAATACTGCCGACCTTCCTTTATTGATGAATATCAACCCTCTCAATGAATCTTCTTTTTTACATCTTCATTGAATTACCTTTTACTAGTGACCTCTCATAGAAACGATATACAATTGATTGCTAAATTAGTATTTGCCAAGATTGCATTTTTTTATTGTGCTCGCCACCTAATTCCATTTTCTACCTCCACGAATTTCTTGTTCATCCCTGTATGGAATACTGCTGTCATATTTGGGCGGTATTGTAAATAACTTGTTCCGATCTTATCTTTCATATCAAAAACAATTTGTTAGTATTAATGCTTTTAATTCTAGTAATAAATCTGTTTTGTTTGGTAATCCTAAAGGTTCTGTTCTTGGTTTTCGCGATCTAACCAACTCTTTTCATTACTAGTCAGTTTATCTGTTTGCTAATGATACAAACCCCTTGCAAATCAACAAACGTATCATTCTTTATGTAAAAATGTATATTCGGACCGAAAAAGGTAAAGTTTTTTTTCACAAAAAAAACTGAATTTATTTTTTTTCATCTCCGAGAAATAACTATTTTAAAATTACTAAAAATAAAATCCAAAATAATATTAAAAGGGTATACCCTTCAAGAGTTATTAAACACCTTGGTGTGTTAATTGACTTCAATATTTCATGGAATTTTCACATTGATGAACTAAGCAAGAAACTCTCAAGCCAACGTTTTCAATAATTCGTCATTATGTCAATAAAGTTACACTTAAGAATATTTACTATGCATTATTCTCATCTCATCTTAGCTATTGTTGTCAAGTTTGGGGTCAATTAAAAACTATTGCATTAACCAATTGCTACCATCTCAGCGTCATTCCATTAGATTAATAAATCTCCTACCAAGTAAATCAGATACATCAAAACCGCTAAAAAAACCCAGTATTTCAACATTTTTAGCGCTAGTAAAGTATGCTAATGTTCTTTTTGTTTTCGGCTCCTTAAACAAAAATTTACCATCTTCGATTACAAACTTGCTCAGAGAAAGTAGACTTATACACTCCTACTCTTTTTTAATAATATGCAATGAAAAATTAAATGTACCATCTTTAAACATTCTTTTGTTTATCAGTGCGTCTGTGAATAGAGCAGGAGATTTATATGCATTTTGAATGAGCCCAAAAAACTAAATTCTACACTTTTTCTCCATCATAAACAAAATCAATAATAAAAAATTCTGATAAGTATTTTGTTATAACTTTTGACATTATTATCTTTACTATTAAAAATATTCTTTTAGTTATTTATTCGTTATTATGACATTTATTATCATTACTTTTTGTTTGTTTATTTTTTTTCTTCTTTTTTTAACATTATTACCTGCAAACTATGATTTCAACATGTTTATTTTTAATGTATGTTCTATGAGCTTTAATCTATGTTAAACGCATAGATTATGGTCCATCTATTTCAATATATGTCTTTGCATTTTATTACTTATATTATTTTTGAAAATTGTTGTCACTACTTTTATAAGGTTTCTTTATGAGTGATATTATCCTTATTAATCATTAACTTATTATTATAACTAATTTTATGCTAACAACTACCTTTTTTTTTCATTATGACTATTATATTATTAATATTACTATAATTTGTACTAACTTTGTTATCTTATATTATTATTATTATATATTATTGCTATTATTAGTGTTTCGATTATTATTTTTATTATTACTAACACTATTTTAAAAATGATTTCAGGAAAACAAATAGCTTGTTGTTGTAGTTGTTGTTGTTGTTGTTGTTGTTGTTGTTGTTGTTGCTGTTGCTGTTGCTGTTGTTGTTGTTGTTGTTGTTGTTATTGTTGTTGTTGTTGTTGTTATTCTATTCTCTACCTCTACAAATCTCTTGTTCATCCTTTTATGGAATACTGCTGTCATATTTGGGCTGGTTCTTCTAACGGCGTTTTTTCCCTTGTAGACAAAGTCTAAAACCGCATTACAAACGTATTTGGACTCATTCTATCTGCAAAGATTGGCCCTTTTGTCGTAAAGTTGCATCTCTTTCCTTTTCTATAAATATAATGGTCGCTGCTCAAAAGAGTTATTATCTCTGGTTCCATCAACTAAAACTCATTCTTGCTAGACTAGTCATTCAACAAAGTCTCATTTGTTTACTTCTGTAAAGTCATCAAACTGTCAAAAGAACGGCGAAGAGAGTTCCGTGCAACATACTAGAGGCAGTTTGTTAGTATAAAGTTAGTCCAAATGATAGTTGTAAGTCTTCTACTGCACCTATAAATATCTTTTATCAATACGAAATTATAGTAAAAAGAATTGAAAACAATAAGAAGGCACATATAATCCTTGTAAGAAGATAACCAATAAATTTAAACTTGGCGATAAAGTATGGGTTGGCCCCGGATAACGGATGAGACTCTCAATACAAGATGGGAATAATTACAGGGATAGTAGCAGAGCAAACGGTAGAAAAGGATAAAATGTGTTGACATGTACGAGATCTTGGAAAAGTAAGAGTTGACAACAATTCAAATGAAGATCTTGAACAAGTAAGAGATGACAATGAATAAAATGAGGGTTCAGAAGATTATGAAGAATTATGCGTTGTGCGGCTTGGAGATGAAACAAACAAGACGCCAGTGTTAAAAAGAAGCAAACGGAAAAGGAGGTCCCCACAGCGTTTTAATCTTTAAGACAAGGTGATCGTTATTACCAAAGGAAAGTTTAAAGTGTAATTATAGTTAATGATTGCTTTAAAGCTAACGATCGATAAGTGTTACTTGTAAATAATTGTGTATATATAGACGTATTTGAATACAATATTAAGTCATAATTGTAAATATTAGGAGAAATTAGTTGGCATATAAATTATGTTGAATTGCATTAAGATACATAAGGTACTTTACGCTTAACTTATATAGTTCTAATGTGAAACAACAACTGTATCTGTCTTTGCATGCTCTAAAAAATTTCCTTTCAGGTTTGTTTTCTTATGCAGTTACATAGCACGCCCTAGAATAGTTATCTACTTAAACAATACGGATATTTATTTTCTAAACAATATTTGTATTTCAAGAGATTTGTTTCCACTTCATTTGAAATTAATACCGGTGTATTCAAGAAAAATCTGTAGAATTTTATAAACTTTTGAAACATGTTGCTAATAGAAGTTCTATAGAATTCTATAGAATTTCTATAAAATCTCTGTTAATATCTATAGAAACTATTATAGAACTTTTTTTTCGATAAAAAATTTTTTATAGCAGTTTTTATAGAAATTAATAAACATTCTATAGAATTTCTATAGGAATTTTTTATGGCCTATAAGAATAAATTTTTTAAAATTTATTCTTATAGGCCATATGTTTTAAAGGTTTATAGAAATTCTATAGACATTTTTTCCTGGATAACAAGAAAGCCAAATCACCTGAGATTACCTCTGGCTATTAAATCAAACAAACTTAAATTCATATTCAATAATGTTGATGTTGTTCTAAGATTGTTTTTTACTGCTGGGGTATAAATTGTACCGGAGAAAAATATTTTTTAAGGTTGATGAAATGCTACAGGTCTAATAGTTTAATAATATAAAGCCGTTTTTTGAATTGAAAATGTTCTGCTAAAAGTAATTAACGTGAAAGGTGTGACCGATTATTTTATTGATTTAAAAAGCCACTGCTCAATAACAAAAAAAAATTCTTTACTTTTTCATGTAATTCTCTACTTAATGATGTAATAATGTAAGCATGATAAAAAACAATATATAACTTTTATTTTAACATGCTGAAGCGTTTTAAATTAATTAAAATTCAAAAATCTCATTGACCCCTGATTATTCTTTGGGTTAACTTAACACAATTATCTATCTATTGTTGGTTTTTGACCCAATGCAGTTACATTGCAGTTAAATATGACATATACATAAATCTTATTGACTTAACAATTGCTTTTTTATGTGGGGATGGGAAGGAATGTAGGAGAGGCCACATTTTATTTTTTCTGAGGGGGGGGGGGCGGACTCAAAGACACAAAGGCTGCTTTGTGAAAAAAAAAAAAAATTAATTGTGTTAATACGTTTTAATTAAGTTATAATATGTTACGCATCTAATTATTTAAATGTTTTTTTAATTTATTTAAGCTGTAACTGTAATGAAGAGTTGTAAAGATCTTTCTGAGAATCAAATTTCTGGTTGGTATCTTATAGATCCTGATCAAAAAGGGTCTTTTCAAGTTTTATGTTTCATTCAAAGGTTAGAAATATCAAACAGAGGTAAAGTTAATTGTTTATTAAGAAAATTATTTTTATAAATACCATACCTATTATTTTTATAACTAAGATTAAATTTGTATAATAACAAATTAGATTTTATAAACACTTTTTTGTGTTGTTTATACTTTTATTTAAAGCTTCTATAGCAGTTAAAGCACGTGTTTTGCACGCGTTTTTAATTACAAGTTATTACATTGGTTAGGGTTATTATGTTTGTTAGGGTGTTACGTTGGTTAGGGTTATTACGGTTATTACGTAGGAGTATTACAAGTTATTACCTTGGTTATGGTTAACCCTAGTCAGAAGTTTCAAACCATTTTTTTTTCAACAGCAAAATATATTTTGATTGTTATGTCTGTAAAGTGTAATGAGATAAACTTTTAAAGGATTGGTACGAGTTGAAATCCTCATTATAAAAATATGGTTACTTTATTAATTCTGCGCTAGCCTTAAAAATATCTTAAACTTGATACTTGCATATTTTTATAAATTTATTAGAAATTTTATTTTTACCACATTTTCGTAATGTAACCCCATACTGCAATCAATGATAATAATAAAAAAACATAATAAACTCTCTCAAAATATCCTGGCTTTTTATTTGAAATTGTTGATAAAAATCGATATAGTTGAAAAATACATAAAAAATTACTTTTTATTTTCTTTCAAAATTTTTCTTTTACTTTTTTTAAAAAATAAAATTTTTAAATAACACTTTCACTATATTAATATATTATTAATTGAAAAATTTAATAATATTAGATACTTTTTTTAATTTAACTTTAATTTACTCAATATTAAGTCTTTTTATATAATTTATGTATTTGCAAATTTTTTTAAAACTTTATATTATTACTACTTAATTATTTATTCTAATGCAATTTACTGTTTGATTTTTATTTAGTTTATTTATTTAAAACGTAATTGTATAAATATAAAGACAAACCGAACATTACACAGTAGAAATTTTATAACTTAGTTGTTTGTTAAAATTTTCTTACTACTTTTTTAATTTTAAAATTTCCTGAAAACAAGTCTCATTCTTTTGTATAAAAAACAAGTCTCATGTTTTTGTATAAAAAACAAGTCTCATGTTTTTGTATAAAAAACAAGTCATGTTTTTTTATAAAAAACAAGTCATGTTTTTGTATAACAAAAAAAGTGCATCTCATGCTTTTGTATAAAAAACAAGTGCATCTCATGCTTTTGTATAAAAAACAAGTGCGACTCTTGCTTTTGTATAAAAAACAAGTGCATCTCATGCTTTTGTATAAAAAACAAGTGCATCTCATACTTTTGTGTAAAAAACAAGTGCACCTCATGCTTTTGTGTAAAAAACAAGTGCATCTCATGCTTTTGTATAAAAAACAAGTGCATCTTATGCTTTTGTATAAAAAACAAGTGCATCTCATGCTTTTGTATAAAAAACAAGTGCATCTCATGCTTTTGTATAAAAAACAAGTGCATCTCATGCTTTTGTATAAAAAACAAGTGCATCTCATGCTTTTGTATAAAAAACAAGTGCATCTCATGCTTTTGTATAAAAAACAAGTGCATCTCATGCTTTTGTATAAAAAACAAGTGCATCTCATGCTTTTGTATAAAAAACAAGTGCATCTCATGCTTTTGTATAAAAAACAAGTGCATCTTATGCTTTTGTATAAAAAACAAGTGCATCTCATGCTTTTGTATAAAAAACAAGTGCATCTCATGCTTTTGTATAAAAAACAAGAGCATCTTATGCTTTTGTATGAAAAATGCGTAAGCACAAATTTCATACATTTTGTATTAACACCTCTATCTATTAATAAACATTTCTATCTATCAACTAAAAAATATAAGATGAATGAGCTGGTTTAAAAACTACTCATCTGATAGAAAAGGTATATATTAAAAATAAAAGATATTAAAAATAAAAATTTTTACCTTTAGATTATTTCAGATATCCTACCCAATAGAAATTTGTACCTTAAAGGTTAAAAATTGTACCAAATATAATTACAAATTTGGGACAATTTTCTACTTTAAAAGCGTGATATTCTATCATATACGGTATAGTTTTCTATCTTAAAAGATGTAGGATATATGATATACACTTAGGTTTATTTCTACCTCTTTTTTAGAGTCACCTTCCTTATAATTACGGAAAACTGTCATTAAGGTAATCACTTGTGGATTTTCTTAAAAATATTCATTAAGGATATAGCGAAAACAAAAGCTATATATACGTTTTATTAAATCAAAGAATGAACGTGATAAGCTTAATTACTTAGAGCACAAACGTCTATATGAAAGAACTAAAAAATAGCCAGAACTACTACTTCAAAAACAAGCTGTTAGAACTAAAAGGTAACTGGAAAAAAATGTGGGATACAATTAAAGAGATTCTTGAAAAACAAAAAAACAACAACAAAGTCTTTCCAAGTGTGATTACTGTAGATGGCACACAGATCTCTGATGTAAAGTTGGTGGCAACAAAATTTAATGAGTTTTTCGTAAGTACTGGTCCAAACTTAGCCAGCAAAATTAAACACACTCCTGCACATTTCTTGAGCTATCTCTCAAAGTCGGGTAAAAGCTTAGCATTTAAAAAACTCACGAGTAAAGAACCTCATGATTCAATAAAGAAATTTAACAGGCTATGATTCTATTTCAGCAAGCATAATCAAAGACTGTTATGAATTTATTAAAGATGTTTTATCAGATATTTTTAACAAATCGCTTAAAACAGGCGTTTTTCTAGATAAAATGAAAGTTGCAATTATTTCGCCCATTTTAAAATCAGGAGAAGAAAGTCTGGTTACAAATGACCGACCTATATCGGTATTACCTGTTTTTTCAAAAATCCTTGAACGTATCATGTATAATAGGGTATTTGCATTTTTGTATGATAATAATCTTCTTTATTATAACCAATATGATTTTCGATCAAATTACTCTACGGAGCATGCACTTATGCAACTTGTTGAAGTTATCAGTGGAGCGTCTTCTCATAACAAATTCACCTTAGGTATATTCCTAGACTTTTCAAAAGCATTTGACACCGATAACCATCAGATTTTATTAGAAAAACTAAAATATTATGGAATAAGCCACGAATACCATAAATGGTTTACCAGTTACTTAACTGATCGAAAGCAGTTTATTTCTCTAAATTATGACTTTCAGACAAACAAAATTAAAATATCATGTGGGGTTCCACAAGGCTCCATCTTAGGTCCGCTGCTGTTCTTAACCTATGTCAACGATCTACATAGAGCATCAAATACTATGTCTACTATTAAGTTTGCAGACGACACCGCTTTATCCTATTCTCGCAGTAATATTAACTCTCTATTTAAAGTAACAAATAATGAACTAGAACAAATATCAAACTGACTTATCGCTAACAGCCTATTTTTAAACACTGATAAAACTAAGTTTTCCATATTCCATTCTATACAAAAGTTTCAATATATTCCGAAATCCTTACCAATACTATATATGAATAACATCAAAATTGAGCGCTCATTCACAAATAAATTATTTGGTATTTCAATAGACAAAAACTTATCCTGTAGAGATCATGTTAAACAATATATGCAATAAAATCTCAAGAAGTATTGGCATTTTATATAAAACCAGAGAAATTTTAGACAAATCTACACTAGCTCAACTATATTTTGCATTCATAAATAGTTATTTATCTTGTGAAAATATTGTTTAGGGTAGTGCAAACAAATCTAAACTCGACTGTGTCCTTAAACAACAGAATCATGCTGCACGCATTATTCATTTTCAAAATCGCTTCACAAATGCTAAACCTCTTCTAAAAAGCATGAGGGCACTTGATATTTATGAATAAAATTACACAATTTATGTTTCAACATCAGTCAAAAAAAACGCCGAAAGTTTTCGAAAATATTTTCCATAAAACATTAAACCGATACAACACGCGATCTACCGGAAGATTTAAAAAACCTTTCTGTACATCAAAATTACGAGCTTTGCCGTTTCCTATAGTGGTCCAATGCTATCGAACCATTTTACAAGCCTGAGTGGTAAACTGAAAGAAGCCAATACCACTCGAAAATTTAAAAAGAACATAATTGAACTTATTGCCAATCAAGATTCTTTACATGATTTTTTTCTAACAATACACTTTTATTTCCAATTTTTATTATCAAATGTTACTGATGATAAGATTTTATCTTCTTGAGGTTTTCAGGTGTCGTAACTATTAAAAATAATGAAATGTACTTGTATTTAATATTTTTAAATATTTGATCGGAAATTACCTTTAACTGTAAATGGTTGTTTGACAAGAATAAATAAATAAATAAAAAAATAATAATAAAAAAAATACATTCGTACCGCATTTGTTTTTAATTTATATCAACTATATAAACAATGCTTGAAATATTTTTCACTCGATTTTATTTGCAGAGGACACTAATTTATTTTATTACCATATTAATATAAAAAAACTATTTAAAACAGTCAACTAAAAACTTTTTAAATTAACTTAAAGGTTTAGAACGAATAAACTATCATAAAACACAAGTACAATATAAACTATCATTAAACATAACAAAAACCAAGTACAATATAAACTATTATTAAACATGACGAAACCCAAGTTCACCAAAAACAAGTACATAATATTCATTAACATTATCAAAGATAAAAATATTTTCAAAAACTTTAAAAAAACTCGAATCTTATAAATATTTTAGCATACTTTATGCAGTAAAATCTTACCTAAATCAAATATGTTTAAAATGTATATATAATATTAATATTAGTAGCAGCTGTGATGCAGGGGCTAGAAGTTTAGCTCATAACCAAGATGTTTGAGGTTCAACACCTGCTGTAGCCGAAGAAGCAATATTGGTAAGGTAGGAGTCGTAAATATTCTGAATTAATGCTCCTATGTGCTTCTCTGTGATATGATCATTAGAGCATCTTGGAACAACTTAACAAACACTTTTTAATGTTAACCAGTGTATAATAATCTAAAAACTTGAATTTTTATTGAATAACTAAGTAGTTAGTTACAAATTTATAATTTTTAAAAATCCTTAATTACAAGTTAGTTTATAATTACCATCTTGTTCAATATTTTTAATAATTAAATACTGTTTAGTAAAAATTAAATAAACTTACTCTTAATTTAGATATAAACTGTACCTTCAAAAATAATACATTTATTCCATTTGAAAGTACTAAAGGTGGAATATCGGACACGGTTACGTCATTTTCTTCATGCATTACTTATTGCTATTCATCTTTAAGTAAAAGAAACTTCAATGGTTGGTCGTATTACAACAAAAATGAAATCCAACAATGCTCATGCGCACTTGACGCTAAAACTGAGTCAAAGGTTGAAGGCTGGATGAGTTGCATTGTGAAACTTACCAAGTTGGAAAAACAACTAATATATTTAGGTAAGAAACTTATTTATATAAATGACTATAAATGTAACTATAAAATTGAAACATAAAACACAAAATAAAAATAATGCCTACGAATTATTTCTCGCGTTTTTCAGTAAACAATATAATAAAGTATTTCCTTTAATTAAACTAAATTTAAACTATAAAACTTAAATCCGTGGTTAACAAAAAGTTTATTTAAATCATTAAGAAAAAAAATACTAAATAAAAAATACCTAAGACATAAAACACATCATAATGAATTAATATACGAAAACTACAAATATTTGTTTAAAAAAAACAGGAAGTTTTCAAAAAAATCTTATTATGGAAGCTTTTGGAAAAGACTAATGGAAATAAAAAAAACTTGAAATATAAACAAAGAAATAATTGGTAAAAATATACTGATTAAAAAAAATTTGCCACAAAAACTGTTAATTGATGAAAAACTTATTTATGATAAAAAAACTGTTTTTTTCTTGAGATTTATCCAAATCTGGCGGCTATATTTCCATCAAGTAGAATAAAATTTGAAACATACCTCAAAACAACAAATAATATCACGACAGAACTAAATTTAAATATAAGTGAGTTGCGTAATGATTTTTCTATTCTGAAAAATGACAAAAGTGCAGGCATAGCTAAAGTTAGCGTCAATGTAATTAAATCAGTTTTTGATATTATTGAACCCTTATTGTTTTACATTTTTAATTTCTCATTAACGTCTGGTATTATACCAGAAAATAGCCAAACTAGCCAAAATCACACCGATTTTTAAGTCTGGTGAAAAAATAAATGTTTCAAACTACAGACCTATTTCTGTCTTACTATGTCTCTAAATTGCTAGAACGCATTATGTACAATAGGCTTTATAATCATTTAGTACCAAATAATATTCTGTACAACAAACAAACTGCTTCATCGTGACAAGTTTGATATGGAGTGGTGGTAGAAGGACCTTTTTAGGATCAACCAAAGATTTAAAGTGCACGTTTTTCTCTCCGACCTTCAATGTTTTTTTCGGCCACCATTTTTGATTCCAGTGTTAGCTTTAGCACGACTATCCTATTCACAAAGAAAACAGAGGAATTTTGTGTAACCACCTTGCTGTTCAAGTATCATAGAAATTACTTTAAGATCCCCACAAACTCTCCACGCAAATTCTTTGAACTTTAATTTATCCAAGATCAATGCCAAGTTACAATAAGTTTCCTTCAAATGCACTGAGTGACCAAAGGGGTATTGATGCGTACTTGTTGTGAAGTAAAGCAGCTTTTGTTGTGACGTAAAACAGTTTTTATACTTCTTTTCGAAGAATCAATAAACAGTCTCCAATTTTCAGCTATATGTTGAACTTTGAACATGGACATTAAACCATTGATATCGGAACAATAGACCAGCTTACCATATTGAGAAAAATAAGACTCAAAATATTTTAATCTATTTCTATAGCAAGCAAAATAAGTTCCAGGAGTCATTAAATTTTTCTTTTGCAGATCCTAGTAAATCAGCAGATTATTTTGAGAGTCCTAAATCTCGGATCAGATTATTTAATTCAGCTTGAGAAAATTGTTGAGGACTACTGGAGTCGCTTGAAACTCATCACTAGAAATTTCTTCTGATTCACTTTCTAATGATAGTAAATCGTCTAGGCTTTAAGGTGCTTGTGGTGTAGGAATGCCAGATCCGTGAGGGACTGGGCGGAGTGCCGATTCCATGTTTGGATAAATTTTTTTTGTTACTTTACCCCTGCACATTGCACGAAAAAAGTAGCAGTCATCGCTGTGGTTTCGAGGTTCTCTGCAGATCATGTGAACACCAAAACGAAAAGATTTAACTTTACCTTTTGACCACATTCTAAGTCCTTCAACATACCCTGAACAAACTCCACGCAGGGCCCGAGATTTGTCCTGATCGCGTATCTTCACACCAAAATACGCAAAGTACACTTTTTAAAAAATTCAGTAATATTTCTTTGTTGTTTCTTTACTACAAATTCACCACAAATATAGCAAAAACTCTCAGAAAAATTTACACAACCTCTTGAAGTCATTTTTGAAATGCACGTTACGAAAGTTGGAACAAAAATAAATAAATGAAAGGGAAACTCCTTGGGAATTTTGGCATTTGTATAGATCGGGATTTTCCTTACTTGCTATAAAAAACGCCGATATAAATAAGATTCAACGGTGACTAATATTACCTTCTTGAGTTACTTAATGTTTTGTTTCAGCCTACGAAACATAAAATTATCTTATAATAAATTAATAAATAAAATAATAAATATTTTGACAATAAACCCCGTTTCGCGCCCTAAAATAGGCAATCCCTTAACATTTTGCGTTTTTCAGAAAAACCTTACGTGGTGGAATTTTTTTGATAACTTTTTCGATTTTTGATAAATTTTTGTGTTATTTGCAGACCTGTGTTATTTGCAGACCTGTGTTATTTGCAGACCTGTGTTATTTGCAGACCTGTGTTATTTGCAAACCTGTGTTATTTGCAGACCTGTGTTATTTGCAGACCTGTGTTATTTGCAGACCTGTGTTATTTGCAAACCTGTGTTATTTGCAGACCTGTGTTATTTGCAAACCTGTGTTATTTGCAGACCTGTGTTATTTGCAAACCTGTGTTATTTGCAGACCTGTGTTATTTGCAAACCTGTGTTATTTGCGTCTTTGTAGTTGATGAGTTTATTCCAATCTACTAGTGATAGATAGTTACGAAAGGTTTCAATGGTATTTTTATCTTTTTTTTGTAAAGCTTATTAATTTATGTGATTCCTTGATTGATTTTTTTTGTATATTGAATTTGGTGTGAAAAATATTGGGAAATGATCACTTATATCAGGTCTTATGATTCCGCTTTGAGTGTGTTATTTCGAGAAATTATTAGTAAAAATATTGCCTATGAGAGTTTCAGTTTGACGCGTTATGCGAGTTGGTTTATTAATTAAAAGTAAAGTATTGAGCTGATAGAGGAGATTTAGAAAGTGTTTGACTTTATTATTATTTTTTACGTTTAAAAGGTTTGTTTTGTTTATTCTTTCCTTGAATATTCAATATAGTTTATACAATAAGATAGTTAAGATAAAAATTGTTATACAATAAAAGAAGTATATAAAAAAAAAGAACGCAGAGATTCGCAGAAGACCTTCAGGTCTTATCACCGAGAACCGCTCGTGAATATTAAGTACATTAAATTAACATGAAGTATAGAATCAAAAAAACAAAACAATGTCGTAGTAAAAATTATTAATAACTAGCGAGAACGTAAATTTCGTAATAATATAAAAATAAAATTGGAATAAAGAAGTTTTTGATACTCTTTTATATAAATACAAAGATATTTTAAAAAGTACTGTTTTCATAAACACATAAGTTGTGGATCAGATATTATATTTATATATTACTTTATGTTATAAACTTCATATTCATTTTTAGAAGAATTTAAAAATATAAAAACATGTCTTCAAAAGATAAAACAATTTCTTTTGGTTTATTCTTGAATGAAAGATAATTCCATTCATGGAAAAAAAAAAAAAATTTAAAAACTATTTTGTTGCGAAGAAAAGCTCCTCAATATGAAATACATGACTTTCCAAAATTAGTTAAACATAAAGGCTGCCGAATTATATTATCATTTTTTAAGTTATATTTATTTTTATCTTTTAAGGTGTATAGATTATGAAAAAAAACTGGAGATTCGTTGGTTTTTTACTTGAACATAAAACAAAGTATAATAAAAATATTTAGCTGATAAATATTAAGAATTTTCATTTGAAATAATAATGGTTAGGCATGAGCAAATCGATCTTTAAAATTGATAAGAGGAACAACTTCTGCTTCTGCTGACGATAAAGAGGTAGCAATTTAGATTTATTGGTATTACCCCAAGCAAAATTTGCATAATTTATATGGCAATGGATTAAAGAGAAATATAATTGTGTTAAACTGTCTTAATTTAAAGCATTTCTACCTTTGTACATTACTCCTATATTTCGAGCAACTTTGTTGCACAACAAATCAATGTGATTCCAACTAAGGTTTTCATCAATATTTATTCCTAAAAAGTTAGTAGTTTGTTCTCTTTTAATTTGAACTCTGTCAATAAAAAATAAGGGCATCACAGGAGGTAGTAGCTTTTTTTTTTGAAGTTTGATGAAAAAGTATCCATTTAGTTTTCTCAACATTTAGTGACAGCTTATTCATTTTAAACCAGTTAGAAACTTTTGTTGACTCAATGTTCATATTTTGGAATAATGTTGTTATGTTGTTATGAGATAAAAATAGATTTGTATCGTCGGCAAACATGACTGTCATTAAACTTGAGGCTTTAGGGAGATCATTAATGTAAATTAAAAAGAGAAGAGGTCCTAGTATAGAACCTTGAAGGATCCCAGATGTTATATCTAATAAATTGGAAGAGACAGTTGTATATTGTAAACAAACTGTTTACGGTTGCTTAAATAACTTTGAAGAATCATTAAAATATTTCGTCTAATTCTACTCTATTTCTTTGAATAGGTCAATGGTATCAAAAGTTTTTGATAAATCTATTAAAACACCTTACGCATATTGAGATTTAAAATATTACGGGTAATTTGGAGTATAGCGTGTTCGGTTGAATTACTTTTTTAAATCCGTATTGATTTAGATACAGTATATTTAAAGATAAATGATTATTTGAAGATAAATGATTGAAAACTGCATTATATAAAGTTCTCTCTAAAATATTAGAAAAAACAGATATAATTGAAATTGGGCGATAATTTGAAACATTGGTTGCATCACCCCTTTAAATATTGGTGAAACTCTGGCTATTTAAGATTGTCGGGGAAAATACCCAGTTTTATTAAACATTTTAAAATTTGAAATAAAATATCTTTAATGACTTCGTACGAGTCGATAAAAACATTGCAATAAATATCATCATGGGTTAGGGTTAGGGTTTTAAATTTTAAGACACGTGCTCAACTAAGACGCCATCTTTAACCCGCCATCATCTATATAAAATACATAATCTTGTCTCTTTATGAGTTTTAAATTTTAACCAATTGTAAACTACGACTACATTGCAATGCATTGTAGTAAACTCTAGAATCTTCCATGATATCAAGTGGTTTACAGTTTTGATAATTTTAAATTTATAGTTGTATGTATGTTAGAGCGATTTTGTAATGAATATATTTAAAAAATTTTATTCAAAACAAACTTTCAATAAATTTTTAAATCAGATTTAACGAATTAAAAATTGTTGTTATACTTAACAAGTTATACATAACGAGTTATACTTAACGAGTTATACTTAACGAGTTATACTAAACGAGTTACACTTAACGAGTTATACTTAACGAGTTATACATAACGAGTTATACTTAACGAGTTATACTTAACGAGTTATACTTAACGAGTTATACTTAACGAGTTATACTTAACGAGTTATACTTAACGAGTTATACTTAAATTATACTTATTCTAAACAGAGTTAAGAAAAAAAAACTGTAACCAGAGTTAAACTCAACGAAGATGAAAATATTTAGATACGTTGTGTTTGCTACCAGAAAACGATGTTAGATTTTAAAATGGCGGGCAGTGTAAGCAAGCTTTCGCCATTATTGATTTTTTTTTCTCGATTATGTTTGTACATGGATTTCTTATGAAACTATCTTTAGCTTCTGTTTGAAGACATTGTAAGAATACTAGATAAAAAATATAAAAAAATATTGCGTCTTCATTGCATGATTCATCAGATTATTTTTGTGTAAAGAACTAATACAGAATGAATTTTTTTATACTTAATGAAAAGCTGTTGCACGTATATATTTATCGGTGAATAAAATTATAAATAAAAGCAAAATGTATGATGTTTTTCCATTTAAATTTTTTAACAAGTATTCCTATACAAACAATTATACGTACAATATGGTACTTATTTGTATAGGTATATATGTATAATTATTTATATATTCTATACATTAACAAATCTAATGACTTGTTTAAGTATGATATTTAAACAAGTCAGAAGATTTTTTAATGTATTTGTTAAAACCTTCTTGTAGAAAAATAATGCGGCTTTTGTTCTTATTTAGTGTGGTTTTAAAGGGATAAATATTATGGCCACATATGGAACGCACCAACGCCATCCCATAAAGGAGAGTAGTAAATATATGGCTAATATATGCTTACCACACGTGCAGGTTCGGACTCGAGTGGGAGGTTAGGGGTATTTACCCCCGGGCCCCTGCTATGTTTTAAGGTCCTGGGCCTCTCTATAAATCAAGATACACAAACAAAATACACAAAAGTACAAGTTAATAATGACTAATTATTGTTAATGTGCATCAATTTTAAGGGTTTTTAAAGTTTTAACTTATTTTTGCTAAACTTTTTGCTACCATAAGAGCCCTATCTATGTCTCTATGAAATTTTTTTGTCAAGATATTCACCAAACAAATTTCATTTTGTTATTTAAAAATTAATGTTTAATCTAATAATAAATCAAAATAACCTTTTTGTATAAATTTTTATTTGGTTGTGTTTTGAATAAGTAAAAATAAAAACAAAAAAATTTTTTATTTGTATGAATTGTTAGAAACGATTTCTAATATCAAAAGTATGATTGCCTCATGATTGAAGATTTAAACAAACTATAGATTCTACAAAGAACAATCTAAAAATTGTTATGTATCATTAGCTTCGATATTTTAATGGTAAAGTCATAGTGAAAAAAAACAAACAAACTCAACAAAAAGATATATAAATTTGTTGAAGAAATTGTTTTATAAGTTTAGTTATTTTTAACAAAAAATATTTATAACTTCCTCAATTCATATCTAAATGTCTTTAAAATATCAAAAAAATATATAAATACGCCCAATGACTTGCTTATACCTTATTTCTATATATTTTTTTTGTGTTTGTTCTTTATTACAATATTTACAATACTTATTTGGCTAGTCAAAATAATTACGCAATAATTGCGCGTTTCTATTTTTTAAGTCTTCCAATCTACGCCACTCGCATGGAGTGGCGTAGACTGGAATTTTTGGTGCTCTAGATAGGGCACTTTTATTTGTTGTATAAACTGTAAAGTTTAACATGTTCGTGCGTATGTCAAATGTTTCAATAGAATGTTTTGCAAAAAAAAAGATAATTTTTTTAAAAAAATCTCATATTTAGCGCTATTATTGGGAAAAGATTACTACACCTGTAGAGTATTGAAATAACATCCGCACATTTTTGTGTAAGATCATCCGCTTTTTTTCTTTACTGAATTAACATCTGTGCAACAACATCCGAAATTTCATTGATGTCTAATAACATCTTTAAAAAGATGTAACTTTATCCAAGAGTTTTACTCGATGTGTAACTACATCCGCCTAAAATAATGCATTATTAAATAAAATAAATTTTCGGACGTAGTTACATCCGAAAAAAATCAGATGTGTAACTACATCTGGTTAAAATAATGCATTAATAAATAAAAAATTACGGATGTAGTTATATTTATAAATTACATATATAATTATTATATTATACAAGTGCTGCTACATCGACTGACAAATAGCCTGACTTGCAACGGAGTGCTGCTACATCGACTGACAAATAGCCTGACACGCAACGGAGTGCTGCTACATCGAGTGACAAATAGCCTGACTCGCAACGAAGTGCTGCTACACCGAGGATTAGGTTTGGGCAGGAAGTCTATCAAATAATAATAACAAAAAAAAAATTTATTATGCTTAAAATAATGCATTACAATAGTTTTTTTTGGCGGATGTAGTTACATCCAAAAAAATCAGATGCGTAACTACATCTGGTTAAAATTATGCATTTAAAAAAAAAAAATTCGGATGTAATCCGAAAAATCTACAAATGTAGTTGCACGGATGTTATTATACATCAATAAAATTTGGGATGTTATTGCACGGATGTTAGTATACATCGATGAAATTTGGGATGTTGTTGCACGGATGTTATTATACATCGATAAAATTTCGTTTGTTGTTTCACGGATGTTAATATACATGGCAAAAACGGATGTTTTTGCCATGACCCCTATTATTTGTATAATAATAACAGTTAGGGTTAGGGTTAGGGTTTAAAATGCTCAATAAATGTTCATTAACTTTTAAACATTCGTAAAACACTTTACAATATTAAAAAATTCAAGTTAAATTATTATAAACTTAAAAAAAATTTTAAATATGTTCAAACAACATCTGCGATCATTTAATTTAGTTCTTTATTTGTTTAAAGTTTATTTTAGTACTATGTGCTAGCCAAATAAAAAACCAAAACTAAATGCTGCATAGTTGTGGATAGAAACGGTTACAAATAGAAAAAAAATTAAAAGTACTGATGAGAGTTAACTATAAGGAAAAAGGCGTAATATCGTATTTTTAAAAAAAAGCGAATTTTCACAATTTAGGAATTAAATTTACAAAAACAAATTTTACGATTTAAATTTATTAAGGATTTAGTTATTAAGGGTTTAAATGTATTAAGGTGCCATACTTTTTAAAACTTTTGGATAAAAAAATAGCACAAACTGTTTTGTATTATTTTTTTTCGCTCAAAATTGATGTATGATACTATTTTATTTAGCGATGACTGTAATGATGCACAGGGAAGCAAACACTGAACCTAGTTTCTGGGATAAAACGTTAGAAGAATATTTCAAAGGCTTTTACACGGCAGATAACTATTGGATAGGATTATACCAACTAGAACGTATTAGTAATAAGTTCACATTAGATATGAAAGTTATTATGGTTACAAAGTCAATGAGCGATACCGTGACTGTATACTACCGTAATATTAAACTAAAGAAAATATCAGGTGTTTTTACGTTTACTTACAGTGAATTTGATTCAAATAAAGCAAGTAAGTATTCTGAAATTAATCATGTACAAATTTGTTTAATTAAAAAAGTTATATTTTATACTGCAAATAATAATTTTGTAAAATGCGTAATAATTTTCTATTAATGAAGACAGAAAACGGCATGCAATCATACCTTACTTACTTAAAATGCAGTACTTTATGGATAGCCCCTAAACATTTATATTCAATTTTGTGAATATAAATGTTTATGGGCTATCCATAAAGTACGTACGCCTATAGGGGGGTCTTCATATAGCGTTCGAAAACGTCTGGGAAAAACGGGAGTTCAATATAAAAGTACGTTTTATATATATATATATATATATATATATATATATATATATATATATATATATATATATATATATATATATATATATATATATATATATATATATATATATATATGTGTGTGTGTGTGTGTGTGTGTGTGTGTGTGTGTGTGTGTGTGCGTGTGTGTGTGTGTGTGTGTGTGTGTGTGTGTGTGTGTGTGTGTGTGTGTGTGTGTGTGTATGATTGGCTTTAAAATTGGAAAAAACCAAGAGCTATGAGATTGTATAAAGTATTGAAGGGAGGTTAGAGGGAAGAGGTATCTGCAAAAAGTTTTCAGTAAAGTAAAGGAGAAGGAAGGGGGGGGGGGAAAGGGAGATTAACTTTAAAGGACGCACGGTCTAATTTAAAAAAAGAATTTTAATTTATAAACAAATTTTTCCTAAATTAAATTTTTTTAAATTAACTATCAGAGAAAAGGACATAAAAATCGTGTAGCAACAGGGGATGGGTTCAAATTTCTAAATATTTGGCCTAGGTACTTTATGGAAGATCTCTTACCATATGGTCACTATAAACATTTATGGAATAAACATAAATAATTAGAAGAGACAGCTTGTTTAAAAAAAAACATGTGTAAACTAATTTTAAAAACAATATATAACATCTTGCTTATATTTAGGGGATTTATAATCTCTAAGTGAAATACTAGTTTTGATAGGTATGCAGGTATGCAATCCTTCCTTTTCTTATCACATAAAACACATACACACATACAGAATTTCATGGGTGTTTTATTTAGCACAAAATAATAACAATAAAGTAATAGATCTATAAAATATATCTATAAATTCGTTTAAAAATCGTAAAAACAATATCTTGTGATGACGTCAATAGGTAATATCAAAGCAATAAAATAAGACCTTGAAAAACTTTGATTTTGTTTTAATTGACAGACCATCATCACACATTGATTTGTTATATTCCTGAACTATATTTGGGAAATTCAGTACAACATACAGCGTATGTTTTTGGTTCCATTATTTTGCCTTTCTAATCGATTGTGGTTCACAATTGTTAGTAATCATATGAATGCATCTACTAAACCATTGAATAACAATTAAGCCGTTTTTAACATCAACTGAAAAATTGTGGCTACCTCTACCTCTGCAACAATAAAAACTTCATTTTTTCTAGAATCTTTTTCATCTAGCAATTAATAAATTTTCGTTATCTGATCCCTGCGTTGCTGTTACTGAATATATATTTTTTGAATAAATCAACCGTATTAAAAAAAAAAACAATTATCAAAGACAAGTTAACAAAATTTTGGCTTTTTGGTAAAAAAAATTATAAAAAACTCCTGATGATTCAGATCGTACAAAATTTTTAAACCTAAATTTTACAGGTTTTTTGAGGTTTTTTGAGGTAGTAATGGAAATATTCGCTATACTTTGTTTTTGGACAAAAATTATTTGTTCAACCTTAGTGCTTTAAAAACACATTTTGTTTGAAAACACCATTTTTAAAAAACCATTTTTAAAAAACCATTTTAAAAAACCATTAAAATTTGCTCTAGAACTAAAGTATTTAGCTTATTTTTCCAAAATATCCTAAAATAAGTATAATGGTCCAAATATTTACGTTGTCAGAGATATGCTTTTCATACTTTGACGAGATATTAAAAAATTCAGTTTCGTTAGTTTTTTGTTTATTTTCTTAGTCTTTAACTATAATATTTACGTCAGACTCAACACCGTGGTTGTACAGATATTTTATTTTTATTATTTTCATCTGAGTCTGATATATAAGAATAAGATCACGGAGCAAATTATTGTTCTAATTTTTTTTTAATGTTATACCACTTTTTATTCTTTTTAGCAATGTTTACATAGTATAAGAATTTTATAGAAGAAAAATACTACTAAAAAGTTGTAATTTTAGAAGTAGTGAATAAAATAGTTTTATAAAACTAAAAATATATTAAAATTGTTTTCTTATATTACTAATAGCTAAAAGCTAAATGTCATAACTCAACCACTAAAAAAAAAATTGTAAACGTAATTTTTTTTAGAATATTTAGTTAACGATAAGTTTTTGTTTAAAGTAACCATATTCATAGTGTACTTTAAATAAATATAAATATTTTCATGAAATTTTAAAATTAATAAATAAGACAAATATGTTTTAACTCTCTGACCTCAACTCTTTATAAGCTTTTGAACATAACTTTTACTATGCGGAGATTAGGGTCGTGTACTGAACTTGGGGGACCCAAGCATCCTTTAAATTGGGGGCCAAGTAAAAAGATACTCGGGGCTCCTTATGCTCACTTCACCACACTCTACCGGTTTTTAACATTATTACAAAAAAGAGGATACTACAAGAATTTTTTGAATTGTGAAATAACCAGTGAGTCTACAAATCACAAAATCAAGAATGTTATAAAAAACCATTCTTTGAAATGTGGCCTCCAAAATCTGTTTCTGTTGATTCTGTTGATTCCTTTCAGGTCGCTCTTCAGCAAATTTTTCCGTTTTATTTTTTGGTGGATTCAGAACTAATTTTTTCAGTATACGCAGCTAATTTTTCTTCTTCAAAAATTGTAGATTGTTCTTCCAAAGCAGATTTCAGTTAACTGATCAATGTTTTATTGTTTTTAACCTCAATACCAATAGTTGCTTTTTTTGTCTAAATGACCTGGTTGCAGCAATCAATTAATGTACGAATTTTTATCCAAATTCAAGATATAAAAACATTTAAATTATTAATGAAAATTTAAATTTAAATGTTTATTTAAATGAAAACACATTTAGCGCTTCTATTCTCATTTTTGTTTTAGGCCTGAGGTTCAAGCTCTAAATTCCTTCCAAAAATTCAATGATTTGGCTGATTAGAAAAAGAGCAAATGCTTTCAAGGTTCTAAGTCCATTGCGCTCCACATTGCCCATGCAAAGACACACGGTGGAGCCTCCTTTGCAATTATTTTCAGAGTTTTGGACTAGCAATAAAAATCTTATACATGATATGAACAGTTTCAGAGAAAGTATCAGTATTTGTACACCTTGAGGCAGCATTATGTCCACACAAATTCAAATAATGAAAACAACAAGGTGAGAATATAGACAAAGGGTTTTTTAGTAGGATTGCTTGAACCCCCTTTTATTTTTATGACATGTTGGATCCAAGTTGATTAGTCTTACTTTCGTCAAAATGCGTAAACAATATTTGGTAAAATTTTTTCAGCAATTTTTTTTTGCATGATGTCATCTCTGCGTAAAAAGAGTTATGTTAATAAAAGTGTGGTAGCTATGGCTACCACAATTTTTTTAAATAATAACATTAATTTATACATATACTAAAAATACTTTGTAATTTTGTATGTTTTGTATTGTTAATTCAAATTGTTTTTTATTATTATTATAAAAAGATTTTAACTTATTTTAAATTATGATATAATATATAAATTATAAAAAGATGATATATCAGCTTTTTAAAATATGAAGAGCTTATTACAGCTCTTTATAATCAGCTTATTAAAACCTGTAATCTTGTAAAGAGGGATTTTCAGATGAAAGCCTGAAAAAGGAAAACTTAGCATTAACCGTTTTTACAACTTTGAATTTTCGATAAGTTTGTGATATTAGGCGGTCTAGGTGCCACGTTAAATATAATTATTTTACAAATTAATTGCCGTGGGAAAGAGTTGTTTGTAATGGATTCTCGAAAGTAATTAATAATATTTCTAACAAAATCTTCGTGTGTGTTTTACTAAAAATCCTGTTTCAAAGTCAATATTTCCATTTTTAGCCACTAGCTTTACTTTAGCCAAAGTATCGTTTCAAAGCGAGCGAATGCAACCAAGATCATCTAAAAGTTGTCAAATAAGGATAACTACTACTACTACAATAATAATTAACTGGAGATTGTAACAAAAAGAAAAACTAGATCATTCTTTGATCTCACAAATTTTCTTAAGCAATTTAAAAACTTTTTTCCCAGTGTTCTTTCAAACTCAAAACCCCTAATGAATAATAGAAGATGAGCGCAATTTCTCCCAATTGAGATAATGACATTGATAAATTGGGTTGTTCAATGATTTTTAATGAGATCACTCAATTTCATCCAGTCATTGTTATTTACTCCATTACAGAAAAGAATAAAAGATCAACCCTCAAATGGAGAATACAGGAAACAAAGGAAAGAGCTGGATTAAGAGCTTCGTATCAAACAATCTTATGAACCTTTTTTCTATTCGGCAATACTATTAAAAGTAATTCTTTTTGGGAAGACTTTGTTAAAAAAACATCTTCAACAAGTTTATTATTTTAATAACTTCTTCTTTTTCAGCAATCAATCAATGTAACACTTTTGGGTTGATAAATGAACTTTACCGTGACAGAATATGATGAAAATGTTGTAAATACTGGATGTAATTTAGAAAAACCACTGCAATGTTTAGTTTGACGATTCCATGAAGACTTTCACGCCACTTTATTTGTTCTTTAGCTATAAAAACTTGCGGTCACAATAAGTTTTAAGAGAACTAAATAAGAAACTGCAAAACAGGTAACTGTAATAAGTTTTCTGTGACAGTATATTTACCTTTTAAAAATAGCCTTTCTTTTTAGAAAATGATAGTTATTACAAATACAGATTACACTACGTAATGGAAATGAGTATTGCATTATCTATTGAAGGTTGCTCATTTCATTTAGATTTGAAAAACTTGTCAATTCCAGATGGCTTACATAGTAAATTGAATACTTTACTTATACGTAGCAACTAAAATTTCTACTAAAAAAGTTCATATTCTATCTATTAAATAAATCAATTTCTATTTTTTATTTCTAAAGTATATGCATCTGTTTGTTCTAACATCAATTTAAAAGCTTCATACTTGAATGGTCGTAAACATATTTAGAAGTTTATTTTGTAGTCTTACTATCAAAGAACTGAACTCCTAAGATTTCTCACAAAAGGTCTGACTAAAAACAATAGTCGAAGAGGGTGATCACTTGTTTTAGCAACATTTTTGTAAATAATCTGAGGCAGATGTTTTTAAGACGTTTTTAGGTTTGATTTGAACATGGGCGCTTTTGACATTTACATAAAATAGCTATTAAGAAATCACCTTGTTTAACTTTTATGGATAACCTATTAACTTATGGAGAACCTATTAACTTAGACTTTCTGAGCCACAAGCTGCAGAAAGAGCAGTCAAGTTACATAAACTAGTTATTTGGTTATCTCTAGTATTCTGCGGGTTATTTTTAAGAGAAGGTTTTATTAAAGCAAAAATTTCTAAAGCATATTAAAAAGTTTGATAAAAAAAAATATTTGATAAAAAAAAAAAGTGCAAACACAGAGAAAATAAATTTTTTTTTAAATGTTGGGAACAATTTATGTTTAACATAATCTCAATTATTTAAGCGATATAATTTATTGGTGTATAAATGTATGAAATAATAAACCATTTATCTTGTTATTTTCCTTGTTATAAATTTTATTATTTAAAAATTTATAAATGTTATAAAAATTATTTTTTGTTAGCTTATATTTTTTATGCAGAATGTTTTTTTGTTTTTTTTTAATAGAACATTATTGTTACTAATTGAATTATTTCACAGTATTTGTGCTTTAAGATTAAAAACAAAACCACACAAAACCAAATTCTTTGCGTCATCTAAAAATGTTGTAGTAGAGAAATGTATTTTTCAGCTTTTTGTTAGAAGAAAAAACTTGACAACTAATTGAATTGCTGTTTAGCCCTCACTTTCTACCCTACTTAAAAAAAAACGGACATTATTTTTTTCTTCACTAAGTTTATAATTAAAGAAACCTTTTGAATTTTCCTTTTAAAAAACTTTGTTTTATCATTCGTTTATATTTTTAGGAACTCTTGGAGATTTTAATAACAAGCAAATAAACATTGCTTCGAAATTTCAACAATGTAAGTCAGGTGGAATTTGGTGGACTTTGTGCACGGAAAAAGAAAAGCTTCCAACCTATCCAACAGAAGACTATGGTTTTGGAAACATAGATGACGTCAAAACTATAACCTTTTTGTTAATTACAAAGAAATAATCTACGCAATAACGAAAAAAATTGTAGCACATCTATTTTTTAAACATTTGAAAGAAATTTCAAAATAGCATTTATTAAAACGTTTGCACATAATACTTCGACTTGCGTCTGTTTGTAATATTTTTTTATAATTAACGCATATTTATCTTCATACCTTTTTTGTTTTGTTTTTAAATTTAAAATAAGAAATTAAAACAATAATTTATTTATTACTTTTATTACTACTTAGTATAGAACTTATTTTATTTTATTTTTTAATTTTTAATCTTTTAATACCGAAAACTGGTATTACTATAAATAGCGGGTTTAGCTTTTAATTTTGAATACAAACCTTTTTTTTTTTAAGTTGTAATTCTGACAAGAATTAATATGAAACTGTTCAAACCTCAAACATCAAAGTATTAAAAATAGTTTATATTTTAATTATTTAAAGTTTTATTTTGTTTATTGGTTGTTATTGTTCCTTAAAAAATGAATTAAATATTTCGGAATTTTTCTCAAAAAAATTAGTTACAATACTTTGTACACAGCCTCAGCTAGTGTAGCAGCTTGTTGTCTAAGTTGCATAAATATTGTTTATAAATTTATTAAGCAAATTTATTAATCAAAAGAAGTTTTTTTTCCTACTATAGTTATGCTCAATTGCAATTGCATTATATACTTTGTTGTATACATTTTTCAACAGAGCATAACTATAGTAGGCAAAAAAATGTATACAATATTTTTTTTCCCATACATTTTTTCGCATAACTTTGAATAACATTAAAAGTAGCTCCACTGCATAAATAGTCAAAAACATGAAACAACTTAAAAATTTTCTTTTTCATACATGAATAAATAGGTATTGAACATAATATTATTGTGATTAAAAATTAAAACATCATGTGTATAAACAGTAAGTCACACAAACACACATTGTTTCTGTGTGTGTTTATATGTCTGGGTGTGTATACATTGCATTTATATATATATATATATATATATATATATATATATATATATATATATATATATGCATATATATATGTGTGTATTTTTTTTTTATTTCTTTATTTCAGTGATCAAATACAAACACAATAATCCATTTATAATTTGATGAAGAGGTGCTACACCAGGCCCCTCTATGCTGACGAACATGGAGAGACAGACGCTACAGACAAAGCAGCAGTTGTATATATAAAATTACTTTCTTATGTTATTTTTGAAAGCGTTGATGGATTGAGCGTTTACTGCTTCTTGCGAAAGCGCATTCTATGGGGCAACAATTCTGTTTGAAAAAAAGTTGTATCGCTCTTCACAGTTTTTTACTATCGACGTTCTAGTTTATGACTATGGCCTCTTAGAATATACTTATCTTTACATTTTGAAAATTTTTGCGGGACGACAAAACTGACAAGCTCGAGTTTACGAATGATTTTGAATTGCTCGATAAGATCTGCTCTTTTGCGGCGTTCTTCAAGAGTTGTTAAACCAAGCCGTTGAAGTGGTATTTATATATATAATGTGTGTGTATATATATATGTAGGTATACATATGTATATATACATTTGTATTCGTGTGTATATATATATATATATATATATATATATATATATATATATATATATATATATATATATATATATATATATATATATATATGTATATATATATATATATATGTATATATATATATATATATATACATATATATATATATATATATATATATATATATATATATATATATATATATATATATATATATATATATATATATATATATATATAAATATATGTGTGTGTGTGTGCATATATACGCACAGACATATATATTGACTGATTTGTTATTGATTATTTTTTTGTCAAATTGTAGGAACATTCTTATTAGTTATAATGGAAGAAATTTTTATAGTGAAAAGGTATTTGAATTTACAAATTGCAATCTCTTGATGTTGCATTTTTTGGATCTCTTAAAAAATATAGGAGAAAAATTCTTGATTAATCGAAAACCTCTTAAAAAAAGTATAGACAATCACAAAAAATAAATCTATTTTGTTTTTTATTTACTTATAATCGTTATATTTGTTAAAATCAAAAGGTAATCAGCAACTTAGTAGTTTAGTGGTTTTGAAAGAAATATGGGATTTACCCATTAGATATAAGTATCATCTTCAATCATTTTCCAGATGGTAGTTGTAACTTTAGTATGCCGAGCAGTAATTAATGAAGTTTAACAATTTTTCATCTTGATTTCAAGGAAAAAGCAGGCTCAAAAGGAAAAAAAAGTACTTATGACCTTGTTAAAAATATTTCTTTTGAGGATTTTTTTTTCAAAAATGTAAAGAAGTTCCACTTGCATAGTCTGTAAATAAATTTGATACTAATGAGACTTTTTTATGCTTGTCCACTTTAAAAATACTCATGTAAAAGAAATAAAATACTAAATGGGTGTTTGTTATGAAGTAATATTATATTATTTTAGCAATAATAAATTACTGTGAAACTAGACTGTTGTTTTTAGTAAATTTTATTACGAAACAGGGCGTTTTTGAATAGGTTTTGCTTTTACAAAAAACGCAACCCCATTTAAATTAATATTATACAAAATCCTTTTATTTAAATATTATTTTGAATTTGAATTATGTAAGAATCAATCTTAGCCCCTTATATTCATTTTGTTGAATTTCGAATGTTGCCAAGAGTGAAGGAAGAGCAAGTGAAAGCTTGTTAAAAACATTCAAAGTAAAAAGGTTTACGACAATTAAAAGATCTTCTACTTCTATTTTTATAAATTTAGCATTGTCTAGTTAATGGACGATCCCTTTGTTTATTAGTGAAATTTAGAGTTGCGTAATTTATGAAAGATCCCTTTCCTACACGTTTTATAATTCTTGTTTGAATCATCTATAATTTATGATAATTAATCCAGAATTCCAGGAACCATCCATAAATTACTTTACGCTAAATTTATTTATAAAACAGATTAAGGAGATTTTAAACACTTTTATGTAATGATTTTCTTTAAACTTAATCCGCAGTTTTGATTTTTCATTTAACTTAAGTCTCTGAGAGGGAAAACCTTTATTCTAGTCCGGTAGAATTCGGATACAACCAGGAATAAAATACTATAAGTTGAAACTTTGTACAAGTGAACATAAAGATATGATAAGTCACCAAAAAAAAAGCCTCTTCATTTGGAGCACCGGAATGTGTTCTTTTGGGCCTAATTAAAAAAGTTTAATAATTGTTATGATAAAAAACTTTTTTTTTCAAAAATGTACTTTTTATATACCGTTGGAAAGATAATTTAATGCTGATTCATATTCATATAAAAACTATGGGTTAAAACAATTTGTTTAGAGAATATAATTTATTATGCCTATGAAACAAATTATACAAAACATGGAAAGTAATAAGATTCTTCAGTAATTATTGATTTTATTATTTATTTAGTATGTACTTATTATTTATTAAGTATCTACTAACAAAATCATGTTATGAGATAAAATCTAAAATAAATTTATTTAAAACAATATGGTTAACTCATAAGTAAAAATTATTCAATTAAATCTTCAAACATGTTTCAATGTCATCAGTGTCGTCAAAGTATTAGGAATCGTTGTTACTATCATCCTGCATTTTCAAAGTTAGTTTTTCCTATAAAATAATACAATTTAATTATGGAATGCTGTTATCATATTAAAAAATGGTAACAAATTACGTCAATAATTGGCGTAATGTTTTAGTAATATTAAAATTACCTCTTTGTTGCGACAGCTTTCTCCTTGACAACCACCACAAGAGGAAACGTACTTAAGACACCTTAAGATGTGCAATATAATGCTAGTAGAACATCTTTGTAATAATTAATAATAGCTTAGTTTCATAGTACAAAATGTAGATTATGTAAGTTAATAACATTTAGTAAAATAATTTAATTAATTTTGTCAATCTTTCAACTAGTGCTCTGTTGTAAATAACTTTAAAAGCCAAAATTGCTGCTTTACTAACTGCATCTTTATCTGTCCAAAAGATTTTCATTAACTGTGATATTTCTTGGAGCTCATTAGATTTTTTTCGAAGACTTAAAAAGCTGGGTTTTCATTTTCCGTATGTTGCAGAGGTGGTATCACACCCTGACCATGCATGTACAAATAATAAGTACTTTTTAAACTCAATGATTGTGTGAGTTAATTCTTTGATGCTCCAGAGATGATTACCCTTTCCAGGCATGAAAAAGATATTATACATGTTTTCTCTCCAATGATACAAAAGCATAACAGCCTTTCGGTGTCATCAGCTGCAACTGTAACTTCGCTATTTAATTCTTGCTGTAAAACGTTTGAAACGATTTTTGTATCAACAGGACCTGGGCATATATTTACTTTGCGCCCTTCAGCCATAAGATATTTTTTAATGAAACGTACTTTGTTTTGTTGGGATAACAAAAAGCGCTCCTGGCCAAACAGTAATGTATTATCATCATGTACATTGATCAGATGATTATTTTTTCCTTCTTGTTTTCTAGCATGCTCATTTGATTTAGTTGAAAACGTTTCATATCCATCAAAATTGACACTTACTACACCATAATTGCGTTTGATGTATGTTGGCTACAACTTAAATATCGCCAAAATTTAATCATTTTACCCATCTTACTCAATGTATTAAAGCTCCCCCAATGATTACAAATCTGACAAACTTTGTTTTTATTTCATCTACTTTTCATTGAGATTCTTTAGGTAAAAGTAATTTCTGCAGTGATGATTTATCTGGTTTCCTCATTAATCCGTTTTTAAATAACGCAAGAGGTGTGGTAATCAACTCATAAATAAAATAGTGTTTAACATTGTCATCTCTTATAGTAATTGCAGCAAATCTTGTGAACAGAATGGTTGGGTTAACATGTATTAAGCTGCCTTCCTTTAGTTTTATTACATTATGCAATGCATCCAGTGTTTTTTTTGTCTCGACGTCTGATTTTAGCTTCGGTGATAACTATCCTTCGCATGTCTTGCTAACCCCATTTCTTTGTGTTGTTTGCTTGGTTCTATATCACATCTTGTTAGGTTGTCATGGTTTCGGTACTGGAGTTTAAACTAAGCACCCAAAGTGTTCTGACATTTTATGTTAGTCCACGTCCTCGAGTTAAGCCGCCTCTTCTTTTTACAGAACACATTAATATTTGTTCTATTACCAAATCAGACCAAAGCCCCGCCCAATAACGATTGGTTCTTCTTACAGCATGTGATCCATTATAAAAGCAGTCACTAAACCAAAAACTTTTGAGTTATGGCATGAAATCCACCCAATCTGCATACTATATTTAAATTTTCTTCTTTAGTGATTGCTGTTGCTTTTATCCATAACGGTTGGTTAAAAGTTACGCAAAGTATATGTTTAATTTTTCAGCCTCATTTATAACAAACCGAAGAGTGGAGTAAATGCATGTTTCATCAGAATTATTGAGATCATTTATTGGAAGGAACAAAACTAATGATTTTTGATGACATATTTTTGTATCAGTTACTAGTTGCATAAAACCTGACCAGTTTGGCGCAACTGAAGAACCAGCCACCTTGTCATAACAAGTCAAAACTTAAATCTTTGGGAACTATGATCGGATATGCCATTTTTCTGTAAGGTTTAAATTTAATCATCTAAAAGCCAATATCACTAGATCCTAAGTAAGGTAATATCTTAACACCACGATCCGTAACTAAATCTATTGTTTTCTTTTTTTATTTTAAACGTTTTATAGAACTAACCGATATGATACCCATTCCGTGAAACGTACTTTCTCCAGATAGTGTGGCAGTATCTACATTATCAGCAACCCACTGAACAACAGATGGCAGCCTTTCTTGTAGATTAAGTGTCATTTGCTTCAATAGCAGATAATATCATTTGCTTCAATAGCAGATTTTTTGAAGCAAAGGGTTTCATCTGATGTAATGGAGAACTCAAATTTTGAAAGGTGATCAACTAGCTACTTAGAGCCAAAAGATTTTTATAATTCAACATCGATACCAAATGAAATCGGAGATATTATTGATTTAGGCCTTGAAGCTTGAACATTATATTGTCCAATACTTATTTGTTTTAGTTTGGATGGAATTAGCAGTTGAAGAAATTTCATTAAGCTACTTGGAAGCCATGTTTTTGAATCATCTTTGCAATTAACTATATCATCTGTAGTAGGGTATTCATCTTTATTATAAGGGGATTCCCTCATATCTAATATAATAATCTTTGCTGTTGCTCTAACTAGATCATCAACTGTTTTTATTGTCTTTTTCTTTATTTTATTAATAAGATAAGATGCCATATCTTTAAAACAAACCACATCTGCTCGACCTTTTACCTCAGCGAAGAAAATATGGTTACCATAATGGTATTTTAGTTTCTTTTTAAGCCATTTGATTGAATATATATTTTCATCATTTCCGCTAAGTTAGTACATTTTCTCATAAAGCTATTTCAATGTGCACAACTCACTATCTGTGTCCTCTCATAACCAATTACAAACTTTTTTAAATGATTCTTACATAGATAGATCAAGAGATCTTCCTTTTATATTTTTAGATGGCGTATGCAGTCTAAACTTTGTCATACATGTGATATGGTAGATAGCCTCTACCGTAACGAGATTGATGCAACTTTCTAGACGTTCAATCACTGTTTTTCCCTAAGCATCATTTCTTTCTAAATAACGCTTAAAAAGTTTTTCACGAATTCGTGAAGTTGTTACTTTAATAACCTGGCTTCTTTTTTTTTTTTCTTTTTTAATGTCATTATTTTTTATTGTCATTATTTTTATTGTCATTATTTTTATTGTCATTATTTTTTTCGCAAAGAAAACAGTTTTTTTTCCAGTCAAAAGAATTCCCAAGAATAGAAGATGATACCGAAGATTGTAACAATTTAGATTGTTTTTTTTGTGTACAGAGTTCTAAGATCTACAAATGTTCTTCTGCAGCTATGATGAACTAGAACTCTACCTATCGGTTTCTTATTTTTTATAAAATTGAAGTACACAGTTAAATCTTCCATTTCTGCTTTTTTTTTCTGAACTTTATTAGCGTTTTTAATCCCTTCAACTTGACAATGACATGAGACTCTTTACTGAGTGTTTCATCAATAATAAACGGTTCTTTACATGTTGAACACTTTTCTTCGACGGCAATTTGAGCCATCTAAAAATAAATAAATTTGCATCTACAAAAATGCAGAATACCGACAATGTAATCGTAATCAGAAGGAAGATATAAAGATCATGTAAACTAAAACCATGTTTATAACTAGTAGATTAATAAATGTACCAATAAATATAAATCTAATTCAATACCAAAAACAAATTTTTTATTAAGAGTAAATGAAATTCAAATTAAGTTAAAAAAATTACTAAATAATGTTTTTTACTGTTTTTTTTTTTTAAATTAGGCGTACACCTTGAATAAACATAAAATACTAAAATATCGTATAACTTTAAACTATTATTTAAAATTGTTTACTAAATCGTTTAATAAAAAAATAAACCTTTGCCCCATGCATGATTAACTTAGCATGTAATATCAGATGTTTTAATGCCCATAGGTACTCTAAAATTCATTGAATCTATAATTCGTTGCGTTAAAGTAACAAGGATGTCTTATTAATTTTTCATTTTCAACCCATAGTTCTTATACAAATATGAATCAGTATTAAATCATTTTTCTAACGATATATGAAAAGTATTTTTTTTTTAATAAAATTTGACCATAAAAATTATTACCCCTTTTTGATTAGGCCTAAAAGTACACCTTCCAATGCTTCAGTTAATGGGGCTTTTTTTGGTGAAGTATCTTATGTTTATGTTTACTTATTTTAGCTTTATAACATTTTATTCTAGGTTGGGGTGATTTTTTTAGTTAATCCAGCGGACTATTCTTTTTTCTTTTGTTTATTAGTGAAATTTACCGTTGCGTAATATATGGACAATCCCTTACAAGGTAGTGTTTCTCAAAACATCTTGAGATGAGAATAAATATTCTCGGCAATTACTTTTAGACATTGTTAAACATTACAAACCATCAAAATAAAAATAAGGTGAAAAAATTGTTAAAAATAACAACATTAACACTAAAAATATCATTAAACTTGAGGGGCTAATAAGTCAAGTCTTATTTTTAGAGGTGTGCTGCGCAAAGTTGGCATGAAATTAGTTTATTGTTTTGATACATTTTTACGTAACTAGTTATGCCAGTAAACAAAAACTTCTTCTAAATGATTCATTGTTACTTAAACATTAGCGTAAACAGTTTATTTATAGTAATGAAAATAATCTCGCTAATTTATTAAATATAACCTGCGAAGTACCCCAGGGTTCTTAACTTGGGCTAATTCTTTATCTCATTTTCACAAATGATCTTCATAAAGCCTTCAAATATTTTTCAGAAAGTCATGTTTGCTGATTTCAAAATATGAATATTATCAATAGTTTTTGATTGGTTTAAAATAACCAAACATGCACTCAATGTTGAAAAAACAAAATGGTCATTATTTCATCCAACTTCTAAAACAAAACAACTACTATATGATTTGCTTTTACTTTTTAGTGATAAAATTCAAATAACAAAAGAAATTCGTATAAATACAAACTTTTCGGGTATCTATACCAATGAAATGACAAAATATGTCAATGAAATGATGAAATATGTTAATGAAATGATGAAATATGTCAATGAAATGATGAAATATGTCAATGAAATGATGAAATATGTCAATGAAATGATGAAACATGTCAATGAAAATCTTAGTAGGAAATGCAAGTGACTTAAAGAAAAAAAAAGGTTTTTGTTTACTTCTATTTCCCGACTGCGTTATTAAGTTCTAAATTTGCTGACTACAAGCCTGCATTTGTCGATTATGTTTTGATTAAATTTTTCTATGGGAGGGTTAGACAAACCCCTACCTAGGAACGGCCCTATAAGAAAGCAGATTTTGATTTAAGACGTTAGAAAGCAGTAGTTTGATTTTTTTTTCAAACACAATTAAAAAAATAGGAAGGTTTTCTAGATATGTTTGACAGTAGTTTTTTTTTAATTTTCTTCCCTGATTTTCATTTTAACTAAAATGTTTGCAGCTACCAAGACACCAGTATTTGAACAATATGTTTAATCGTCTATAAAGGTAAAGAGTAAAACGTAAAGCATTCAATAAAGACAGTTTAAAAAAAAAGTGCTTCTTTTTTAAAGTGGTAACCATGATGTGAATTTTTTAAATTATCATTAAATAAATCATTTTCATTACGTCCTTCTTTTACAACTTTCTATTCAAGGTTCGGATTTTAATTTTGTTTACATAATCATAATTCACCAAGCAGCCACTCTCACTAACAGAACATTCACTATAAGGTTTTTGTTAATTATAACTATTAAAAAAAAAATATAGCAGGTTGAATTGTTTCTTCATAAGATTTTTTCAGAAATTCTTTAACAAAATAACTATCAGGTGTACTAAAATCCAATAAAACTATTAAAATACATTTTTTCTGTTTAAATTTATTTTGATACGTAACTCGTGTAAAATGCAACTTGTAAATAAGCCATAGTCAGTAAGCCATTTTATAAAAGTTGTTATTTTTTTATTCTTTTGTATTTTGTTTTAAAAAAGAGTGTTTATAAAATGTTTTGTTTTATTATTCGCCAAAACCACCCCTTAAATTTAGTCCTTAATAAATATTTTTTTAAAAACCCTTCTGATTTATGAATTTTACCCTCTTATTCATAATTATTGGTATAATTTTTCTCTTTTTTAAAATTATTGCACCATTAACTGTCGTCTCAACTTGCTCTCTTCATTCATTCTATATAAAGATGTTTTCATTTATAGTTTATTTTATTGAAATAAGCTCCTAGTAACATGTTTAATTTTAAAAAAACTAACACTGAAGCTTTCATGCTGACATTGCAGTTTACCGCCATACCGTAAGCATCAATTGTACAAACAAAAATTAATGATGTTCATTGGAAAATTTGAACCTGCATAAGCAATTTGAAATTGTTCGCTAATTTAACTTTGAACGGTAACTTTAAAACAAGATATTGCTTTAATGACACTTATAAACAAAATTAGGAAAGTTTTTTCAAAACAATAGTGGCCTACTTTTAAAATGAAATTAAAAAAAAATATTCATATCATTTCTGCTATTATAAAAACATATAAATGATTCAGTTTTTTCGAAAACTAAATTTTTATTTAGCCTACATATAGATAATATAAAAATCTATAGTAAGACAATACCAGCAATGAATGTAGTAATGTTTCAGGCTCAGTATAATTGAAACATACATTCATTTTCCAAATCAAAGAGAAAATGATTGGTTTTTACTCTCTGACTTGCAGCAACCATGATCGAAAAGAAAAATGGCAAGATGTTAGAAATCTTCTTTAAGCTCACGCTCTATCTTCTACTGTTCCAGTTGGGCATAATACTCAAGGTTGTCCTCAGGTTGTTCCACTCAGACAAACGAGTGGAACAACCTGAAGGAGATGAAGATGAAGATGAAAGAGATTAACAATAAATAATCTGGCGCTGTAGGTGACCAACTATCTGAAATGCACTGCAATAAACATCATCGGTAAAGAATCAGCACATATTCTCCCAGTCAAAGTTGATGGCATGAGAGTTAGAAAGAAGGTTTTGATCAACTAACTTGCCGGCGATGCTATTATAAATGAAAAAGTTTTTCAAGAAAGTCTTCAAATTACTTACATTCTTAATATGACAGTCAAATTGTTGCGCCAACAATTAAACTTGTTTAACCAACAATTAAAAAATTGTTGCTTAAATAAGTTCAAAAATTTTAAAATATTTATGAGAAAAAATTTTACGCATGTAACTAAACATTAATAAACATTTATTAGAAAAAATTTTACGTATGTAACTAAACATTAATAAATATTTATTAAAAAATATTTTACGTATGTAACTAAACATTAATAAATAACTTCATAGCTGCTTATGATTTAATGGTTAAAAAATCTCAAAATTTTGGTTTCACTGAAATTAAAATTGTTTTCAAATTTACATCATTTGAACAACTGAAGTATCTGATCCATGAGAGTCCCTGATAAATTTTCAGCTTGATTGTCATCTTAAGCTTTAAAGGGCAAGGGTGTGGCAGGTGTAATTGGAAAGTATTTTCTCTCATCACCAACTTTAAGGCATTTGTGTATCACGTATGTGCTTGCATGATTCATATTGTGAATCATGCAAGCACAAACACCAAATTTTGAAGCATTTTCACTTTAAAAAATTGAATTTTTCACTTTAAAAAATCGAATTGGTACTTGTAGTGAGTTAAACCTGTTTTTCAAAATCGCAAAACATCGCTCGCCCAAAACATCGCTCGATAACATTTTTTTCCATCCAATTAACAAAAAAAATCTTATACCAAATGAGATGTCACTGCTTTTCATTGATAATATACTTCTAAAAAAAGTATCAGTTACAAACTTTCTTGGTATTTATATTGATGAAAATTTGTCATGGAAAAATCACATAAAAAATTTGAGTGGTAAAATATCAAAAAGCATAGGAATTTTGTACAAACCAAGGAGTTTTTTAAATAAACATACATTAATTAAACTATATTATTCGCTCATTCATTGTCACATAAACTATGCGAAAATTGCGTAGGGTAGTACTAATAAAGTAAACTGGAACCTCTTTATCGTCAACAGAAATATATTGCACGCCTTATTAATTTTAAGGATCGATTTACTCATGCCAAGCCTCTATTAATTAAAATGAAAGTTTTTATTAAAAAATGAAAGTTTTAAATATATACGAGATTAATATTTTTAACGTTATATGCTTTATGTTTAAATGTAAAAACAATATTTCTCCTGTACCTTTTCATAATTTGTATAACAAAAAAGAAAAAACTAAGTACATTTTACGAAATGATAATGACATTCGTCAATCAGCTTATCAAACTAATTTTGGAAAATAATGTTTCATTTCGAGGAGCATTACTTTGGAATAAAATAGTTTTAAAGAGTTTTGACTTTTCTCAAGAAGTTAGTTATCACTCTTTCAAACAAATACATAAAAAAGTCATTTTTTTATTAGATGATATATCTATATTCTTTTAATTTTTTGTTTCTTTTTAACTTTATATTTAACACTGCATTAATAAAACTTATAATTTAACAATTTGTAAATAGTTATTTAACACTTTTGTTAAAAGTACCTTAAAACTGAATAACAAAACCTTTAACAAAAAGTTTAACAATTTTGTTAAAGGTATCATAAAACTGTATAACGCATCTATGTATTTATAACGGAACCCTTTTTCTTTTTTTTTTTTTTCTTAAAATTTGTTAATGTTTTCAATTCTTAATTCTTAATTATTTGGTATCTTCAAGTACGTTAAGTATATATTCCTATTGAAAGTTTATTTTTTTTGAGAATATTTTATTAATACGAAATATTAACACGTATATTTTTTAGCGGTTTTCGACGACAAGACCTTACGGTCTTCTACGAGTTCCCGCGTTCTTTTATTTCTTAATAACGATAGTGTAAATATATATATACATTCTTAACGAATATTTATTAAATCACAAAGTTGTAAAATTAAAGAACAAAAAAAAAAAGTTAAAATATGCATTCGTTAATATTAAGATGGTTAAATCAATCAATATATATTCTGAATTACATGACCTTACAATTTACAGATGTTTACAAATAGTATAACTACTAATAAAATTTCTTCATTTTTACTTTAAGATTTGATTTAGAAATACTGCAACATGTTGCTTCATCTAAAGACCACTAGGTATTATTTAGCTCAAAGTTTTTGTTGTTTAGATTTGTGCGCTAAAAAAAAAAAAATTCTCTAAACTATAGAGTTAACTTTTAGTATAGCTTTTCTCGAGTTATCATCTAGACCTCAAATAAAAATTACCAACTGTAATCCCAACAAATCAGATATCTAGATAGAAAAATAATTCTACCTTAGTCTGAGATGCCAACTAAATCAGTGGTTAATTTGCGGGGGAACGGAGGGGAATGGCGTTCCCATACTTTCTTTAAGAAAAGCAAATCGTATCCTCACTTCAAAATTGGCGTACTATGCGTACCGGGACGGTATTATTTATTTATTTTATAGTTCTGCATGCGAAGCGGCACCTCGTTTGCGTTCAAGTTTAACCCTTTGATTGCGGCAATACTGGCGAAAATGGCATACATGGTCATTTGTTCATAGAAATAACAAAAAGATGATTTTTCATAGTGACAAAATTAAATGAAAATACCCTTTCCAGATAAATGAGAAGCCGAAAAATACCCTGAAAACTACATAAAATGCGTTGGCGGCTGGGGCTTTGCCCAAGACCCCGCTGGGGAAGCTTACAGCGCTCCCTTGACCTCCTAACTGGTGGGGAGGGGCCTCGTCCCTTCCCCAAGAAGCCCTCCCCTTTCTCTCCCCATAAACTACACCTTGCCTAGAACCCTTTTTACAGTTTCCTACTTCTTTTTTCCCAAAATTAACCACTGAACAAATGTTTCTTCCCGTTTTTTAATTTTAAACCACCCCCCCTACCTAACTGAAAATTATTTGAACTCTCTGTTTAATAATTTAGTAGCTTTGAGTACAGTTCGGTCTAGGTAGGTAGGGCGAAGGAAGGAAGAATGTGTTCCATATATATTTAGTAAACTTAAACTACCAAAACTATGTTCTTTCTATTTTCTCCCAAATTAATTGACACTTATGAAACATTTATTAGTTGATATTTTAGCAAGCTCTGAATTCTTTAAATATAAAGTATCTAAGATATTAATTGTTTACAACAGCGAACTCCTCTCCCCCTCCCCCCTGAGTCTTCCTGAGAATCAGAAGTAGAAAAAAATATATTTAGTACCTCAACTGCGTGAGAAAATAAGGTAAAAAGCTTTTTTGGCAAGTAAATAAAAAGTAAATAAAAATTAAAAAAAAAAAAAAAAAAAGTAAATAAAAAGTAAAAAAAAAAAAAAAAAAAAAAAAAGTAAATAAAAAGTAAATAAAAAGCTTTTTTGGCAAGTAAATAAAAAATAGAAATAGAAAAATAACTGAATAAGTCAAAAAAATAACTAAACATGCCTTCAGACAAAACCCACTTCTAGAACAGGACTAAAGTTTTTATTAACAATAAAATCAATAAAAAAGTAAATAACTAAAAATTTATTTTATATAGAACAAAATAGTTTTTAAATATTTTAGATATTTTTCAAAAACAAAATTTTTTATATTTATTTATGCATTTTTTATTGTTTATAAGTTATATATATACATGCCAGGCGCTAGACATTACAAAGGTGAAAAAAATACTTTTGTGCCTTAATAAAATTAATTTTAAATTTAAATTACCCAGCTAACACAAAACGTTCAATGAACGTTCAACGAACGTTCAAGAACGTTTAATGAACGTTCATAGAACGTACTCAAACGTTCACAACGTTCGTCGAACGTTTATGAACGTTTTATGTTAGCGGGGTAATACAAATCTTTTAATAAACGGTTTTTAGTAATTTATTTTGAAAAAAGTATTTTTCAAGCTTTCATTTGTGAAAATTTCAAACGCAAGTCTTCAATATTTAAATCAGCAGCAATTTTCAATGGAAATTATTATTTTTTTTATTTATTTGAGTTTTCATGCTATATTTTCTATACAATGTTTTTATATCCGAAGATGTTGTTGGTTTAGCATAGGAACAGCCACAAATAGTCATTAAGACTAATCCAAAGTAGCGTCCGTTATTGACCAACATTTTTGCGTACCGAAGTACTACTTAAGCGCTGAGTTGGCGGTGGTGGGATTTGAACTCGTATCGTTCAACAGTCCGGGTTTTAACTTTTCATAAGGTATTTTAAATAAAAATCAAATACTTGTTGAATTGATTTAGCTAAGTTTGGCCTAATATTGGCAAAGAAGCTGACAAGATTTTCAGCAATAGAAGATTTTTGATGCACTAGCTTTTTATTAATCATAAGTTTTTTTTGTAGAATATTTTTATTACTTTTATTTTTTCCAATTATTTCATTAATAACATGCCATGTTTATTTCGTGTTTTCATAAGTTTTTTCTAATAATTTTGCAATAAATTTTTTTAGAGTATTTTTTTGGTTTTTTCAAATAGATTTTTTTATAATTTTAAATAAAATTTTAAAATTTACAATTTTTATAGTTATGATTATCTGAAAAAAAAAAACAACGATGTTTTGTATAAAAAGCAGTTCAGGTTCAAAAAAAAGCATTCAACCAAACACGCAGTAGTCGAGCTTGTAAACAAAATATCGGACGCCCTAAATAACGATTACTTTATATTAGGAGTTTTGATCTGTCCAAAGCCTTTGATACAGTAAATCATGATATACTGCTCAGTAAACTTGAACACTATGGCGTTAGAAACAAAAATTTACGTTGATTTGAAAACTATTTAACAAATAGAAAATAATTCATATGCTACGATTCAAAAGAAACAGTTAAACACTCAATAACTTGTGGGGTTCCACAAGGTTCTATTTTAGGCCCATTGTTGTTTCTACTGTACATAAATGATCTTTATTTATCATCAAATCAAATTTTATTCTATTTGCAGATGACTCTACACCTTTTCAAGATGTAAATGAGAACATGAAAGTTGTAATTAAGAAGTCGTAATATGTAATTAAGAAACACAACATGTAATTGAGAAAACGTTATATGTAATTGAGAAACACAACATGTAAATAAGAAGTCGTAACATGTAATTAAGAAACACAACATGTAATTGAGAAAACGTAAGATATAATTGAGAAACTATAATATGTAAATGAGAAATCGTAACTTGTAATTGAGAACACATAAATTAAAATAGCAAATTCACAGTCTAAGTTTGTAGGTTGTTACAAAAGGTCTTTTTGGACATGAATTTAAGTTATAATCTTAAATTTTGCTTTTGTATGCACAAGTAATAATAATGGAATTGAAAGATCGTTGTGTTATATGCCAATACACTATGACCCGAAAGTCTGTGATTAAGCTAAATCCGTGTCAACATTTATGTCACCAAATTTGTTTACGTCCAGTTCTGAAACAACCAGATTCAAGTTGTCCGATTTGTCGGCATGAAATACACACAACTGAACAAGTTGAAAGGAAACGTTACGTTTTATCTTCTCCAAATGACAGGAGAAGAGTTGTTGAATGTGCGGAGCGATTTGAAGATTGGGTGAATCTCGCGCAAACGCTAGGTATCAAATATAAGACAGCATACAATTGGGTTCGCAGCGGAAATTCAAATTTCATCGGAAAAGGAGGTTTTAAACCGAAAAAGTTGACCGAAGATCAAATTGAAGAAACCTTAACATGGATTGAAAATGATTGTCAATTAACATTGGTGGCCATCAAAACAAAGATATTAAGACAATTTAACATAAACGTTAGCACAACAACAATAGCAAATTACCTCGAAGGCAGATTGTTCTCATTAAAAAAAGTGCACAAGGAGCCTTCTACAATGATCAGTTATGAAAACAAACAAAAATGAGCTGAATATGTGAGAAACATCAACGAACATATCACAAATGGTCGTCAGATAGTTTGGTTGGATGAAACAAATTTTAACCTTTTTTGTAGAAAAACGCAAAGACGCGCGAGACAAGGAAAAAGAGCAATTATGAAAGTACCTGCTTCAAAAGGTTTAAACATACACTTGATCGCAGCTATTTCAACTACAAATGTCGTCATGATAGAAACTTGCAGGGGATTATTTAAAGCAGATTTCTGTAACGAGTGGATGTTGGCTATGTTTCACCAGTGGGTTACATCCGGGAATCGTTTGGAGGATTTGGTCGTCGTAACAGATAATGCTCCTTGTCACGCTCGTTTGCAAAGGGTGTTTGATAATTCACCAGCTCAGTTGTTACGTTTGGGACCTTACAGTCCAATGTTGAACCCGGTGGAAACGATCTGGTCCAAAATTAAAAGTAACGTTAAAAATGCAATTCGCATTCGACCTGTATTAGGTGACGGGATTGTGGAACAGCGCATGCAGTACTTAGAACGAATTGTAATTGAGGTGAAAAATACTATAATGGGAGGAGATTGTGCACGTGCGGTACAACACACAACCACGCACTATGCAACTATTTTAAATATGGAAGACGTACAAGTTGGTGCTTAAATGATCAATGAAGTGATTTTTAATTATATAATTTTTAATTATAATTTTTAATTGAATTATAAATTTTTCCCTAAAATGTTTTTAGTGTTTATTATTTTAAATTCATTTGCCCAAAAATTATAAATTTTTCCCTAAATTTTTCCCTAAAAAATTAAATTTACGCTACAAATCTTGCGTCATTTTTAAGTGCGTCATTTTATACGCTCCATTTTTTTAAGCGCCATTTTTTTTAAGCGCCATTTTACACTTACTCCTTTAAAGCGATATCTAAATTAAAATTTTCGTGTTCTCAATTACATCTTTCTATTTCTTAATTACAACTTACATTTTCTCAATTACATCTTACGATTCTTAATTACAATTTTCGTTTTCTAAATTACATCTTATGTTTCTTAATTACAACTTACATTTTCTCAATTACATCTTACGATTCTTAATTACAATTTTTGTTTTCTCAATTACATCTTGAAAAGGTGTAGTCTCTTTTATTCACAAAAAGATATTAACACATTTTTTAAACATGTTAATGAACAATTAGATAAAGTTAGTGGTTTGTAAGTAACAAACTTTCTCTAAATGCTGATAAAACTAAATTCATTTTGTTCCAAAAATTGAATAAAACTGATATCGTCACATTAAAATTACCAAACCTTATTATAAATAAAGCTATAATTAAAAGAGAATCATCGGTAAACTTATTAGGTGTCGAATTGAATGAAATTTAAGATGAAATTTTCATATAAACAACCTTGAAAAAAAAATTTCTAGAAATATAGAAATAATTTATAGACCTAAAGCACTTCTTAGTTTTAAATCACTAAAAAGTTTATACTTTGCTTTTATCCAAAGTTACCTAACATACTGTAATATCGCCTGGCTAAGTGCCAATCATACAAAATTAAAAAAGCTTTACAGTAAACAAAAACATGCATGCCAAATCATATTTAAAGCAAATAAAGCAGAACCCTGAGAGCCTTTATTATGTTTACTTGGAGCTTTAAATATTTATAGATAACTTTGCTTTCCCAAGATATAGTCTGAAATTGAGTTCATATTCAATTAAGTATCGTGGGCTATATTTATTGAATTTATTTTCAGATATTACAAATAAAAAGAAAACCACTCTTGATCGATTTAAAAAAGAATCTAAACGGTTGTTTTATTTATGGATCTTACTATGCTAGAATTTAATTTTTTTTTTTTTTTAAATAAAGTAAAACTCTAATAAAAAATCAAGATAACTTAAAAAAAAAAAAAAATTCTTCCAAAAGAATGTTATTATCACAATCCACAATAACAAAGTTTATTAATGATATTACTCTATTACTCTCCTAATATAAATATATGTATATATCTCTTTTTATTATTATTATTATTATTGTTATCTTAATTTATTTTATTACAAGTATATACTCGTTTTTTTTTTTTTGCAGCTGCAGCTGCATTCTTTTTCTTTTTGTAACTGCAGATAATGTAAGCAGCTTAGCAATCAATACGCCAATATAATATAATATTTATATATCACGATTTGATAAAAATGGGGCTTGGTGATAAGTCAGAACTGTGTCTTCTTCTTGCTCCAGCCATTACTTATTTTGTTGTATATAAATGAAAATTATATTTGTTGTAGATGGCGAAATAAATATATCAAAAAAAAAAAAAAGGTTATCCTGACCCCACAGCAAAATAACTGTTGTAGCTGTTCTAACTCCTAACCTCCCTCAATTACCCAGAAAAAAAAAAACGTACATCAAAGCGATTTTTTAAATATAGCATACTTAATAAATAATATTGCATTAGACCAAAAACTAACCAGTAAATGTGATTATAATAGATATATCCGAAAGTTAAGCAAGGGACAATCAGATCTTTGTATTTTAAATAAGTTTAAAACAAATCAGTTAAATATAAAAAAACGTAAACGTCTCTAAATATTACACTGCTTTAATCAAAAATTTGTTATTGCATTATTAAATAAATGATTTTTTTTTAATCTCAAGGCAGCTTTTTTAATCAGCAAAATTATCAGAACCATTCCTAAATTATCATTGACATTAGGGAGTGTAAAATCAAGTTTTTTTTTGTTCCGTTGATGCATTTTGTCATTATTCAGCTTTTTTGAGGCTACTTTGAAGTTTAAACGTACAGCTTATATATACAAATATATAAACACTATTGTCAATTAGGAACTTAAAAAAACATGTTACATAAACAATATAGCAGACGTATTTTATTTTAAAATAAATAGATTCAAGATGTAAAAATAGAACATAGAGTAGAGCGGAGCTAGTTGTGCACAGGAGCAAGTTGGGCAATTAAAATATCTTAAAAACTATTTATCACACAACAAAACTAATGAATGAAAGTTGGGGAATTAAACGTTATACAATGCGCAACAAAAGATTGCTGTAAAATTAAAAGTAAAATTAAAAGTAAAGGTTATTTATATTATATATATTGAATTCGCTGTCAGGGCAATAAAATGTATTAGGCAAATGAATACTTGGTCTGATATAATTATTACGAATCAATTGAAAAAACAGATTTGAATTTCATAACATTTTTAAGCAACAAAAAACTAATATTATACAATGATTTGATACAAAACTGTTCTACGATGGTAATATTCTGCCACAGCAGTTCTCTCATATCGCCACCATATATAAAGTTTCTTCAGTTTTTCTTTTTAACCGGCATCCTCCAGGGAATCTAAAACAATGTTATTTCATAGTAAATAACTGATGTTGATAATTAGGCATGACATAAATAGACTTGTAAACAACAATAATATAACATGAATACTATATTACCATTTAAAATTTAAATTCTTGACTCAAGTTAACCTGACATCAAACCATTAAATTACTTGGTGAAGGTTTAATATCTTTTATATAACTTAATAAATACAAAAATAATCAATATCACTAACATTTTGATTGTACCAAATTAAACAATAATCATTTTAGGTTATATTATTACTTGAAAATAATTATTTGTTATAATTTAAACATGAAGAAAATTAAAAAAAAAATGTAATTTTGACCACAATAAGTTTTGTAATAAAATTATTTTTACAATGAAAATTTACAATTATAAACAAGTGTAGAGTACTTATATTATTATATATAATAGTTATATTCATGATTAGTCTAACATAACGTATTTCAATTATCGTGGACCAAAATTTATTGTTTAATTTCATGTTGTCTTAGAGCTACATTTTGTGATCATATATTAAACTTATTTCAAAGTAGATTCTGAAAAATATAACACCCTAACAAATTGGTTTAAAAAATAATTTCAAATAAATAACTTTTAAACTTTACTACATTGTGACAATGGCAGCATGTATTGATGACAATACATACTGCCATTAAACTATTAAAAAATTGACCATTGAAATCATATTGCATGATTTCATAACATACATGCTTTACCATATATAAATATTATTACTATTAAATATTATTCTACTAATCAACAGATAAATGAAAATAAAAATAAAAACAAACTACCATTAAGGTACCATATGAAGTTTATGTGAAAAATCCTTTTAATGTATATTTATTCCAAATCATGTCACACTACTTTATATGTAGTTTTAAAAATGTTTTTTATCATATATATTCATAAACTTTTAATGAAAAGAATATAAAACACACTATTATTGATCTAAAAATATATGTGCTATCATAATAAAATTTACATTTCCTAGAGATTCACAGTCCATCTTCTATTCATAGAACAACAACAACAACAATAATAATAATTATAACCATTCACAGAAGACCAGGTCAATACTAGGAAAAACCTGTATGTGCTGCAAATTCTATATATTTTTAATATATATAAATTATATTATCAGTGTTGCCACTATAATTTTTAAAGTTTTTCCCTGAGAATTCCCTGAGTAAAGAACGTTTTTCCCTGCGTTGAACTCTTTAAGTTCCCTGAGTTTTCCCTAACTTTTCTATATTCTTTTCTACTCATAAACGAGATTATTATTTTCCTTAATTAAACACAACCTTTGTATTTGACAAACTAAAACTCTTTCAACAAAAAACCCAACAACTAGCAAACCTATTATTATATGTATTAGCTTATAATAAGCTATAAACTTATTATTATATGCATTTTGAAAAAAAAATTATTGTACAAATTAAAAAATATATATATTTTTCCCAAGTTTTCCCTGAATTTTATAAAAATTTTAAAAAATCCCTGAGTATTCCAGGTTTTTCCTGGGATTCATGCTATTTCCAGGTATTCCAGGTTTTCCAGGTTGAATGGCAACCCTGTTTATTTATTTTATCAAACTCTGTAAACTAATAGTTCGAGATATTAAAACTCGGTGAAAGTAAAACTTTCTTGAACTTTCTGAAACAAAAATGTTCAAAATAATGTTGTCAGATTAACCATTTTATATAACTAATGTGTAAAAAACTAACATTTGTTGAAGTAATGCATTTTCTGTTGTTAATCATAAATCAACGCAAACCAACTCTAAAAACAAAACATAGATACTATTGAACCTCTTTAATAAATTCAATAAAGTTTTATTAAAATTTAAAATTTAATTAAGTTGTATACAAAAACAACATTTATTTATTTAAACAAAGAAATTTATTACCAAAAAAATTTGATATCTTTTTTATAACTTTGTAAATAAACATATTATATATGACTATATGATATCATATAATAACACAATGAAATTAACTTTCTGTAGCAAGTGAAAAATACAAAATACTCATGATTATTGAAAGATTCAGTTTTTGCAGTGTTAAGTATCAAAACTACATTTCCATTTTTATATTGCACTTGAGTAGCATTTTATGATTGTATATTTAATTTATTTCAGATTTGTTTGAATATATTTATTTATTAAAAAATGTGTTTAATAAATAAATATATTCAAATAAATCAAATCAAATCAAATCAAATATATTTCGAAATAAGTTATAACATTTCAAGGAAATTTACAATAGTACAAGTACTAATATAAAGTAAATACCTCAATATACAACGTAACGTTATAGTCAATGATACAACTGAAATAAGAAGTAGAGTTGTTGAAAGGTGTCATAAGAACTGAACTGAAATTAATTTTAAGAGAACTGATTTAAAACTGAAATAGAAATTATTTTGTAAATAAAATTAGAATTAGAATTTAAATCAACGCCATAAGAACTGAATAGAAACGGAAATAGAAATTATATTTCGAACGTAAATATCAGAGGATTACAGTCTGGAGCATTTAGTCACGCTCTAAGAATAGCAACCATCTAATACAGCGCAAAGATGTAGGCATTCGGTGAGCACCTGTGAGTAACCAAAGAAAAATGTACAAATTGTGTCGCATTTGCGTGTTCAATGCTTTTTCTACGTAAAGCCATGGCTTTCAGCACGTTTGACTGTAGATGCATCATTGAATGATCTGCAGTTGTAGAATGATATCATTTGGTATAAAGATTTTGATCCAGCCGAGGCACAAGCAGCTACAGAGGAGAAAATAGAAATAGTCTCACCTTTTTTTTTTGTTCTTCTTTAACAAAAATGGCATTAAAACAGTTATTAAATCTACTTTATTTCTTACTATAGCAGAAGACTACCATGATTAAAAAGTTTATAAATTGGTATGTTTAATTAATTATCAATGGAAAAAAAATTAAAAGTGTTCAACCTTTGGAGAAAACATATTTAACCTCCTTTACGTTATATACTAGAAAATACAGAAAATATTTTGTTTTTACGCTCATTTAATATTTAGTATTGCTTCCAGAATTTTTAATAATGCGACTTGACATATTAGTCACAAGATTTCGGATAGTTTTGAAGCTTCTCTGATACGAATTTTCAGCTCTAATGTGGATTCAAATTGCTTACCATTTTCATAAACCTTTCTAAAAAATATTAACTGGATTTAGCTCTGGACTGCATGCAAGCCATTTAATTATGTGAATATTTTTTCTCTGAAGTTATTGTAAGATTTTAATTATGGATAGCATTGTCTTGTTGAAAAGTGAAATTTCCACTTTTCTCTTTCTTCACCATGTTCAAGCAAACTAATTTCTAATAGGTCAATGTAGTCCTGTGAATTCATTTTTGTTATAATCCATGCCAGTGCAAGTTTTCCAGCAAAGGAAAAAGCCCCCGAAACCATAACAGCTTCACTACCAAAGTTACGACCCAGCTTTTTCTTTCTCGTTTCGAAGTTTTTGCCAGTAATATTGGTAGCCATTAGGACCATCTAGATGGACTTTTTTTATCACCAAAGAGAACTTTATGTCACAAGGGGTGTTCAAGTGGAAAAAAATTACTTTAGTAATTGTAATGATGTAATTTTAAAAAAAATGTAATTTTCTTTTTAATTACTTAAGTAACATTTTTTCTTTTTAATTTTTAAAAGTAACTTAAGTATTTTTAAGTAATATTAGATTTTTTCCAAACAATAAAATATCTCACCAAATATTACATTTTTCTGTGATATATAGTACTATATTTATAGTACTATATAGGTATAACAAATCATAACCTTGATAAACTTTTAAGATAAAACGCTAAAAACATATACATGATTTAAATCTTTAAATACAGATAAAACAAAATATAATTCTGTTTCATTTCAACCAGAAAAAAAAAATTCTACACATGCTACCATTATTAAAAAATGATAACATAAACATCGAAAGAACCGAAACCAATAAATTTCTTGCGATAATTTGTTGATGAAGATATTTCTTGGAAAACCCATTTAAAACAATAAATAAAAATATCAAAAAGTATTGGCATACTTTCCAAAGTCAAATCTATACATCCCCAGGAGAATCTAAAATTTCTCTACTTTTCTTAAATGCAAAGTTACCTATCATATGCTAATATTGCCTGGTAAAAAGTACAAATAAATCTAGCTGCATTCTCTATATATACACTAGAAACACGTATCAAGATTAATTTATAATAAAAATAAATTCACTTATGCCGATCCTTAACTTAAACCTTGAATGCTTTAAATATCTATCAAATTAATTTATAAAATATCTTATTTCTGCTCAAATACATGCTTGGACCCAACTCATTTTACTTGTAACTTTTTTCAAACCAACACCAACAGATATATCATTGAGGAACAGGAAACTTCACAATGCCTATAAAAAAACAAAATTTTTGATATTTTTAATTGTATATCAACTGAATATATGGTTCTAAATGAAATCAACAGGTACCTACAAATTTTTTTTTTCGAAAATTTTAGTCGATGGAGAAATTTAAAAGATATATAAATAAGCTAATATGTTTTCTGTTGTAAACCTATATGTTGTGGGTACATCAGTTAGTAACAAGTTCTTGAGGTCTCATCTCCGAGCATCGCGGTGAAGCATTTGATAAGAAGTTTACGTCTTCTTCCACGGTCGTTTAGATGTGGAAAGTTATTATACGCAAGCGCAGTGTCAAATTAAAATATTATAATTTTAAAGATGGTGACGGCCTTTAGATACCAAAATTTTTTCTGAGTAGCAACAATATTTTTAAAGTTTTACTTAGTAGTTATTATTTGCATATTTTTGATAGAATGAAATAATAATAAAGATAATTGAATTGTTGATTCAAAAATGATAAAAATAATATAAAGATGTTTAAATATATAAAAAACTGTGATTCTCTGCTACATTTATCTGACTGTTAAAAGCGTGATTTGTTTACATTTTCAAATCAAAAAATCTGAGCGATACAATTTAATAATTTTTACTTTTTTATTTCGAATAGTCTTATCTTGATTTGAAATTGTTTTCAGATCTGAGTATTCAATTTTTTTCTGAACAAAAATAGAATTCACCCAACACTACTTTTGTAGATGTATGATACATTTATATTAAGGTATATAGCTAATATATATATATATATATATATATATATATATATATATATATATATATATATATATATATATATATATATATATATATATATATATATATATATATATATATATATATATATATATATATATATATATATATATATATATATATATATATATATATATATATATATATATATATATATATATGTGAATGATTATAATATAAATTATAATATATAATTATATGTGGATGACTATACTATAAATGCAAAAAAAAAAAGGCTAAAAAGTTCACAAATTACTTATAAAGTATGTAAGATAAAATATTTATATATAAGTTAAATATAAATGTATTATGTTACATAGTTTATATAGCATTTAATTTATATTTGTTTTTATAATAGAGGTAATATAAACTATAAAATATAGTTTTTATAATATATCATAATCATTTAACTATATATTATATACAATTTGTATCCAATAAATTTGTGTGCATATTATATTACAACACGATTACAAGAATTGTATGCAAACACAATTAATGCATATAAATCAAACTCTAAAAAATAATAAAATATTAAAAATAATAATATATGTCCAAGCATAGTATACTATGTAATACAATACAGTATATATATATATATATATATATATATATATATATATATATATATATATATATATATATATATATATATATATATATATATATATATATATATATATATATATACATATATATACATATATATATATATATATATATATATATATATATATATATATATATATATATATATGTGTATATATATATATATATATATATATATATATATATATATATATATATATATATATATATATATATATATATATATAAGATACATACACCATTGGTCATTAATTAGAGCATTCTTACTTATATATCCTGTTTGCTTAAAATTACTTTAAAAACTAGTTAGCTTTTTAAATATTTTATTATTTCTAATTAATAAGTATCGTGTATTTTATTTAATGGACAAGTTGTTACCATAAAATTTCATTTGTATCCCTAATTATATGTAACTTTATAACATCGATTATATTTTTTTAAATTTTTTTTGTTTGTTAAAAATTAATGCTTACTGCTTTATTTTTAAAATTAATGTAATATTTTTTTTAATAATTTAATTTGATTTTCATTAGCATTTATTAACTCTAAATTTCTAATTTTGAAATAGTACTGATGAAAACACAAAGAAATTAGATATTGAAAAAGTCTCATAACGAGTGAAGTGAAACTCCAAAATCATGGTTGAGATTATCTGAAAAAACATGTTACAAATCTATTTTTATTTAAAACCAAGTATTATCTCTTCAACAAATAGCCAATAAGTTAAATATTGAATATTCGCATATTTGAAAACCTTATACTGAAACAGATGACATTATGGGTCTGGATAATCTGGTGGGCAACACAATGAGATAAACGTTTTTAATTAATAAAATTAATTTGCTTGATGAAACACGACAGCAAGTGGTGAAATGTTATATTCTCAGACAAAATGAATGATGAGGTAGATATGCAAAAATATGTTATTGCTTCATGTTCTGCTATGGCGATCACCTCAAGAATAATTTGATTTGAATTGTACATGAAAACCAACCAAGCAAGGTAATGGCAGTGTAGACTTTTGGGCCTACATGAATTATGCAGGACTTAAATGCTATTAATTATTTGAAGGTTGACTTAATGCTGATAGAAACATTGAAATTTTAGATAATTGCCATCTTCAATCCTTATTTAAGAAAGGTGGATATGCAAAATATTGAAATGCTTTTTTTATGGTTTTTCTTTGGTAAATTATTGTTTTAATATATTATTTGAAATATATACTTAACTTTAGTCCGATAGTTTTTTTAAATTAAGATAAAATGTTTAATTATTATTATTTTTTTTGGTATCTAAATCAATATGTTTAGATCTTTTTTTGGATTTTCATAATGCATATAGATTTTACTTGTATTAAAAAAATAAAAATAAAAGTATTTTAGTTTTCGATTTAGTTGATTTTGAATTTAATGTTTTATAAAAAAATCGTGACAAAAACAATGTGTGCTCTAATTTAAGGCCTAAAAAATCTTACCTACCTCAAAAAACTAATTTAATATCATGTCGTGGATATATATATATATATATATATATATATATATATATATATATATATATATATATATATATATATATATATATATATATATATATATATATATATATATTAGGCCCCTGCTAAGCCTAAATATTTTAAATCAAATCAAATAAGTGATTCAAGACTTGACTCAAAAAATCTCTATTTATTTTAATCAAATCAACCTGCTTTTATTAATAGTTTATAATGAAATTAGCTCAAGGTCATATCATTATAAATTTTAACAATCTTGAGTAATAACATTATTAGAATGTTATTACTCTAATAACATGAAGTTGTCTTAGAAATTTCAAGATACATTAAAATTTTTTTTTTTAAACTAAATTTAATTATGGTCATGCTTTGGTCAATTCTAAATGTTTTGCAAAAAATTTCATGAATTGTTAACAAAAATTCCCCTACAAGCTAACTGCCTCTGCCAAAACATGATGACAATGACTTGATAAAATGCTTAGTTTCGCTATCTAATACTAAATAAACCTTCAGTTTTTCTATTTAATTTATTTGTATTATTGTGCCTAAAAGTTATGACCATATAAAATTAACACCCCCCTCGATTTGATCAAACTTTGCTCATTTAAATACTAAAAAAATATTATAAGGTATTTTATTAATTATTTTAGCAATAAATAGTTAAAAATGGAAAAAACTTTTAAAATTCGAATGTATTAAAATATGAAATGATTTTAACAAAAACAAAAAGTAAATATATTAAAAATTGTATGTCAGGCCGACGTCCATGGGTCTAACATACATACGTATTGAAATTTATAAATATATATGTATACATATATATATATATATATATATATATATATATATATATATATATATATATATATATATATATATATATATATATTCTTTAGTTATGACTAGGAGTGTTTAAACTATTTATTTATAAAATGTAGAAATTTGTTTTGTTTTTTATTTGTTTATCTCTCCATTGACTTTTTAACCACAATAACTGCAAATAACTATATTGCATCAATGCATATATTACATACATATTTAAATATGTATGTAATATATGCTAAAATAATTAATAAAATATACATACATCTATTATGTATGTATGTATTAATAAAAACAATCCTGCCTGCCTGTCAAAGACAAAATTAGATGTGTTTTTGTTAATTTTAATAAATTAGCAAAAATACATCTAATTTTGTCTTTGTTATAGCACTCTATTTTTAAAATACACTAACATATCTTATATATATATACATATATATATATATATATATATATATATATATATATATATATATATATATATATATATATATATATATATATATATATACATATATATATATATATACACACATATATCTTTAAAAGTCATTTCTTGTTATATGATATATATATATATATATATATATATATATATATATATATATATATATATATATATATATATATATATATATATATATATATATATATATATATATATATATATATACTCACATCAATGTAATTATGTATTGTGATTATAGGGTAGCCTAGCAACAGCTTACTAAAAGTTAATGTTAAAAAAATGTCTTTTAATCTTGAAAAAAAATTGAATACTAATATCAGTAAACATTCTAAAAAAGATCAACAGTTCATCTATCTGAAAAAGTTAAAATTTAAAGATTTCTACGCTCAAAATTTTTTTAAAAACAATTTGAAAACGATAAACAAAACACACTAAAAAAGCTATTGCTGTAATTACATTTTATTCGTTTTTAGAGGTTTTATATTTAATTTGAAACATTTTATCGTGTACTAGAAGTTACTTTTATTATAATTTCCTTTTAATAAACGGCTAAATCCATATTTAATTGCTAAAAATTAGAAAAATAGCTCGTTGTCAATGAGAATTTTTTTTATATTCGTTATCCGTAGCCATTTTTAAAACTTTTAAAATATGCAAACTTTACTGCGCTTGCGTATAATAACTTTCCACTTATTTAGTAAGTCTGAACGACCGTGCTTCCTAACCGATGTAGAAAAACTAGTATAATAGTATAGTCCAATAATAATAGTATAGTCCAAAGGTGGGTTTATAACCCCGGATCGGTAGAGTCTTAGACAAACACGCTACCTACTGCGCTACGCAGCTGCGAATTGATGATGTTCGTAAAAAATTTAAAGCACAGTGCAATTTTTCAAGCATTTTTGAAAGTCATATGATCCTTCAAATTTTTCTTTGTTGATGTAATCAAGAACATTTAAGTAGGCTTTTTCTTTATTTTTTTCGTGAAGATTTTTTAGTTTTAACATTGGAGACCAACTATTGATGCTTTAGAATATTAAATAAGAAAAACATTAATGCTGTCTTCTAATAAAAATTTGTTATAATTTATAACTTAAATTTTTTTTTGATGTCTAAACTATAAACTTTTTTGAGAAAATATGGTAAAGCAAAAACCAAAAAATCATTAAAATATAAACTAAAAAACCATTATACTTTAATTTTAGGGTAAAAAATTGAAAATTAGACAACTTTTATACAAGTTTTTAAAAAACTTTTATACAAATTTTTAAAAAATATCAAGTTTCTATTGATTTAATTCAGGAAAAAAATTAAAAATTGATTTCACTTAAATAAAACAAATTTACTTAAGTACTTGATTAGTTTAAACAATTACCTAAGTACTTAAGTTACTTAAAACTAGATACCATTCTTCCTGCCAGGACATGTGCTCTTTCGCAAATTGTAATCTAGATTCTAATGACAAACAGTAAATTTTGGTTTTTGTTTACGCTTTTTCCAAACTGTGTTTGGATATTCATGTAAGATTTGTCTCACACGTTGAACAGTTACATATAATTGTAAATCAGCACGAGTTCAAGATGCAGTTACGTTCTTTTTCTTGACTTCGCCAAAACCTTTGATAAAGTACTCCACAGAAAATTACTATAAAAACTTGAATTCTACGGAATTCTATGTAACCTTCTAAAATGGATAAATGCTTTCCTTTCAAATCACAGAGCGTTCTTCTAGGTAATACATTATCCACATGAGCAAAAGTTACCCGTGACAACTGGCAGCTTCTAGTATGAATGCGCAAGTAAATGGAAGTACTGTTCAAATTTAGATATTATAGAAAAACTAGAATGTTATATTTATATAACACAAAAAGAAATAGAAACTTATTTTCTTTGACTGATAGGTATTTCAATGTATCATAGCACGAGTTTTGTCTGGTGATCTTTAATGTAGCCAACTTTAGGGCTGCTTTGATGCCATTTGCTATCACAGTCCTCCTATTTTAGGCATTTCATTATTTAAATACCGCGGGAAAATTTTTATATTTAGCAACGTTCTTTTACCTTTCACTTTATTTACACAAACTGCCGTCGTGTAAAACCTCACCGGCAGTTTTACCAGATAGTATTCAAAATACTATCCAATAGATGGTATTTTGAATGATCTGAGTCTCATAGTACTTTCAAATAAAACTTTCGATTTTTGAAAAAAAAAATTTAATGCGTACTTTCAAATAAAATTATGATTATTTATCGAATTAGACATGTTTATAATTGTTTCATGAATTACCTTAGTTATCGTTATTTGACTTTTCCTTGCCATGTAAGGTTTTATATTTTTATTTTTTAACATTAATTTAAAAAACTTGCATTAATTAGATAAATACGTTACTGATTTGGTTAATGTTTTTCAGCCAGTTAGTCATTTAATTTTAAATGACTAACTGGCTGAATAATTTTGCATAAAACAATTTGTAATTTTGCATAAAGTACTTTATAATTTTGCATAAAGAACTTTATAATTTTGCATAAAGCACTTTATAACTTTGCATAAAGCATTTTATAATTTTGCATAAAGCACTTTATAAATTTGTATAAAGCACTTAAACTTCCAATTAAATGCTCATCCACGGAGCTTTGTGATTAAACCGTAAGGACTTCTTGGGGCGTCTAAAAAAAACCCGTCTTACCTTTTTTCCAATCCTATCATATTGTGCTGGATAGAGCAAGATAATCAAAGTTGGACAAAAATTACCCCCCTGCCATATTTTTTAGTTAAGAATAATTAAAATTGATAGCATTTGAAAAAGTTGAATATTAGGCATATGCTAAAATCCATGCTTTACTAGTAGTTTTAATAATGAAGTGCAAAATCCAACCGGACTAGATATGATGCGGCATACGGTATCGTGTATTTGTGAGAAAATGTACCTATACTGCGTATCATTGCATAATACATTGCATAATACATTGCATAATATCATTGCATAACCTATACTGCGTTTGCATAATACACTGCATAATACATTGCATACATTGCATAATATCATTGCATAACCTATACTGCGTATCATTGCATAATACTCAATTAATACTCAAATAATAGTATAAATAAATATCTATAATAGTTTTACAGAAACTTCCTGGAAAAAACAAACAAAAGAATGTAGCAGCTTTAACAGCAACATACACAATGTGTAATCATTTACATCCTTAACAAAAAGAGTTATTAACTTTTTTGGGTAGAGAAAAAAACTTCAATTGTTGAGAGAGAAAATAAAAATAAAACTTTCAGCTCTATATGGATAGGCTAGCTAAACTAATTGATCTGGTTGCAAAATTGATTGATCTGCTCGCCAAACTGATTGATCTGGTAGCCAGTGTAAAGATCTTATTGTTTATCATCAAATGTAGTCTATTATTCTTTATGGAAAGAGACATCTACGCAGTAAAATAGTCAAATCAGGGTATATTCCAGAGCTCTTTGTAAGGTAGTTGACAAGTTGTTTAAATAAATGCATTCTTTGGTCATCAAGAAAATATTGTTCTGGTAATGATATCAGATGAGCAGCCACAAGTTTGAAAAATGGATGTTAGGTGTAAACAGAGAGATTGAGAATAAAGAAGCATGATAGCTAATCAAAAAAGTGTGCGGCAATTCAAAGTTCCATTTCTCAATTTTATGGCAAAGATTACGTCGGGCTTGATTGATTGGAGTAATTTACAGCTGGCAGAGTCACCACTAACAATCCAGCTCACTGATAAGCAACTGAAAAAAGCAAAAGAGAATTACATTCAAGTTAGTGATCAGTGATCTTTTTAAAAAGTTACTGCCACTATACCACACAGAACCTGTTTTCTGTTTGTGATGGTATAACTGTTTTTGCTCGGTTTGTGGTGATATAAAAAGAGATGACATGATACGTGTTCGCCCGCAATCTAGAAAAAACATGCCAATATTTAACACCAAGACACATTATAAAAATATTTTGTACAGTTTTGGCACTTTGCATGTTGATATTAGGTAGTAAAAGCACCTGATCAATTCTAAACCACCTTAAAAATAACATGTTGATAAACCAGAAAAAAAAATACTTAAAGGAAATAAACGTTTTTTATTACTTAAAACGAAAAAATGTTAGTATAGCAAATTCTGAAAATTTGCCTAACTTGGCCAAAATAGTATATTTACTTGGCCAAAAACTCAAATTTGGCTTGGCTGCATGGGATAAATCTTGTCCAATTTTCCTATCTCAAATAAAAAATAATAAATATAAAAAAAAGTTACTTTTTTCTTTTACCTTCCACCTTCCGATTGGGAGCGTTTTCTTCAACTTTAACATTTTAAACCACTAAGTAGTCTAATTTTGTTTCACCTTTGTTTCACTTTTCGTCCATGTTTCATTTTCATTTTCATTTTTCATTTTCGTTTTACACTAGTCCACAAATCCTGTGATTATTTTTTCTACATGACCAATCCTCAAAATCTGAGATTATTTTTTTTTCATGACCAATCCTCAATATCCTGAGATTATTTTTTCTTCATGACCAATCCTCAATATTCTGAGATTATTTATTTTTTCTTCATGACCAATCCTCAATATTCTGAGATTATTTTTTTCTTTCATGACCAATCCTCAATATTCTGAGATTATTTTTTCTTCATGACCAATCCTCAATATCTCTAATTTTTTTAAGTTCGGTTAGCTCAATTTTTTATGTGCTTCAGTTTTATAAATTCTTTCTGTCTCAGTAGATTCAATACTATTTTAAAACTTTTTTTCGATATTTTGTGAAAATTTAGGCTTTTTATTTCAAATACATCGTTTGTGAGTCTTTTAATGTTTTCCATATTGTCAATAATATTTATTTCTGCTTTTTATTGTTAGTCACTCGTTTTTTTGCATTTGCTCTAACACCAAAAAATACTGCATCCGCTCCTACATGAATGGTTGTTAAATTCAAGATATGAGTTTAGGAATGACTATAGATTGCATTTGGGTCATTCCGCGCCAAGTGTTCCAGATTCGACCATTTCAGATTATGAAAAAAATTGTCAGTTAGTAGTTAAACATGTTTTATAAACATTACCAAAGTTTAAGGTCAAATGGATTTTTTGTTATTTTGGATTTTGTGATTCTATATCAGTTACTAGCTTAAAATCGTATTTTTTTGGTCTTATATTTTTTCCATGAAAAGATTATATATCTTAAAAGCTTGGTTTCTTAGTAAACCAAAGGTGCAGATTGCAAATTATTTATACAACTTTCATATCATGTCTAGAATTTAGTCTATTGCTCAACAAAAAGCATCACAAATTCAACACCATAAACCTTTATTGTTTTTTTGTACTGTCACATCTCCAGAACAAGAGGTTTTTTACTATTGTTATTTTGTACTGTCACATCTCCAGAACAAGAAGTTTTTTACTATTGTTATTTTGTACTGTCATATCTCCAGAACAAGAAGTTTTTTACTATTGTTATTTTGTACTGTCATATCTCCAGAACAAGAAGTTTTTTACTATTGTTATTTTGTACTGGCATATCTCCAGAACAAGAAGTTTTTTACTATTGTTATTTTGTACTGTCATATCTCCAGAACAAGAAGTTTTTTATTATTGTTATTTTGTACTGTCATATCTCCAGAACGAGAAGTTTTTTACTATTGTTATTTTGTACTGTCATATCTCCAGAACGAGAAGTTTTTTACTATTGTTATTTTGTACTGTCATATCTCCAGAACAAGAAGTTTTTTCCTATTGTTATTTTGTACTGTCATATCTCCAGAACAAGAAGTTTTTTACTATTGTTATTTTGTACTGTCATATCTTCAGAACAAGAAGTTTTTTACTATTGTTATTTTGTACTGTCATATCTCCAGAACAAGAAGTTTTTTACTATTGTTATTTTGTACTGTCATATCTCCAGAACAAGAATTTTTTTACTATTGTTATTTTGTACTGTCATATCTCCAGAACAAGAAGTTTTTTACTTTTGTAATTTTTTATGAAGATTCTACTTATTATTATAATGATACGGATATTTTTTATTAATACCCAGGCTGAGTTATTCTGAAACCAATATTAATACCCAGGCTGAGTTATTCTGAAACCAATATTAATACCCAGGCTGAGTTATTCTGAAACCAATATGGCGACAAAAGTGAAATACCGAAAAATAACATGTATTTGAACCCCTAAAACTTAATGTGGACAATTTTTTTAAATCGCATCATTCGCAAATATATTTTTGAGACGCATCATTCGAAAGAGCTCATTTTATATTTTTAGGAACAATAAATATTATGTTGGAGAGATTTTTTATATGACCAAAAAAAATTTGGTCAATATATAGACTTTTTAAGTTTTATGATTTTGTACTAAATAGGATTTATGATTCTGCATTAAAAACAAAGCTTGTTCTACCAAAAATTAAAGTACTTTGATATTCAAAAAATATTTTTTATTATTTTCTTGAGTTATTTTACAAAAATGAACAAATCAGCAAATGTGAAGCACAATATTTAAATTGGCACATAACTGAAAATAAGTTTAGATAAAAAGAGTAACTTATAAACATTTTTAAAATATATATATAACCTTTTAAAATTACAAAGGCTCGCATTAAACAAAAAAGTGAATAGTATAAGTACAAGTGATTGGTACGTGCAACATTCTTGGTTTATACTTATTCTAGTGCATGATAGAAGGCAAAAATAACTAAATTCACGCAACCTATCGGAAAACTGCAAGTCAATATTATGTCAATAATATAAAAATCTTTCAAGTTATGGAGTTCAAAACAACAAAGAGAAACATTAAAACTTTGATGAAAGAAAATATTCCTCTATGTTTTCTGATAATATATAATGAATCATCTGTAAATTATGTGATATATGTATTGTTTTTGCATGTGTAACAATAACATTAGCAGCAGTAGCAGAGTCACAATACCTGAATATGCATATCCTCCTAAAAAATTATTTATAAAAGTATTTGTGCATGGAGCTTAAGAGCTACATTTTAGCATCTAAATTTTAACATTAAACTAAGCTTGCGAGCAGCAGGTTGCCAAACCCTGGTATAAGCATTTAAATAATATAATGTAGACTATGTACTTATATAAATTCAGCAAACACTAACTTTGAAAAAAGCAATTGTGTTTAGTGTAAACATCTTGTATTTGCTTATTTAGATCTGATTATGTGTGTTGCTTATTTAGATCTGCATATTTTTTTTTACATGTTTATTTTACAGCTACAAAGTATTTCCAAGTAACCAATCACAGATTGGTGGTAAAGGTATACAAACATAAATATCATAAACATAAAGTACGAAATATACGAAGTAAACAAAAATATAGTTGCATACAACTCCGAGACAAAATTAAAATAAACACCAATTACAACAATGTAGTAACGTGTACGTAAAAATAATCCAATAAATATACCTCTAAATTATTCCAGTTAAAAAATAATAATTCGATAAATATACCTCTATATTATTCCAGTTAAAATAAAATAATACAATAAATAAAAAAAAATTAGCTGATTTTTCGGAGAAGTGTTTAGATATTTGACTATAAGTTTATTTACCACATTTCAAACTAATGTTTGTGTATAAATATGATTAAAACAAAATTTGTGTAAGAATGATAAGAAGAATTACTTTTTAGTAGTTATAGGAAGCTCGCAGAAGACTTAAGTCAGTCTTGTCATCGAGTACCTTTTTCTGGACTTGTAATACACATAAAAATCAGTTGCATACGTGGTATATATGTATGTTGTACATATGTACAACATACATACCTTGTTATTAATATTATTATTTTTTTATTCTCGATTTGTATTAAAAGCTAAGCTACATTTTCTTAAACTATTTTTAATAATATTTAAAAAAAAAGTCTTTTAGTTGTTTAATTTGATTAATGTAGATTTTAGCTTTATTTTCAGAGAGTGTTCGTTTATTTAGATTTTATAGTGATTCGTTTCTGGAAACTAAATTGTTAAATAAATAGGGACCACGACGTGTAATTGAGAGTTTTGAGAGTCTTGTTGTTTCAAACGGTATCTTAAAGTTGCCCGTAGCTCTTGTATTGTATTTGTTTATATTGTTTTTTAAAAAAGTATGCTTTAAAATGTTCTGGAACCAGATTTAGTTTATATTTAAACATGAAAAGTATATGTTGAAAAATATTTATTTGAAATATATTTAGTGCGTTCATTTGTTCCAATAAGGTTTGAACATGAGCAAATTTATTTTTGGTGTATACTAGTGTTGAAGCGTGTTTTTGACGTAGGTAAAGTGGTTCTAATTTAGATTTGTGGGTACTGCCCCATGCTATATTGGCATACATAAGGTAGCTATGTATGAATGAAAAGTAGACAAATTTTAGACTTTTTTGTGACAAAAATGGTCTTGCTTTGTATAGGAAACCAATGTTTTTTGATACTTTTGTGCTAATGTAGTTTATGTGGGGTTTTCAGGAGATATGTTCGTCAATTAGAACTCCTAAAAACTTTGTATTCAGAACTTATTTGATGGTTATATTTTCTATATTAAATGTTGGTAGGTTCAGGAGTATTTTTAATTTGTTGATTAGAGTGAAATAGTATATACTTAGTTTTTTTCTGTATTGAGTCACAGTTTATTGGATTTAAACCATATATTAATTTTATTTAGTTCAGCATTTGTTTTTTCAAAAAGGTCTTCGATTGTCTTTGCTGAGTAAAATAAGTTTATGTCGTCGCCAAACATTATAGTTTTAAAGATATTAGAGGCATTTGGAAGATATATAGTTTATATAAATAAGAAACAAAAGAGGAGCAAGAATGGAACCTTGGGGTACACCACATTTTGTAAACTCAGTAAACCTGAGTTGCTTTTTTTATCTATAACAACACACTGTTGTCTGTTATTTAGGTAGTTTTTAAAACAATTTAAAGCTTGATTTTTTACGCCATAGTTTTTCATTTTTTCCAGTAAAATCTCGTGGTTGAAGGTGTCAAATGCCTTTGACAAATCAATAAAGATCCCTAATGTGATTTTTTTTTTAAATGATCTGCTTATCCTATTCGATAGGTCAAAGGTTGCATGCTCACTTGAGAGTAGCTTTTCAAAACCATATTGACCTTTATTGATAATTTTGTTCGTTTTTAACTATTCATGTAATTTATTATAGATTATTTGTTATAGAAGCATAGAGAATACCGAAAGGATTGAGATTGGTCTGTAATTGTTTAAAGAATTGGTTTCTGCTGATTTATAGATTGGTATAGTTTTAGATATTTTTAGTTTATCAGGTACAATACCTGCTGTAACTGATGAATTAAATACTTAAAAAACTGGATTACGTATCTCCTCAAAAACATCTAACACTACTTTGCAAGAGATGTCATTGATCCCTAGGGACTTGATTTTAAGTGATTTTATAGCTACTTCAAGTTCGTGTTGATTTATTTCATTGAAACTTAAAGAGGAGTGTGAGCCTGTTAAGAAACTTTTAAATGTACTTTTTGTGCATTGAATTTTTGATGCAAGATCAGCACCAATGTTAGCAAAGTAGTTGTTAAATTCATTTAAAATATCTCGTTTGTTATTTGATTCCCTTTCATTAATTATTACTCTAGAAGGCATTTTGTTAAAATTAGATTTACTTTTACCAATTATTTACTTCATAATGTCCCATTTTTTTTTTAAGTCTCCATTAAATTTTTGTATTTGAATAGAATAATGTATAATTTTATGTTTTTTTTTTATTTTTTTCAAATAAGTTTTTGTATTGTTTGTAGATGGATAGGCTCGCTTCGCTACTATTTTTTAAGTATTTTACGGATAGTTTTTGCTTTTGTTTTGAGCATTTTCTTATTTCTTTTGTTATCCATGGACAATTTAAATATTTTGCTTTTATTTCTTTTTCTTGACTTGAAAAACTTTTATTATACTGTAGGATAAATAAATTTATAAAGTTAATGTACGCAGAGTTTATGTTACCTAGATTACATTCTTGGTAGACCTCTTGCCAATTTGTTGCCGGTAGCAAGTCCTTATATTTTTGAGTAGACGTTTCATCGATTCTTTTATAACATAAGATTTTTGAATTATTAATTTTTGTGGAATTTTGTGACAATGAGAAGTATATTGGAAAGTGATCTAAAATATCTGTTTTTATTATTCCTGATTTTAGAGAAGTATCTTGTATTGAGTTTGTTAATATATTGTCAATAGCAGTAATTGATTTGAAAAGGTATCCTGGTGGGTTTGTTGATAATGGGAAAGATATTAAGTTGAAACGTTGAGTTTGTTGATGTATACAAGGAAAAGCAAAAGCCCCAATATTGACCCTTGATGGACTCCCGAAATTATAGTTTTCGTTAATGAAGATGTCTCCTTAACTGTAGCGTATTGAAATCTATTATTAAAGTAGGATTTAAACTATTTAAGTGGAATTCCACGTACAGCATAGTATTGTAATTTTATATTGAATTAACGGAGAGTAAGTGGAAAACCAGATAATCATAAAGTTGCCATTCAATAACGTTAAATACAAAAAAAACTACCACCCTATCTGACTATGTTTGGGAATTGAAAACTAAATTTAACGAAACCCATTATTTTCAAATGTTTTATCTTGAAAATAAACCCTCCTACTCAAGTATTTCTAAAAGATGCTCACTACGCAAACTTATATATATTTTAAAAATTATGTACATATATGAAAAACTTATAATTATATCTTACGCAAAACCTGAAGAAATTCTAAATAAACGAACAAAAATTATATCTAAGTTCCGTCTTAAAAATACTACTAACCCAGCTAATCTCTAACAATTAATTATTTTTTTTAATCTGCCTCTAAGCTAACAAAAAAACTATTCACATACATAGCTCATATAATATATTTCACAAGACGATAGTTGGAGGGTTCAGATTGTTCTCTGGAGTTTTTGAAATTTGGAACAACTGATGCCATTTTTAAGAGGCAGAAAAACAAGGCTTAGTCAACACTTATTAAATAATTTAGAGAGGACCAAAGAGAGTTCTGGCGAACACTTTTGAATGATTAAAACAATGAACATTGTCATTGTCATTTTGTGACAATGAGAAGTATATTGGAAAGTGATCTGAAATATCTGAGTTTTTTAGTCCTGATTTTAGAGAAGTATCTGGTATTGAGTTTGTTAATATATTGTCAATAGCAGTAATAGATTTGAAAGTTACCCTGGTGGGTTTGTTGATAATGGGGAAAATATTAAGTTGAAACATGTCGTCAAAGAAATTTTTAGTATTCGCATACTCGTTGTACATTAAAATATTTATGTGTTTATCTCCAATAATGAATAACTTTTTCTGCTCTCTATTTTTTGTAATTAAATGTTTCATATAATTCGAAAATTTACAAGTATCACCATCAGGTGGTCTGTAGCATGTAGAAACTAGAAAGTTTTTTGAAGCAGTGTTAATAACTTCCATTCTGAGGACCTCACTATCGCTATCAGAGTTTGAAAGATCATTTCTTATCTTAATATTTAGATCATTTGGTATAAAATTCACAATTATTCCTCCTCTTTTGCTAACTGATCTTTATTTAGAGAATATTTTATAATTTGGAATTTGGAGGCCAGAGTTTGTTTCTGCTGTTTTGTTAGAGCACCAAGTCTCTGTAAGGCAGATCATACTGAAATTATGTTTGCATTCAAGGAGAAAGTTTTTTAGTTTGTCTATTTTATTAAGTAAACTTCTGATGTTTATGTGTATTACCGTAAAGTTATTTATAACTTTAGTTAGTGTCATTAAAATACTGAAGGTTGTTTGATTGTGCATCACAAGCCTACACACGCAGCATAATTTTCCATTTTTAAGTAACTAAATTTATTGAAAAAAGTAGCGTTGTTGATGTAAATTTTTCTTGACCTTCATCCGCCCGCTCTCTCTCGTCAAAAAATTTTTTGAATTATTAATCTTACTAGTCAATGAAATTCTTACATTCTACACTGGTACTGCTTAGTTGTAGGACATTATCATTTAATAATGAGACAAACTACTAACAGCAGCTATTCTTTCAGCAACTGCTATTTGCAATTTCCGAGTTTTTCCTTTTACATACTCGCATTAATAGTGCGGCTTAAACATATTATACCATCTATTTCCTCAATATCGTCAATTTTTTTACTTGAATTTATGGTTGAATAATCTGCGATTTGGACACAATTTATGGCCTAGACAATTTGTTAACTTTAAAAGACAGTCTGCAGTCACTAGGACAATACATCTCAACTCTTTAACTGAGCAACGATTGGTCTTACTAAAAGTATTTAAACATATAACAATAGCATTGCAAAACGTGTATTTAAACAGCAGTATTTATATGTGTTAGAAACAAATTAAAGTTTTATTTTTGATTAAATTATAAGTTTGCCTGACAATCATACTCGGTTCCTCAACCGAAAGTTCTGGCCAAAAGTCAATAAAACCCTTTTTTCATGAATTGCAATGAAAAAAGGGTTTTATTGACTTTTGGTCAGAACTTTCGGTTGAGGAACCGAGTATGATTGTCAGGCAAACTTATAATTTAATCAAAAATAAAATTTTAATTTGTTTCTAACACATATAAATACAGCTGGTTAAATACACGTTTTGCAATTCATGAAAACATAAATGACATAAAATTCTGTCAAGATTTTTTATACAACAATTAAGTTTTTTTTAAGAGTCATGACAGTTCAAAAAAACAATAAAAATTTATGGTGTTAAACTTGTGACGCTATTTGTTGAACCATAGACTAAATTCTAGATATGATATAAAAGTTGTATTAAATAATTTGCAATCTGCACTTTTGGTTTACTAAGAATCCATGTTTTTAAGATATATTACTCTTTTGATGATTTTGAAAATTGGACCATTTGACGTGGAATGACCCATTTGGTGAAACGCTTTTAACTGATCAAACCATATATTATAGTTTTATGGGTCCAAATAACAATTTTTTAGAGTTTGTAAGAAGAAGAACCCTAAACCTAACCGAAATGGAAAGAGACACGAACTTTCTGATTAAATGCTATTCCGCAGTGGCGTTAGGATTGTTTGAACTACTTATATAACTAATAAAAAGTTAAAATAAAAAAAAAAACAACCGCCAACGCTCTCTGCTGAATCCATAACTTGTCAAGCATAAGGTTATTTTTATCTGTTTTTTTACTAAGCTAACATTATCTTTATATGAATGTAGCATTAAACAAAATTTTTAAAATTAAAGTCATATCATTATTTATGGTATGTCTTATTTTAAAAATTATTTACTGATGAATCGTTATAGTGCAGTCTGGCATGATCCTTCGAAACAACGTGGTTCTCAAAGCTCCGATATGGTCCGGTTAGGTCTTTATTATGTCCGATGTGGTCCGAGACGGTATTACATGGTTATTCGTATACATTGCAATGCAGCTATTCTAAATGTCATACAAATAATAGATATATATATAATTATATTTATACTATATAAGTGAAGTTTTAGTAGATAAATTTATTTATAATGTGTTACATAACTTTAAATTTTGCATTAAAACGCTTTATTTTAGTATTTTATAGAGAAAATTATTATTAGTTAAAAATATGGAAAAACAGCGTGCTAATTCTGGGCCCAAACCAAGATTGAAAAGAGGTAAATTACTTTCATTTTTATACAAGAAAATATATAAAATAAGTTTATGTCAATAAACAAGTATTAAAAAATTATGGAATTGATTTAAACTTATAGGTATTTAT
>NC_061162.1:995607-1028107 GCF_022113875.1 Hydra vulgaris
CAACGTTCACTGCTGCAATATTTTTTGCGCTGTTCAAGTATACCGCAGAGCTTTCCCACTCACTTATGGGGAGTTCAAGAAAGCTGGCGTCTATCTGCAGTCGATATATGGTAAACCAAGAGTCCTCTCCAATAGGTTCACACAGCTGTGTTGAGCTGTTTATGGATGACAGGAAAGTAGATTTACCCTATCCATTACCAAATCAATGGACTGGAGCTTGCAGGTCACACAATGATTGTGGTCTGAATTGTAGCAATGCATCAGCAATTGCTTGTCTCTCATTCAACGGTACGCAGGTACTGAATAGAGCAAGTGGGTGAAGTCTCGCCAGTCAAATACCAGAGACGATTTAGTGCTCAAATTGCAGAGTCTGAAATGAGCTTATCAACAGTCTTATAAACTAGTAGATGTTTGTAGAGCTGAAGATTATTCCATAATAAATCTACAGTTTTCTTGCATGTAAGCCACTATTGCATATACACATGAGGTATGAATGTGGCAAAGGTACACACTTTTTGCACTTAGTGTTGATTAGTAATGGTATCTGGGGGAAGCTCCCCAATCTGTGTCTCTAAAAGTGCAATTTTGAGAGTGTAGATCAGCTTTGCCATCTAACAGGTTTTATGTAGTGCACCAGGTCGTTTGAAAGTTACTAAGTGCTTCTCTGATGACAGGTATGGCAGTTTTAGCTCTGTAAATTCCTTATAGTCATCTCGCAGGAGCTCAACCTTTTCCACAGCAATGGCAATGGGCTCTTCCTTCATTATTGCCAGCAGCTCTTGGCTTGTAGGCTATGACCAGATACGCTCCCGCTTCCAGACCAAGCCTGAGGAAGTGAATTCCAAAGAACTGATTTTCGAGGAAAAAAACTAGACGAATAAAAGTTTTTGAAGCACTTAGGAACAGTAACAGAAAAAGGATGAGACTTGATTGAATGATGAGTAACACGAGAATGAATTTTAGTAGATGGCACAAGAGTATGTGGGCACTATAATGGGCACTGCTCTAAAAAGAGCTAGCTTTTTAGAGCAGTGCCCATTATAGTATTTTTAGAAAATAGAAAGAGAAGCAACATTACGATGATGTGACAAAGGTTGAAGGTTGGCTGCAAGAGCAGGTCCAACTATGTTTACAATACGTTTTTGCACTTAAAAAGAGTATAGGGCCAAGGATTGAATCTTGAGGAACCCCTGAGGTTACAGAATAAGAAGAAGAGTGCTGTCCATCAAGGACAACTTTTTAACTACGATTGGAAAGGAAGGATTCAACAATCTTGAAGATGTTTCCAGATACACCGTAAGAAGAAAGCTTATGGAGAAGACCAGCATGCCAAACTTTATCAAATGTTTTAGAATTGTCAAGAGCGATGGCTTTAACCTGTCTACCTTTATCTAATGCGCGAAAAAACCTATCAGTTATTACTGTTAGCAAATCAGCCGTAAAACAAGAAGATTAAAATCCATTTTGATGATCAGAAAGTAAGTTATTAGATTCAAGATAAGAGATTAAGTGTTTGTTAATTAAAGATTCAAAAACCTTGCTTATCATAGAAAGAAGACTAATGGGAAGGTAGTTAGATGAATCAGATCGCTCTCCAGAATTTTTAAAAATAGGGATAACAGATGCTGCTTTCCAGCAGGCTGGAAACAAGACTCTAATAAGCACTTGTTGAATAGTTTTAAAAGGATAGACGACAGCTACGGAGAACACTTCTGCAAGACTATAACAGGTATGTTGTCCGGGCAGCAAGCTGTAGAATTGTCTAAGCAGGAAATCACTTTAGATACGGAAGCTGGAGTGATATGGATGTTGAGCAATGGATCAAACTGTTTGACGCCTATATCAGGTAGAACGCAACTAGTGGAATCAAGAGATGATATTGATGAAAAGTTTTTAGCCAACAATTCAGTTTTGTCTTTAGGTGAGGTAACAAAGTCTGAATTATACATAAGAGGTGGAATTACAGACTTGCCCTTATTATTGATACTATTAAAGATTCTCCAGAAGTCACAAGAGCCTAATTTTTGTGATGAAATACAAGATTTCATGATCTGAGAATCAAAGTGGGCTTTGGTGTTAGACAAAACCTTTTTACAATGGTTCCTCGCAGTAATAAACAGACTAACAGAAACAAGATAAACTGTTTTCTGGAGAATTGTTTTGCTGATAGATATGGAAGTAATGGTTTCGATTGTCAATTGCAGCAGCACAATGTGAGGAAAACCATGGAGAAAAGTGAGGCTTGACCTGGAATCGTCAAGAGGGAATAAAGGATTCCATGCCAGCCTGAATCCACGAAGTTATGTAAGAACATAGTCATAAGAATACATAGTCTGGAAACATGAACCATCTCTATTGTTTTCTGATTTTAACTTGAAAACTACACGACTACCCAGCGAACCTGCACAAGTTTATAATAATGGCAAGTTTTAGCAGCGATTTTTAGACAAATAGTGATTTGGAATGTTTGTTTGATGTGGTTGAAGGAGGATTTTTGAATGATGACATTAACTTAGTTACAGATATAGATTCCGTTGTTTCTGATATTGATATTTATAGTGATAAAATCAAACAACATGCATGCACTCAGTGTCCTAAACTATACAAAACAATTAGAGGTTTAAAAAGACACATAGCATCGAAGCATATTTTAGAATGTTTTGAAAAATGTTCTTTATAAATGTCTGATACAGAGATTTCTTCTAATAAATTGTCACCGCTAAAGCTGAAAAGCATAGTTAAAGAATATGATAGTTTATTGGAAATGGACATGTGCCTGCCATTTGATAGTAGAAAAAATTTCTTATGCAAGCAATTTAGTTATTCAATAGATGATGCTGAACATCTTTGGCAAAAAATTAAAACCGATTATAATAGTGATTTATTTTATCAAGAGTACTGAAATGTCTGCCATTATATTAAATAATCATTCTGATATAAACCCAAATATAATTGAATCTGTAGGTACAACTCAAGAAATAACTGATATAGAGAAAAAGAGTTTAAAATATCTTATTGGATATATATTTCAGAGTTTGTATACTAAATTTCAAAGTAGTAAAAAATTATGTAAGTATAGCCAACAGTGTGTTTCAATTTTACTGCGCTGCAGGGTTATGGAAGATGATACTCAGGCACTTGTAAATATTAGAGATAGAGGGGGTTTGTGGAAAGTAAACAATACAATTCAGGATCTTTTTCTAACATGTGAGATTATTTTTCGTAAAAAAACAACACAAGTTTCTTTAAAACTAGATCCTGAAGTTCTAATTGAGTCCATGTCAACAAATTATATTGTTTTATCTCTTTATAAACAAGTTTGTAATTATCCAGAATCAACCGAAGTTAGTAAGAATTTGCTAGAGCACTTAATTACATTATTTGTAAGAATTTGTTCATTTTCTTATGCCAAAGATATTATTAAAAAGCATATATTGAGAAAGAAATCTTATAAGACTCGTTCATTGCGATAAGAAATTAAGAAAGCGAGTGAAGGAAATTGAAATTGAACATAAAAGGCTATTTTCATAGCCACATATCTTTTTAAAACATTAATGGCACATAAACTACATAAATTCTGTTTAAAAATTTACTTACTAGTTACTTTATATAATGAGATGATCCTTCAATAAACTTAGGGTTAGGGTCAATTATTTCTAACTTTTTTTATACTTGCATCAGTATTTAAATATATATATATATATATATATATATATATATATATATATATATATATATATATATATATATATATATATATATATATATATATATATATATATATATATATATACAGGCTTGGTTGGGAAGCGGATGCGATCGCACTCGATATTTGACCACGGAAATTATATTTAGTTGCGAAAAGCCAGCCAGATTTTTTTGGCGTTTTGAGAACATTTCAAAAACAAGCAAAAAAGCGCAATAAGATAAACTGGATCGATGAGAGACAGTTAAAAAAAAGAAAAATAGCTTTTAACGCAAAACTTTAAGCAAAATAAATACGATTAGAGTTTCTAAATATTTTTGAAGCGTCGCTCTTTTATAATTTTTTTTTTTAAAAAAAAGCGACATTTTTTGTATATAGTAACAACGTACTAATAATGATTGTTTAATAAAGAAACAAATGTTCTTCAATTTATCAAAGATTATATATAATTTTTATTTATATACTTATGTCTTAATTCCAGTGCTGGAAATAAGAGGTGGGGGGGGGGGGTAGAAGAGTTATAGTCCCGGGACACACAATGTTATGGGCCGAGAAATAGTCAAGAGGACCTATCGGTATTTTTAAGTCATTTTTACACTGTCGCACATAAAAAAGGCCACCAAAATAATGCAGCCCCCGGCCCTGTAAAGTCCAACAAGATTAAACCAATAAAACTAACGCTACATAATTTAATTATAAATAAAAAAAGTTTTTTCAGTACCTGTTTTATGCTTCGCGTAGTTTGAAAAGTTTAACATATTTGAAACAATTCTTCTTAGTAAGATGAACAAATGAAATAACTAAATCATTGAGTTACTGTGGAAATTTAATTAGCTAGATAGAAATTAACTAAAAACGTTAAATTACTTTGTAAGGAGGAAGCGGAACTGCTTAACAATATCGGTGATGATGTTTAGTGAGTGGGCTTTATATCTTTAACTAGTATTTTACAGAAAAAAAAAACTTTCAGTGTAAGTATAACGAGTTTGTAAGAATGGCTGAAGCAAAAATAATTGAAGTTAATAAACCAATTTCTAATACATTACATACATATAAATACATCCCTTATATATAAAAAATAAGATGATACTAATTAAATCTATAATATATTTACAAAACGTTGACAAGTTAAAAAATATAAATTTAAAACATTTATTTTTGTAAACAAATATTAGTTTAAAACATTTATAGCTTTATGGATGTGACTCCGAGAATGAGCCATTGTATTAAAATAATTGTTCGTTTGATAGTATATTCTTAAAACAATTGATGCTAGAATTCTCAACGAAAACATAACAAAAACAAAAACAAAAACAAAAAAAAAAGATTTTGAAAAATAATTCAACAGAATACTCTAGGACAGTCGCGTAGTAATTTCAGTTATTAATTGAACTAATAGAATTAGTTGTTCGTAAATTTGGCAGGTTTTTTGTGTTCGCGAATATTCTTTCTTTATTTTTCCGCACTAAGATGTTTGACAACATTCAAGTTTATATATATACTCTTGCATGTCTCTTGCATGGCATCAAAAAAAGTTTCCCATAAACTGTAGTTTTAAAGAGCGCGTTAATTAACCAGACCAGAAAAAGTTTTAAAAATTAAATTTTTTTTCTAATTGATAGACTGCCTGGCCAAACCAAACCCTCAGTCGATATAGCAGCACTCTCTTGCGAGTCAGGCTATTTGTCAGTCATTGTAGCAGCACTCCCTTGCGAGTCAGGCTATTTGTCAGTCGTTGTAGCAGTATTCCCTTGCGAGTCAGGCTATTTGTCAGTTGATGTAGCAGCACTCCGTTGCGAGTCAGGCTATTTGTCAGTCGATGTAGCAGCACTCCTTTGCGAGTCAGGCTATTTGTCAGTCGATGTATCAGAACTCCGTTGCGAGTCAGGCTATAAGATAGTCGATGTAGCAACATTTACGCATGTTTTAAAAATGTTTTTTATTAAATCAATAACAAAAACACCACTAATTAAAAAAAACTTTCTAGTCGTTATAATTGCGGTTTTTTAAAATTTTTTTAAAAAACAATTAAATTTAATGTACTTCCGCATAAATTAATTGCTTTGACATTTCGATGACAATCAAAAACAGCTTAAGAGACGAGGTAATTAAAATTGTAGTCGTAAGAGACTTTTTTACATTAAAACGCTCTTTCGACTACACTATATGGGTATATAAGTTTCCATGTACGTCCGTAAAAAAAAATCTTTTAAAATTTGCGATAAAATGAACTTATTATTTTGCGGACAAACAAGGAAACATGCATAAACTGAAACGTTCTCAAAACGCCTGAAAAATCTGGCCGGCTTTTTTTTATCGAGTGCGATCGCACCCGCTTCCCGACCAAGCCTATATATATATATATATATATATATATATATATATATATATATATATATATATATATATATATATATATATATATATATATATACACATATATATATATATATATATATATATATATATATATATATATATGTATATATATATATATATATATATATATATATATATATATATATATATATATATGTATATATATGTATATATATGTATATATATATATATATATATATGTGTATATATATATATATATATATATATATATATATATATATATATATATATATATATATATATATATATGTATATATATGTATATATCTTCGTGATAACACCAGGGAGAGCATCGGGTTGTAAAAAATTGCTTCAATTCTTTCATAGTGGTATATTTATGTCACTATAGAAAACCATCCAAACCACACAAGTGTGGAAACATGGATGTAAACATGCCAAAATATATGTATATATACAGTGAGGAACAATTACAAACAGTTATTAACTGTATATACTTCAGCACGTTAGGATAACCTAACCTGACACTATATATATGCAGTTATTAAATTTATTGATTTATTAAATAAGTGTACGTGTTACCCAGCAATTTATTATTTTGTATTACTTTTACTTTCAAATTTTTTTTTCTTATGAGGGAGAAGGGGAAGGGGGCTTACTCCCCTTAAAGGGGAGTAAGTCTAGCCCTTCTAGCAGTGGCAGATTAAAATTTCTTGGAGCTATCGTTGTTTTTGGAGGCTTTTTTATGAGCCAGAACCTAAAAGTGACTTTAAAAAAAACAGTTTTTAAAAAGTTTTGGGGGCCCCCAAATTTGTGGGACCCAGGGCTGTAGTCCCCCTAGGCCCCCTCCTTGATCCGGTGTTTTATGTTAAATTTTTTAATTGTATCAATAATATTTTGAAGTTTGAAATTTTTAAAAAGTAGTTATCCCTTCTACCTCCCTTTGTATGCGCGACTGCGGCTGACAGGTCCAAATAGTCTATATTGGCCGACTGATTTGTCATAATGTCATCATAAATGACAAATAATGCTTTTAACATTTTGTGGCTATGAAAATAAAATTTTTTTTTAATCAATAAATGTGAAAATGAAGAGCTTAATGTTGGCTTTTAATTTGAATTAACGACTTTCTTTTTCTTTTTGGTAAAGGATTATTTTCAATATCTTTAATATTATTGCTGTTAGATTGAACATTACCATTAATTGGACGAACTTAAAACTGAGACTTGATTGTATTGTCGTTGTAGCCAAAATCTATGATAGACCAATTATCTTTTCTGTGACTAATTGCACCTTGTCTACCAAAATAGTTTTCAAGGTCAACTTGGCAGAATCTCTCAGAAAAAACAAATAGAACATCATTTTCAAGTACTTACTTGGGATGCAAGTCGTACTCTCATTACAGAATACGGTGTTAAGTTTATATGATCGCTTGTTAGTTTAGGAACAAGTTTTGATTCTCTTTCTACATCCGAATTATAAAATGTTGAAATATGATTCCAAAGAAGAAAAAATCCACTATGCCACATGTAGCATGATTTACATCCAGAATTAGAATTACTTAAGCAGTTTCTATAAGTTTTAATTAGATGAGGTACATCTGCAAAGAAAAAGATGAATCTATTATCATTACTAAATAAGTTTTTAGTGCATTATATGTTTTTTCCTGAGCCACCATCTACTTTCTTATGTGTTTTAAAAAACTTCCTATTTGGAGATGCACCATCTGCAGTTGTAGCAATTACTTTCAAATTTATACTTTCCAGATAACGCACTGCTTTCCAAAATATTGGAATAAGTTGTGTTGATGTTACTCCAGTTGTGGCAAATGTTGCTAGACTATAGTAAAGTGGGTTTACTACACTTTTAACATGAAAAACTAAAACATAAGATGCTAGCTCTTTTACATTTTTAAGTGTTGCATAGTTTGTTTGAATATCTTCTAAATCTACAAATCCTATCAACTCACCGGAGTACTTATCCCAGACCAAATTTTCTTGAACTTTCATTTCGTCGAACAGAATTGTAACAAATCGTTCAGCACTAGAGAAACTAACAGTTTTATTTGCAAGATCACTTATGACTTGAGGATTAAAACTTCTTGAAGAATGTATATAATTTATATAGTCTCTCAATGTGCGTAAACTTAAAATAACTAAAAACCTTGAACCAGTCTTACTATCAAAACGCAAATCAGTATATGCTGGCGAAGATTTAGCTGCTAAATTAATGCAAAATGTTATTATCATTGGATGATACTTAACACTGCAGGGACTAGAAGCTTGAATATATTTTTGCTGCTCATTCCAAAATAGTTTCATGAAGTCTGCAATATTTTTTTGATTAAAACCTGAATACAATGTTTTAAGGTCATGGTCAAGTTCTAACTTAACATTTTCACTTTCCATATTTAAAACTGTTTTCATTTGTTCAATTTTCCAACTGTTTGCATTTTAAACGTTGTTGTTGCAAACTTAATTTAATTCTATCTGTGGAGGTAAACTTAAGAGGAGCATTCAGCTTTGCAGGTTGTTTTAAAGTTTTAGTTTTATTATTTACTTCATAATTAAATTTAAGTTGCAAAGAATGGCATGAAGAACAACAACTTTGGGAATTTATTAAAACATTACAATACGGTGAACAATAAAACTCATCTTGATTGAATCTAGGTTTATGAGGAAGCAGCTTAAAAAGCAATTAATTAAATTTTTTAGTTATAACATTTTTTTAAATTTAAAATTTTGGTTGATTCTAAATTTTTTACTTCAACACCTGGGCAAAGAATAAGAGTTTCAATATGACTTATAAATTTGGATAAAGAAACATTAAAAAAAGATCCTTTATATTGAAGGTACAAAAGATGATCTATTGGTAACATCCAACCAAAAATTCTTATACAATAGTCTAGCAACTCGTCAACATAAATTTCGAATTTAGGTAAAATATGTTCTGGAGAATTACAAGTAATAATTGCAAATCTATCATCAAAAGATATTTTCCAACATTAACCTAAAGAGAGTTTTAAAATACGTTTAATAAAATCATCAAAAGATTTGCAACATGACAGTGTAGTTTGAGAAATCAACTTTTGAGTTTTTAAAACTCCTATCGTTTTGTAATAGATAGCGAACTTTACTGCAATGGATTACTTTTCTTGGGAAGATTTAGGGTCGGCAATGCTCCATCCTTTAAAATCTTTCAAGATGAGTAAACCTAAAATTGATCTTCAGTAAAGTGAAGCTCACAAATATAAATATTAAAAAAAATCAATTTGTTTTTTCAAAGAATCATCGATGAGTCTCTCTCTAGTAACTAAGTTAATAAGGTCATTACTCCATTTCTTATTTGCATCATTAGTTGGAGTAGGAACTTTGAAAATTCTATTACCTTTGTGTCTTCTTGAAGTTGAACAACCAAATATTGCACAATTTTCACCAGGCATATCAAGAAAATTAATTTCAATCAAAACACAAATACAACTTAGTAAAATAACTGGCAAACACTAACAACAACAATCTTTTTGTGCAGGTTCGGAAGTCCGGAAATGAGAAAAAACAGTATGAAAGAGTTAAAACAAAATGCTATTGTTCGCTTCCAAACTATTCTTTCTTATAACTATGGTAAGAAGCACATTTGTCAACAGTAAGACGAAAGATTTCTAATCAAGGGCCATCACAAAGAAAATCACGGAAAGAGTCTCAGTCAGCTTTAAGGTAGTTGTAAGATGTTCGATGATAAGGGGATTCTGATGATAGAGAAGAATGAGATAATAGTTTTAGACAGACCAAACCATGATTGGAAGTACATAAGGGTGAGTGTAGAGAAACTGAGCACTGACTAGGATCAGAAACAAGACATAAGTCGAGTAGAGAAGGTAAATGATTCGGGTTGTCTGGAAAGCGAGTTGGAAAATTGACTATTTGAGTTAGGGATTGAGAAAGGCAAAAGTTGTGGGCCTTAATGCCTGCCGAGTCACTGACACTAGAGCCAAGCCATTCAGTGTGATGAACATTAAAGTCACCGACAACAACAATATTGGCTGATGGATAAAGAGAGAGGGATTGGTCAATATGATCAGAAATAATATCAAGAAGAGTCCAGTCTTGAGATGAGGGAGAGTGATATAAAACAAAGAGAAAGGTGATAGAGTGAAGTGGTGCTAAACGAAAGCACATAAAAGAGTAGTCTGTGGATTCAAACCTAATTTCCCGAAAAATGGGTGAATTCTTACAAATGTAAATGCCTAGGCCAAGCATGTGACTATTGGAGTCTTTACGAATTAAAGGAAGGTAACCATCAACACTAAGATCACAAGATGAGACAGTCGAACTCAAATTAGTCTCACAAAGAGCAAGTAGGTCTGGTGAACTTTGCAAGAGATAAGACTCAACAGAAGAAAAGTTATTTCGAAGGCCACGAATATTAGTGAATGATAGGTTTAGCAAACTTGGTGATGACTGTGGTTTTTTGTGTTAGATCAAATTAGATCAAAATATTATTCATTTAAAGTTTAATTGTAAAAATGTTTTTTCTCTTGCGTTCTACGCAATAAAAAATGCTTTTCTAATTTTAATGATCAAACTTTTTTGGTTTCGGTTACCAAAAATAAATGACAGTCTTTTTTAAAAAAAACGATACAAAAAATATCGGGAATATTTAAGAAAACATTTATTAAAACTTTAACGCAAGAATATTTATTTAAAAAAAATAAAAAATACTGTTTGTTATTGTAACTTTCTTTCGCAAACTTTTACTTTATTCTTAGCAAGTGTTTCAGATCCTGATTTCCTTTTCAAAGAAATATTTTTATATTGCTTTTTCTTGCATCTATTTTATAATTATTTTAATACTTTTTATATAGTTTTACTTCTAAAACTTATTTTCTAATAATTTTGAACAAAAACAATTTAATTTTGCTTAAAGCATTATGATGTTTTAAGAATTCAACATTCTTTCTACCAATCATAAACTTGCATATTTACTTTTTTTTTTAAATTTTTCACATAAAACTTTATTTTTTCTAAATAGTAATGCAAATTAGATTCATTAATAAAAATTCATTTTATTCAAAATAGTTCATTTACAAGGAATAAACTTTTTGTTTCTATAAATTTTGTAATACCTTATTAACAATTGTTTTACTTTTAACGTTTTGATGTTGATGTTTTACTTTTGTCTTTTTAAGATTTTTGTGACATTTGTTTTAAAATGTTTTTGAATTTTTAATATAAAGTTTGACATGCTAGTTCTTGCCGATCAAATTTGATTGTCCAGAATTGATTTTAGAATCTACAGAACAACATGGAATACCTAACAGCTGAGTATGAAAAATTTTTTTTTTGTGATGCACCCTAATGCTGGTAATGCACCCTAATTCCTGTCTTGATAAGAAGCCAATACTCTCTAATTGCTTGGAGGAGGCATTTGAGCTTGAAAAAGATCTCACTTCTGCAACATCATCAGCCTCTTATTGGCTGGTGAATTTTAACTCAGACTTAACTTTTTTTCGGATAATTGTTATAGCAACAAACACCTTTCTTGGAAACCATATATCATATTATACAGCAAATTTCTATCAGCTAAAGTTGCAGATAATAATTTGTTGTAAAGCATCTCTGTATTGTGCTTGTCTATTACTTACTCCGGATTCTTTATCTCTATGAATTTCGCTTTTTTTTGTTTTTATTTTTTTAAATCATTAAGTTTTGGGAATTTTAAACTCTTTGGGAATTCCATGGTATACAAGCTGCCATTAGGCTGGCATATTTTCCATTGTCCAAATTCATACCACCGTACATTAGAGAACATTGATGTTTTTGTTTATCTCCAAGGAAAGTATACTATTGAAGTTAAAAACAAAAATAAGATACTTAACTATTTGGATATAACTGTTATTAATAATACACAATGCGAGTGCCTATAATGAGGCAAAAATTTCAAATAAAATATTTAAAATTGAAAAAATTTTAATTATCTGATGTTTTAAATAGACAAGGAAAATATGTGTTCAAGAATTACAGGAAGGATGCTATAACCAATATCCAAATCAAACCTCATACTAATCACGATCCCAAAATTTTAAAAGCAATATTCAATGGATACATACACAGAGCATACTCAATAAGCAGTAAAAACCATTTAAAAGATAAGATAAATTTTTTAATTCAAGTGTTTACTGAAAATGGATACAAGGAAAAAATGCTTAAAGATATTTCTTATCAGGTTCGAAAAAAACGTTTAGTGAATAAAAATAAAATTCTATCAAACTCTAATAACCTTCCTACAATCTCTTTAATTATTGGTATCCATGATACCAATAATTTCTCTCAGACTTAAAAGAATATTTAGGAAAGCTGGTTATAGAACTGTTTTTAAATTAAATGCTAACCTAAAAACGCTATTAATATCTAGAAATAAATCAAACTTACCACACAACAGCACCCCAAGAACCTATTTAATTAAGTGTAAACGCTCTAAACTGTATGTCGGTGAAACAAAACTTTAAATATGACCAAGGGTTTGATAACACCAAAAATTTTTGACTAAAGGCAACCTAAACAAGTATGTATATATATATACATGATTTATAAGCTTTGCATAAAGTAAATTGCAATGAGGACATTAAATGGGATAAAGTAGGAACACTTAAAGTTGAAGATAAAAAATTTGAAAGAAAAGTCCGCAAAGCCTTTGTGATACAAAAACATTAATGTTCTCCAATGTACAGTAGTATGAATTTGGACAATCTAAATGTGGATATGTAAAAACAAATTTTTGGACTTCATTTTTAAATTTTTTAAATTTAAATTGCAATGAGGACATTGAATGGGATAAAGTAGAAACATTTAAAGTTGAGGATAAAAAATTTGAAAGAAAAGTCAGTGAAGCCTTAGAGATACAAAAACATTAATGTTCTTCAATCTACGGTGGTATGAATTTGGACAATGTAATTTGGATATGTAAAAACAGATTTTTGGACTTTTTTTTCATATTTAAGTAAAAGTAGCCATTATAAAGGTGGTGTCAAAATTTAAAATTTTTGTTGTTATTTAACAATCACAATTTTTGTAATTATATTATATTATATGCTGATGATGCAAGTGCCTATAATGAGGCAAAAGTTTCAAATAAAATATTTAAAATTGAAAATTTTTTAATTATTTGATGTTTTAAATTAATTTATAAATATAAACTCTTGTACAAGATGTCATCATTTAAATCATGTATATATATATATATATATATATATATATATATATATATATTTATATATATTTATATATATATATATATATATATATACATATATATATATATATATATATATATATATATATATATATATATATATATATATATATATATATATATATATATATATATATATATATATATATATATATATATATATATATATATTTAAACAACTTAAAATGTATTCTACAAAAAGAGTGCTCAATGTTCTAAAAAAAACAGAGCAATTAGTTTTAAATTAAAATTAGTAGAAATTTTTCGCTAAGTGATTTTCTACTAATTTATATATATATATATATATATATATATATATATATATATATATATATATATATATATATATATATATATATATATATATATATATATATATATATATATATATTTAAACAATTTAAAATGTATTCTACAAAAAGAGTGCTCAATGTTCTAAAAAAAACAGAGCAATTAGTTTTAAATTAAAATTAGTAGAAATTTTTCGCTAAGTGATTTTCTACTAATTTATATATATATATATATATATATATATATATATATATATATATATATATATATATATATATATATATATATAATAATAATAATAATAATAATAATGATAATAATAATAATAATAATAATAATAATAATAAAAGAGTTTGATTATTTGAAAAAATACAACTTTGTGATGGTACTTGAAGTTTCATGCCCTTCGACAATCATCAGCTATATTTTATTCTTTTTAAATCAAGAAAAAACCGTTAAAAAATTCAAAATACAAAATTAACAGAAAAAACAATAATAAAGAAATAGAATGAGCCTTAATAATGAAGCTTCAATAATGAAGCAATAGAATTCCATTTAAAATTAGATATGCCAACCATATAAAATCATTTAACATTCTAAAATACAAAAATGACACTGAACTATCAAAAAAATTTTGGAAACTGAAAGATGCAAATTTAAATCCAGTTATTAAATGGAAAATAATTAAGCAGTGCAATGCTTACAACCTAACCACGAAGTCTTGCAAACTGTGTATAAATGAAAAATATCAAATTCTGTTTTCCAAAAATAAAAATCTACTTAACAAAAAAAGTGAAATGATATCAAAGTGCAGGCATCGAAACAAGTTTCTTCTCGCCCATTTCGACACAGCCGATTAAACAATTTTCTAATTAAAAATTTGTTTTGACGTCAGAACTCATGCTATTGCTTTATTATTGTTTTTTCTGTTAATTTTGTATTTTAAATTTTTTAACGGTTTTTTCTTGATTTAAAAAGAATAAAATATGGCTGATGATTGTCGAAATGCATGAAACTTCAAGTACCATCACAAAGTTGTATTTTTTCAAATAATCTAACTCTATTATTATTATTATTATTGATCTATTTTGTAAACACTTACACTATATTGATCACTCTTAAACGAACAAGAGACTTTTGTATCTTAATTTGGTACAATAAAACAACAATATATATATATATATATATATATATATATATATATATATATATATATATATATATATATATATATATATATATATATATATATATATATATATATATATATATATATATATATATATATATATATATATATATATAGCACCATAAATTTAACATATATTATTAATTTATTGTTTCTCTTTTTGTTTATGTTTTTTTGTTTGTTTTGAATAGCTTTACCTTTACCCGGTGATATGATTGCTTTGGGAAAGATGCCAGGTGATATTTTTTAATGTTATATTTACTTTTGTTTTAAATTATAGGTTTATTTCTGCAGTGTATTGGATTATATGTCCAATACAAAGAAAAGCAGAATTCTAAAGCATTGTTAAAAAAATTTTAAAGCATTAATTTTTGGTAAAAAAACTACATTAATAGAAAATTTTTTTATCATAAAAATTAATTATTGTAAAAGGATGCAACCTTGCATCCTTTTATTGTATTTTTATAATATTTTACTTTAACTGCTTCTTAATTCAACTATGTAACTTTTCAAAAATGGTACTTTTTATGCTCTGCAGACTTTTTATGCTCTGCAGCTAGAACTGATATAATTAAATATACAATGTGTTTTTAGACTTTAATCTCATAAGAAATATTTGCAAAAATATTCCAAAATTATTTTATACAAGGATGCATTAGAGGTAAAAATTGAAATCAGGACTAAAATTGTTATTTAATAAAAGGTTAGTAGTGAATGATAATCGCAAAAGTACAAAGAAGTAAAGTAGATGACTCTAAGAAGATGAACAGCATTGAAAAGAAGTAAAGTAGATAAATATAAGAAGATAAACAGCATTGCGATAGTTATTTATAGTAAACAACTTTTTTGATTTTTGTTTGAAATTTTACCAGGTACTGCAAGTCCCAAACTATCACAGAAGCAAAATTTCATTCAAAATCAGCTACTTGTACTTAGCAATCAAAAAGATTTTACTTTCGCTATAAAATTTCATCAAGCTTTCCCCAATATGTTTGCCTGTTATCTTATCAAGATTCAGAAAGTCAAGAAGTACTTCTCTAATTTCTTTTTCTCCGTTTACGTATTTCATACATACTAATAGAATTTATTGGTTTGCAGTTGTTACCTCGTCTGCTGAAATTGAATAGTAATTTGCAGCTTTGATTTTCTTAATTAGCCACTCTTGTATACATTTCTTTCCAATTATATCAATTAATTCATTTTGACTCTTGGGGCCAAGGTAGCTGTTTCTTGCACAATTGCAAGAAAGTTTCCAGGATTACCTTTTTGGACTGAGTTTTCCATACACTTTTCATAAGTTCCACGAAAGGCTAGTCTTTGTTTCCCCATCAAATGCACAATTCTACCTAATGCTTCAACAATGTACGAGTATATTTGTTGTCGGTTTTTTAAAGTGCTATTGCTTTGTAACGGAATGGTTTGTCTTGGATCTTCAAAACGACAACATTAGCTTGATCGAAGGTTTCTTTATGGTATTTATTGCCTATATGTAGTTTTTGTTTCTCTAAAACATTGTGCCATTCCTTATATCCATGGTTAACAAAAGTTCTCAAAGATTTTTTTTTATCCTGCTTTAGAAATAAAGTGCAGTATATGCAGTAGGCTGCTTCTCCACTTTTGCTGTAGACAAATCCATTTTGTAAATATTCTTCTTTATAAGCGCGTTTGCAACCATGTTTTAATGTTTTGGGAAATATATCTTCTGTTTTAAGTTACTTGTAAACATTTTGTAAGTTTCATGTGGTGATAATTTTTGATTTCTGCGCAAGAGTTCGTCAATATCATATCGTTTTTCTTCTTTAAAATCACATTCTTTTAAATTTGTTTGGTTTACTTTGCATGACAAGCTTTTGTTAACATTGTTATTATCTTTAATGACTTCCTCTTTTTCTTCTACTTCGGGTAATGTTTTATTGATTACATTTTGAGAACTGTCGATAATAAAAAATACTTAAAACATAAGTAATTAATAATAAACTTTCAGATCTTATACTATACCAAAATTAAAAAAAACTCGCGTAAGCATTACAATAAAAAACAAGTTATAACAAAAGTACTATCATAAAAAAATTTAACGTATAGATAATATTTGTATCTTTATCTAGTTAATATCTATTTCTAGTTAATATCAAACTAATCAAACTAATTATTATAAAAAGAAGATCAAAATAACTTTTTTACTTAAAATATCCAGCTAACCATTTGCATTTCTTTGCTGCATTTTGAAACTCTTTTCTATCAGCTGCTCGTTTCCTAATTTGGTTAACTCTAATGTTTGCTTTTAAAAGTAAATTAGTAAAGAATTATAATTACAGTATATACTCTGGAGAGACTATTTTTCATTTTTCGTTTACAAAAGGTTTCACAATGAAATAGCTTGTAATGACGAATACGTTGGTAAAACATTAAAGTAAGAATTGTTTCTTTGTGAATGATTCATAAAAATCATAAAAATTGTGAATGATTCATAAAAATCAACTAATTATCATAAAAGTTTTGATTAAATATTTTAACATTAAAAAGAGTCTTGAAATAAATTTTGGCGTCAAATTAAAAAAGGTACTTTGAATAAAAAGGGGGGTCGATCGCACCCAATGACCCCCCCCCCCCCCATGGCACATGCCTGAAATAGCACTGAAACTCTTATTCTCTCCTAATAATGGTTTATATTGAAAGTATTGTTAAATACTGTTGTTTTTTAAAAGTTGTATATAATTTTTTAAATTTATATTATATAAATTATATAAAAATAAATTCTTTATACAAAATGTTATAAAAAAGAAAAATTCACTTTAAAAATCAACTTTGAAAATCATTAAAAGTTCAAAATTATTACAATTAAAAAGATAAAAAAAAATTTTTGAAAAAAAAAAGACAAATGTTTTTAAAAGCCATTGCAATTAAGTAGGATCTTTAATTAACTTCAGTTAGTGTCCCTAAATGTTGACATCTTCAATAGAATTATACAAATAATATATATATATATATATATATATATATATATATATATATATATATATATATATATATATATATATATATATATATATATATATATATATATATATATATATATATATATATATATATTATTTGCATTCACTCCCAACAAGGCTGCAAGCAACCACTATTAAGTTGGGAGTTACTAGGAAAAAAAATAACAGAGTTGTAGAGCAAGGAAACGGTTGACAGAAGACTTGAAAAGTTGAAGGTTGTATGAGTCAGGAAAACATGAAGATGGGTTATATATATATATATATATATATATATATATATATATATATATATATATATATATATATATATATATATATATATATATATATATATATATATATTGTAGGAATTATGTTAATATTTCCAGTAAGAGTGCTCAATACAGCGTTTTATATTATTAGTAGAGCAAATAATATAGTGAAAACTTATTAACACAAATAGAACTGTTTGTTTATTGTGTTTTTTCTGCTTATTGTGTTATATATATTTATAACTATATATATGTTATATAGTTTATAACTATATATATGTTATATATTTATAACTATATATATGTTATGTAGTTTATAACTATATATGTTATATAGTTAATTGTGTTATATATATATATATATATATATATATATATATATATATATATATATATATATATATATATATATATATATATATATATATATATATATATATATATGTATATTTATATATATATAAATATATATATATAATCAACTAAAAAGGTTAAAAATACTTTATGGCGAGGAGGCAAAACTGCTTCACAATATCACTGATGGTGTTTAGTTAGTGGGTTTTTTAATTTTAATTAGTATTTAAAGCAGAAAAAAGTATAACGAGTTTAAAGAATGGCAACTTGAGCGAAAATAATTAGAGTTAGTAAACCAATATCTACAAACTTTTCTTTATATCTAATTATTTGCTATATATATTTGTGCCCTGTAGTGACGTCAGGCGCGGTTCTTGTTTATCTGCAAGTTACTTTGTATGCGTTTTTTGTGTTTAGTAACCAGAAACTTCTTATATGTTTGTTACATAAATAGTTTTATTAACTTGAATGAATATAACTTCATTAAAAACGCAATTATTTTTATAAGTCTTTGTTTAAATCATAAAAATTGCTTTAAAAGATACATTATGATAAAAAACAGATACACAAAATTACATTTACATAAAGAATACTTACTTTTTAAATAAAAAATAAGAATATACTAATAAAATCTATAATTTATAATAAACTTGTAAAATTTTGACAATTTCATTAATATATATTTAAAGCATTTATTTTTGTAAACAAATAATATATATTCTTAAAACAATTTATGCTAAATGTAACAAATCGTTAATTATACAATTTCTAAAACATTTCAAGAGAATACTCTGAAACTTTATTTCGCTTAGTCAAGTTATTTTTTGAACCAATAGAATTAGTTTGTTTGTTAATTTAGCGGGTTTTTAGTGTTCGCGAATATTCTTTTTATTCTTTCGTTACAAGTTGTTTTAAGAACATTAAAGTTTTTTATGTTTCCATGTATGTCCGTAAAACAAAATTTTTTTGTTTCGTACATAAGTACGAAGTACAGCAAAAACTACCTGCATCCCTTCCTCAAAATTGATGACATATCTACCATCCTCATTCGAAACAAATTAAATCTGTTTATCAGACTACTGAACAATCCAACTTGTCTTTCCCTGATTTTGGCTCAGATATCTGATGTTACTAAAGATAACCTATTTATCAACGAAGTAATAAAAAGTTGCAATCAATTTGAGCTAAACTTCGTGCAGTGTTTGATAGAGGGGAAACAAATAACGGTAAAACGTTGCTACGATGACGTAGGAGAAAATATAGCGGCAATTTTGAACCATTCTTTTGAATTCTGGAATATCAGAGAACAAAGACTGGTATTTACTAAGTTGATGGAGGAAAACATCCCAAGAAAAATTTAAATTTTTAATACTGAAAGTATTAAAAATTTAAAACTATTAGTTTTATACAATTTGTTTTTTTACCTGTAATTTGGGTGTTAAAAAGAATAAATAAATAAAAATAAATAAATTTAAATGTTCTCAAAACGACTAAAAAACCTGGCTAGTTTTTTGCAACTAAACATAATTTCCGTGGTCAGTATTCCAGATCGATCGCTCCCGCTTCCCGACCAAGCCTGCATATGAATCTTGAAGCCATAGTTCGATTAGTCATTCTGCAAGCTTCTGTTTACTTGTTATTATGTCAGTACTGACTTTGTGTTTAACATGATCCTACAGATTTTCGATAGGGTTTATATCTAAAGAATTGCCAGGCCAATCAAGAAGCTCATTACCTTTCATTATCAAGAAATGTCTTTACAGATTTTCCAGTATAGCATGGAGCATTATCTTGCATAAAAAATATTTTTTCAGGAAACCACTTAGGAAACCACTCTCATATTTGTGGAAATAGGGTAGTCTGTAGGACTTTCTTGTACTGATCTTTTTTCATCTCTATATATAGAAAAACATCACCAGCTTTATGTGGGAAAACATCACAAGTTTTACATGGGAAAACATCACTAGTTTTACATTGGAAAACATCACTACCTTTACATGGGAAAACATCACTAGCTTTACATAGGAAAACATTACTAGCTTTACATATGAAAACATTACTAGCTTTAAATAGAAAAACATCACTAGCTTTACGTAGGAAAACATCACTAGCTTTACCCATTATTAATCCTAAAACAACTGCAACATTCAACAAGTTATTATATGACTGCAAGATTTAAAAAAAAATAACTTATAAACAACTGAAGTTTCATTATTTAAGTTGTAAAGGCAGTCTACAATAATGTAGGTCTCTAAAAAAGACATATAGTTAAAGTTATGATAGACAAAATCAACAGAAAGTTTTTAATTTTATGTTATTAAAGTTTACCAAACCTTTTATAAAGTTAAAAATAAATGACGATGAAGTTATATCAGTAACCCCTATCAAATAAAATCGTTAAAACTTATGAAATAAGTTTTTACGATTTATTATATATAATTAAGACATTTCTTTTTTGAATCTGAAAATTTGAGTAATAACTGTACTTATCAGTTCACATAATTCTTGTTAAATATGTTTTGTCTTCTTTAGTCTTCTCTATTTGTATTTGTTCAACACAACTTCATCTTAGCTACTTCACAACTACACAACTTCACTTTCATCTTAGCTACTTACCTTTACCACATTTTCTTTCTTTTCATTATTTTTTTAATATGCTTAATAACTCTTTTGTCATCAATTTAATTGAGTAAATTCTTTGTAAAAATTGGGTGGTTATCCGTATGTCATTAAAACCCAATCAAGTTCATATTAACTGCATATAATATTAACATGATTCAAGTTAACTTTTTATTTTTTCATCATGTTGAATGGTTTGTCTTTGTTACAAGTGTTTTTTCCAACATTTATTTGTCTCAAAATATTTACCTGTTATAATTGCTTACCTAAATAGTTATTTTGGACAATCAATCAGGAAAATGAGTCAACATTTTGACTTATTTTCCAGATTAGTTTTGAGAAAACATCGGAAAACTATTTTTGAAATATTTAGATTTAAACAAGGGTCAAAAATGTCTTTGATACAGACACCCCTTGAAATGTCTCCGAAATTCACCCAAAAGGGCAACCAACTCTTGTTCATTTCGTTAGAAATGTGATCAGCCAATAGTTGCCTCCTCAGTTTGTCTTAATGACAGTCCAAAGGGTTCTAATGTCCAACACCTATTTTAACCATATATTTAATCTTTGTTAAAACTATAAGGTTATAAATAATAATTAATATATTTTATTTAGTAATTCTGAAAAAACAAAAAGCCATTCAAATATTGTACATTAGTTTTTTAAGTTAGAGTGGTGTCATGGACATAACTAAATTACACAAATATGGGGATGCAGGTTGAAATTGCAGAACATGTTATGGTAACTATGTAATAAAAAAATATTTTTGAGGTACACTATTTATGCATATTAAAATTGTTATTTGATAATTATTATATTTTTATTTTTATTTAATAATTGTATTATTATTAGTTATTTTTTCATTGATGATATAGCTGTAGATTATATAGTTACAAATTATATCAACTGTCTACATTCTTCTACTAAACATTATTCTACTTCTTAAACAGCTGAGTCTACATTCTTCTACTGGCTTAAACTCTAAGTCAATTTAAAAAATCGATTTAAAAAAAATGTTCTGTCACTAAATTGATTATGATGCTCTGTAACAAATTTTCATAAAAATTGCTATTTCATCCCCTCCCTGTTGTGTGATGTGATTTGTGAATGACCTCTAAAATATAAAGTGTGTTTTCTTTGTGTTCTTAAATTTATTTATTTTTTAGGTACAATTAGTTTTTTCAAATAAACCACATATTTTTTTAGGATCAAAAATTCGTCCAGAATTAGATACAGGAAAACATTTACAAGCTCAACCTCGAAAACCAACTATGTCAACTATAGCTCATAAGCGTAAAGATATAGTTTCCCAACCTGTGCAACCAGGTATGTTATTACTTGTTAGCATTATGTTTTCAAAAAAAATTTACTTCTGTGTACTCATTAGTTATAAGTAAATCAGGGTACTTATTAGTAAATTAGATTTTTAAAAAATTATTTTTGAAACTAACAAAAAAAACAAAACAAAAAAAAACACTTTTTTTCTGAAACAAATCCCATTTTGTTAAAGAAAACTATATTTAGTTGAATTTTCATTTAAATGTGAACAATAATTATTTTACTTAAGTAAATTATCTTCCTTAGTAATTGCAAAATACCTTTCAGTGTTATTTTACTTTAGTAATTAAATTTACTGACACTTTTTAAGTTTGAATGTCTTATCATGTTATCATGTTATCATCTTATCAATTTTAAATTTTTTGAATTTTTGAATTTCTTTTATGACCTTTGTTGATTTATTTTGAATAAAATAGATTTTGATAAATAACGAATTATAAGCATAGTTGGATCCGCTTTACCTATTGATCCTTTACATATTGATTGAAGGTTTGAAATCCTCTCTCTCATTGTCTTGAAATAAACAAGACTAACAAACAAGGTTGTTTCTCTTTCTCTTTTCTATACTAGAAGTTAGTTGAAAAAAGTTTATGAAATTCCTATATCGTATTTTAGGTATTTTCCAGTTTAAAAAACTTATTTTCAGAAGTGTCTTTATGCTTTTAAATAATTACATTTATATTAAACATTTGCATAAAATATATAGTTAAATTTTTTATAAATAGTCCCTTGTTTTACTTTAAACAGATTTTTTTTTTGTTGGTTTAAACCATAAAGCCAATGTTCATTCAGTAACCAAGCTAACATTCAGTCAGTGACTAAACTAATATCCGGTCAGTAACCAAACTAACAATCGGTAACAAATTAATATTTTTTAAGTAGTCTTTGCATGTAATTATTTTTCTATCATATTATTGATATATTCATATTTTATATACATACAACTCCAACAATACTAAAACATGTATTAATTTTGTATTTTCTATTTTTATTTTCATGTAGAAAAAATGAAAAAATTTACAAAGTAGCTAAAAAAGAATGAAAAAATGTACAAAGTACATTTTTAAAAAAGAAACTTTTTTTATATTTAATACTTTTTAAAAGAAAAAAGAAAGATTTTTTGGGTTTTAATATTTTTGGGTGCCTATATGGCTTCAACAGTACCTAAACATATGTGGGTTCTGGTTCGCCTCCTATAATTTCTACATATAGTATAATGAAAATTAAATATTACTAAATTTTTCTTTATCGTTTTAGTTACAAATGTAAAGCCCCCACGTGATTTCTCTCCTTCATTTCTCAAAAATAAAGAAGGAAGTTCTTTGAAGTTGATTGATTCTGATTACACTCCCTTTGTTAAACTTATAGAATGTAAGTTTATTTTAATAATGCTAATTGCTTTTATTAGACTTTTTTTTATAAACTCTTAATTTATTTTGAAGCACAAGCTATGGATTTAGAAGATGAAGTATTAACAGCTCATGCCAATCAAGACTTGGATAAAATTGAAGGTTTATTGTGCAACGCTCTAAAGTTGCTAAAGGCAAACAGAATGAAACCAGATCCAATGATTTATCTTACTCTCATCTACTTAGCAAAACTTGAACCAATTTTTTTTCAATCAAAAGCTGTTGTGGAGGTGTTTATTTAGTTATTATTCATTAATGTAGTTTATTTATTCAATTGTGTATTCATTTTTTTGTCATTCAGCCCTTTTTTTTTAACACAGGGTTGTTGTTAAACTAAAATATGCTCTTTTTTTTAACACAGGGTTGTCGTTAAATTAAAATATGCTAATCTTTTCTAGAGTTTATAAAGTGTTTTTTATAGTCTTTATAGTTTTTATTTATTTTTATAGTCCATTTATTTTTTTATAAAAAAGGAAAATGAAACTTGTAAGTTTACCAGTTTGATTTTTAAATGTGTTTCTTCTGTGAGTGTAATTGAATTATGCGCCAGTACTTTTATATATTATTCATTATTTTAAGTTATATATATTATTTTATATATTAATCATTATTTTAAGCTTTATTTTTGCTCAATTATTTTGATGGCCTATAATTAATTGTTTTTAACTATATTTAACAATTTACCAAGTTTCAGTGAATAATTGTCGCAGGTTTTTGCAGTGAACAATTATCTAAGCATATATGGAGTTTTTGCTAAACATATTTTTGAAAATATTTGATTGAAAATTAATTAAATTGATATGTTATATATTTACATAAATAATATATTGATATACTAAAATAATTACATTATTATTATAATATCACTTATAAAACATCTTTTAAAGTTGTTTTTAGTTACAAGTAAATTCTAGAAATCTTGGCATTTATACCAGGATTGGTCATACTCCAGTTTGTGTTGTTTTAAAAATAAAATTTAATTAAGGTATAAACAAATTAAATTTAATTAGGGTATAAATATAAATAAAGCTTAATTAGGTATAAACATAAATAAAATTTAATTAGGGTGTAAACATGTCAGGTCAGGTTATCTTGCTACTGGTAACATGTGACCCATTACAACCTGTTTCATGTCCTGCTGCCTTGCAGGATATGCTTTTTTAGGAAAAGGCTAGGAGAAAATACCCTTGGTTGAGTAAAGACTTTTTCAACAAAAAAAAGATATATCTTCTTGGCTCAGTGCATAGGTCTGCTTGTGTCTCTGTTTTTAAGACTAGGAAACTCATTCTAATATCTCCTAAAACCCAGTTTTATGGTTTCGAGGCCAGCTGGAAGTCAGGTTTCCCAAATTCTAAGGTAGCTCTCAGAGAGAGCTCTGTGGTTGCTTTTAGAGAGACTCTATCAACAGCTGTTATATATCAGAGTATTAACAGTGCACATGGATAGTGTCCCTGTTTGTACTTTTAGCGTGGATTGTTGAGGCCACATTTTGAGCCCATTGTTACAGCTTAAGGTTTATTAGTAGTAATGAGACAATTCTTGGACTATTAAATAGTGTACTGAGTACTATCTGTGCTTTAAATCAAGTTCTTTAACAAACTCGAAAATGAATAAAGTACCAAAAACTATAAAACACAAAAAACCATTGTCATCACCAAGTTCTCTAAACCTATCATTCACTAATATTTTCGGTCTTCGAAGTAAATTTTCTTCTGTTCAGTCTTATCTCTTGCAAAGTTCACCAGACCTCTTGGTTTTTTTAATATTTAAAGAAACTTTTCTTTTTTATTTATAATTTTTAAAAACCCAGATCGAAGATTCTGCGATCTGGGTTTTTTTGCTTAAACATTTATATCTTATGATATCGCAAAATTTATCATTTTCACTTTTTTCATCTTTTCATAATTCACAGACCTAATCATTTAATGGAAATATGTTGTAGTCAACAAAATATCATACAGACGTTATAACATTTTAAAATTGCCTCAACTACACCGAGTGATGCAATAAGATAGACTCTCTTTCATAGATAAATAACCTGATTTTAAAATGCCATTAATATATTTCAAGTCAATCCAAAAAGAATAAAAAATTCAACATGCTCTCCGAATGAATATCGTACTTTACACAGAACACCATAATTATAATATAAAAATGGCAAAGTTCAGACTAAAAACTTCATCCTGGCAGAAAGTTTTCTGCAAAGTCAACTTGTAACAAAACTAAATCAAAATTGCTTTTTAAAACTTTTTTTTGGTTTTCAAAGCTCATTGATTGTTTTCCTTTTATAAAATAATGCAAAAGAAATTTGGGTAGCATTTTTCAAACATTGCTATATAAAATTTTTTTTTTATTGCTTTTTCGAGGTACTTAGTTCCATTACGGACTTTTATAAGGGGTGGTTTAGGCATATGAGATTTCAACGCGATCTTTATAGGGGATAAATGCATATAAACAAAACCAATCTCAGTTGTTAAGAGAATCTTTTTTTCAATTAAGAAGATACAATGGATAATTAAATAAAAAACGTTTTTATAAAATGATTTTTAAACCAAATTAAGAAGGTACAATGGATAATTAAATAAAAAACGTTTTTATAAAATGATTTTTAAACCATTGCTCATCTACAAATTGCACCTTACACGAGTTGCGGATCACAAAGTTTACTTGCTCTTTGTGAGACTAATTTGAGTTTGGCTGTGTCATCTTGTGATCTTGTTGTTGATGGTTATCTTACTTTAATTTGTGAAGACTCCAATAGTCACAGGCCTGAGCATTTACATTCGTAAGAGTTCACCCATTTGTCGGGAGACTAGGTTTGAATCCACAGACTGTTCTTTTATGTGCTTTCATTTAGCACTACTTCACTCTATCGTCTTTCTCTTTGTTATGTACTGCTCTCCTTCATCTTAAGACTGCACTCTTTTCCATTTTATTTCTGATTAAGTTGACCTAACCCTCTCTCTTTATCCTTCGGCTAATACCGTTTTTCATCGACTTTAATGCCCACCACACTGAATGGTTTGGCTCTAGTGTCAGCGACTCAGCAGGTATTAAAGCCCACAACTTTTTCTCAATTCCTAACACAAATAGGTCATTTTCCTTTTTTAAACAAATCATTTACCTTCTCTAATCGACTTATGTCTTGTTTTTGATCCTAGTCAGTGCTCAGTTTCTCCATATTCACCCCTAGGTGCTTCTCATCATGGTTTGATCTTTGCAAAACTATTATCTCATTCTTCTTCTTCATCATTTAAATCTCCCTATCATCTTACCTCTTACAGCTAACTAAAAGCTGAATGGGATTCTTTCTGTGATTTTTTTTGTGATGGCTCTTGGGTAGAAATCTTTTTTTCTTCCTGTTGACCAATGGGTTTTTTACATAACTTCTTGGACTCAGGCTGGCGTGGAATCTTTTATTATCTCTTGATGATTCCGACTTAAGCCTCACTCTTCTTTATGGTTTTCCTCTTATTGTGTTGCTTCAGTTTTTAATCAAAATCATTACTGTCAGCAAAAAAATATAAATAAAACAGAGGTTTGTTTACTATTGCTAGAAACCATTATAAAAAAGTTTTGTCTAATGCCAAAGCCCGCTATTCCTAGGTCATGAAATCTTGTATTTCATCTCTAAATTTAGGCTCTCGTAACTTCTGGAGAATCTTTAACTATTAGTATTGCAAATCTGTTATTCCACCACTCTTGTATAGTTCAGATTTTTTCACTTGACCTAAAGAAAAGGCTGAATTATTAGCTATAGATATAGATAAGAACTTCTTATCTATATCATCTTTTGATTCCACTAGTCGTGTTGTACGTGATATTGCTGACAAACAGGTTAGTTTACCTGACTTTGGTATTACTCCAGCTTCTGTATCCAAAGTAATTTCCTGCTTAGACTCTTCTACAGCTTGTGGTCCAGACAACATGCTTATTATAGTCTTGCAGAAGTGTTCTCCGTAGCTGTGGTCTATACTTTCTAAACTATTTAACAAGTTATCAGAGTCTTGCTTTTCATCCTGCTGTAAAGTGGCATCTGTTATCCCTATTTTAAAAATTCTGGAGAGCGAACTGACTTGTCTAACTACTGTCCCAACATTTAACATCTTTCAGATTATTGAATGCTTCCTTACTAATTGTTGTGTAAAAGTTGTCCTTGATGGACAGCACTCTTCTTCATATCCTGTAACTTCAAGAGTTCCTCAAGGCTCTATCCTTGACTCTATACTCATTTTAATTTACATTAACGATATTCCAGATATTCTCACATCTAAGGTGGCATTGTTCGCTGATGATACTACTGTTTATTCTTTTCTTGATAAGAACTTGATAAGAACACTCTGATTGCTTAGATGTGCATTTAAGTTTGAAAAGAATCTCACTTCTGCTACAGCATGGGGCTCTCAGTGGCTGGTGAAATTTAAATCAAATAAAACTCAATTTTTACTGCTAATTGTTATCACAATAATCTAGATCTTCCTATATTTATAAACGATAATGTACTCGATGAGTCATCTACCCTTCATCTTCTAGGATTAACTAGTTTTGCAATTGATTAGAATTATGGATTAACCCATAAATCAAATCAATTGCAAAACTAGCGTCTGCTGAGGTTGCATTTATTTATACGGCTTGCCACTTTTTACTCAGGATTCTATTCTTTATTTTTATAAATCTCAAATCTATCCTTGTATGAAATACTGTTGCTATATCTGGAGTGAATCTTCCAATGATACCCTTTGCTTTTTTAGACAAGGTGCAAAAATGTATTGTAAACATAGTTGTACCTGTTACGCTAAAAGGATGCAACCTTTCTGAAATAGGAACCAATGAATAAAGTAGATTAAGGTTTTTGGGTCAACTTTATTTATGCAGTAAGTAAAAAATTGTTCAATAATTTTCAAAACTTTTTCAGATAAATCAATGTGACTCTATGGTAATGACCTCTCAGACAATCTCAAAAGTCATTAATCTCAAAAGTCATGTTTAGAAAAATGTTTAAACCGAATGAGTTAGGGTTTGGCTTCTACCAAAAAATTTACTGGTAGTTCTGTAAATTTGTTTTACCAAATTACCGATAAAATTATGTTGATAAATTTAGATAAATAATGATTTTTCCTATACTTTACTATTAAACAATTCATTTAAAATCTCCTATTATAAAATTGTTTATTTTTATTTTTTTTTCCTTTGTGAATAATATTTTGCTGTAAAAAGAATCTAAGTTTTTTAGCCACATAATATAGTTTTTTTTTTTAAATTTCATTATGATTTTTTTTTTACTCTCAGAATTGCACATATTCCTAATGTTGTGTATATTGTTTTCCTTTATGTAAATCAGAACTCATCCACCTCATTTGTTTGTCTCTCTGACAAAAATCTAAAAAGTGACAATGGTGAATATAATCATTTTAAAATATGCTTTGAAATATTTTAAAAAGATTGAAATAGCATGATCAATAAATTAAAAATTTAATAATCACTTTTCTATTGACTAACCTGTTGTTTGTTTTGTTTGGAAACTGATTCTGTGAGTTAAGTTTTGTTTAAATATTTCAACCCCTTAAATGTGTCAAGCCACGTCATGGTTTTGTTGTTAATGTTTGTGTTATATTTTATTTTTCACAGCTTTTAAATTACTTTTCAAAATTAGGATCTTTAGTGTTAAAATATTAGTTATGGTTACTATGGTTACTTCTAAATGATACCACTGAATAGTGCATAGTTTTTTCTTTCTTTAGATTTTTATGTTTTACTGTAAAAATGAGTGATTGTTTTATATCATTTTTGTTTTTTTAGTTGTTTTTTTGATTTTTGCTAAAAAAAATTTTTAATTTTTAATTTTTAATTACTCTGTCAAAGGGTTACGAAATGGTTAAGAACTACTTTCATTTGATTTATTTATTGTGATATTATTTGATTTTCTTTCGGTCTCATTGTCAGACGTTTATGACACTACACCTTAATCAAAAGAAAAACTTTGACTTGCAAAATATGTGGAAATATCAGTAAATACTTAAGTTCCACAACTGAAATGTGGTATCTAGACAAAAAGCATGGAATCAAAAATGAAACAGGAAAAGTTTACAACAAAAATTGCAAAAAGTATAAGATTTCAATTTTCTTTCCAAATCAACCAATTAAAGAAGTTCTAAACTAATCTCACTTTTTTTAATACTCTTTTTTTATCAATAAAAATATTAGATTTAAAAAAAAAAAAGTTTCATTTAAAAAAAAAAAAGTTTTAAAAGAAAATTTTATTTTAAAACAAAGATTTTCTTATTTTTTACATATTTTATCGATATACTGTTAAAGTATGCTGTTTTTTTACCAATTTACTGATAAATTTAAAAGTTGGTAAAAGCTCAACCCTAGAATGATTTAATACCATGTGGAAACATTAATGGGTCTGTTGATGCAACTACAGGTGGTTGCATCAACATAGGACCTCTTCATTATGTCTTTTTTGATTATCTCTTACTACTCAACTTTCATGGATACCATATATATACAATCAATTGCTAAATTAGTATCTGCTAAGGTTGCTTCTCTTTATAGTATTTGCTGTTTTCTAATTCCTGATTCCATTCTCTACCTCTACAATCTCTTATTTGTCCCAGTATTGAATGTTGCTGTCATATTTGGACTGGTTCTTTTAATGATGCTCCTTCTTTTCTAGGCCATTTCCAAAAACCCATTGTAAACATAATTGATCCCCTCTATCTGATGAGTTTAAGCTTCTTTACCATTGTCATAAATTTCATCTCTTTCTCTTTTCTACAAATGTTATCATGGTTGCTACTTAAAGTAGCTATTATCTCTAGTTTCATCAATTAAAACTCATTCCCGCTTGACTCATTCTGCCTTGTTAGGAGTGAATCAGAATTAAAAAAAAAGGTTTACCTGCATTATCATGTAAACTCCTTTAAGTGAATATAATACCCAGATGGGAATTATTTGTGTTCAAAAAATTAATATCTAGAAAGAATTATACAAGTTGCTAATAATGTTCTAAGGGAATTATTTGTTTGGCAAATTTAAAAGAAAAGTCACAAAAAAGGAAACTAATAAGACTTTTGAACTTTTAACAAATTGTAAAAAGAATAGCAAATATATATTGACATATGTTTCGATATTCATTAAACTTTAATAAATAAATTTGATAAAACTATTTGTTTCAAGGATAGTATTCGCATTATTTATATAAGAATTTGAGGTATACAGAAGTATATATTCGGAATCTAGGTCTATGTTACTGAACAGCTCCGTTGGTCACTTTTTGCGATCATTGTATCGCATAAACAAATAAATATAATAATATGAACAATTTTAAAAAATGCAAAAATATGCATCAAAGGACTAGACCGAGTTGTCAAGCCCAAGTGAAATAAGCAAAAATTTAGGAATAGAGAAATTATAAAATAATTAAAATATATTTTGAAATATATATATACGTTCAGAACAAAAACAAAGATACTATAGTAAAGCATGTAGTAAAAAATAATAATAATAATTTTAAAGCCGTGCATGTAAAAGAAATGCAATAAAAATCTTCACTTCCAACAAGGCTGCAAGTAACCAATATTAGAGTCGGAAGTTACTAGAAGAGAAAAGATGAAGTTTACAAAGAAGTATAACGATTAACAGAAAATAGGAGCCTCATGTTGTAGCAGAAGTAGGATCCTTTTCAAGCTCAAATGCCCCTCTAAGTTATCAGAGAGTGTTGGCTTGTTATCAAGACAAGAATAAATAGTAGTATCATCAGCAAACAATGCCACCTTAGAAGTGAGAGTTTTTGGAAGATCGTTAATGTAAATTAAAAAAAGTATAGAGCCAAGGATAGAACCTTGAGGAACCCCTGAAATTACAGGAAATGATAAAGAGTGCCATTTATTGACAACTTTTATACTGTAATTGTTAAGGAAGAATTCAATAATCTTAAAGATGATTAAAGTGCACCTGATGCACCATAAGAAGAGAGTGTATGGAGAAGACCTACATAGAAATTATACAGAGAAAACCTGCATGCCAAACTTTATCAAAGGCTTTGAAAATGTTGAGAGCGATAACCTGAACCTCTTCACGTCTATCTAATGCCCTATGAAACCTATCGGCTATAACTGTCAACAAATCAGATTGAAAACAAGAAGATCAAAATCTATATAGATGATCAGAAAGTTGATAGATTCAAGATGAGAGTTAAGTGTTTGTTAATTAAAAAAACTCAAAAGTCTTGTTTATGTAAGATTATTATATAAGAAGACTAATGGGATTTTAAGTCAGATTGCTCTCTCAAGTTTTTGATGAATGAAAGAAGTTCTGGAAGACTATAACAGGTATTTTGTCCGGGCTACAAGTTGTAGAAAAGTCTAAGCAGGAAAGCACTTTAGATATAGATGTTGGAGTGATTCAAATGCCAAGCTATAGATCAATTTGTTTATCGGCTATATCAGGTAGGGTGTGATTAGTGAAATCAAGAGATGAGTTTGATAAAAAGTTTTTAGAAAACAATTCAGCTTCGTCTTTAGGTGATGTAACAAAATCTGAACCATGCAATTTGGAATAACAGATTTGTCCTTATTATAGACACTGTTAAAGATTATCCAGAAGTTTTTGAAGACTAATTTTTGAGATGAAATACGAGATTTCCTGATTTGAGAATAGTAGGTCAGGGTTTTATTTATTAAACATGTTTATTTGTGCACTAGAATATGTTGTTTTTTTTAAATATGTTTTTTACC
>NC_061162.1:1030607-1035607 GCF_022113875.1 Hydra vulgaris
TTATTAAAAAATGCAATGCTGCTAATAGAAACTAGTAAATTTTTTGCTTTAACATAAATTCAACAGTATTTTTTTTTTGCTTCAAAAAATAAAAATAAAATTGTTTTCTTCTATTCAAGGAAAATTTTTTTCCAAAAAAATAATTTAAGCATTTACTTAAACTTAACGAAATATAATTCGATTGGAAGATTGGAAGATTGATTCAAATATAAACCAAATTTTTTTTTCACCTTTAGTTATAAAACAATTTAAACAAAAATTTTTAATAGAACATTTATTATTCTAAGATTTTTAATAGTAATAGCAATAAATTATATAAATGTTGTATCTAATGTTTTTTTGCTTTGACCTTACTTGTTTGGTCCACGAATATCCATGCCTATGCATTTTTTTATAATTAAATTTCTTTTAAATTTCTATTTATTAAATTCATTTTATTTTAAACGCGTTTTATGATATTAATGTTATAAAAACTTAACTTTATAAAACAGCAGCACAAACAACCTTATTAATTTGTTTTATATTAACACAAGCTTTAAACTTTGCAGTTTGTTTTATTGTTGTTTTGCAGTTTTTTACAATAACAATTCAATACTCTTTAAAAATAACGTGTTTTATTGTCAGCATGTATGTATTACTAAAAGTAATATTGTACTAAAAGTAATATCTTAATAGCATTAAATACTTTACTTGCTCATTACATCATAACTTGTTTATTGTACTAAACTAAAACTTAAGTTATAAATTATAAAAGTAAAATACGCTTTTAAACTCTGCCAAATTAAAAGATAATATTTAAATATGAGATATTTAACATAATAAATAAATTACAAATACAAACTAACATTAAAAAATACAATTTTATACTAACGCAACCCCCAAATCCAAAACCAAATCCAACCCCCAAATCCAAATCCAAAATTTTTTTTTTTTTTTTTTGACTTTTTTTTTTTTTTTTTTTTTTTTTGACTTTTTTTGACGTTTTTTACAGCAAATATTGTTTTTTTAGCAAAAAAAAAACGTTTATTTTTTTTTTGCTAAAAAAAAATCAAAAAGGGGGTATCGCCACCCAAATTTTTTTCCTAGAATTGGCCCTGTGTGTGTGTGTATATATATATATATATATATATATATATATATATATATATATATATATATATATATATATATATATATATATATATAACACTAGATGATCTTAGAGTCGACAGCAATAAAATACCCGCGGAAAGTCAACACTGCAAAAATCAGTCTAACATTGTCAATTTTAGTTTTTTTTTTGTCGAAAATCAAAGGAATGGCTTCTTTTTTTCTTGGCAATTTTATATTTCATAACTTTAATTTGATTTTCAATATTAAGTCGACTTTTTTTGTTGCAAATTTTTTTTGTTGTAAGTCAACTTTACCCTATTTTTTTATTATATCTTCCTAAAGTCGACAATAAAAAAAAGTGGTTATTCTGGATAACAATTCTTATAATTACAAGGGCCGGTATAAAGAAAAAATGCCTGTTTTTGTAACACAAGTATCACCGTGGCATAGGAAATATCTTTTTTATATTTAAAAATGTTTTTAAGTCTGATTTTTGTTTTAAATTCTATTAAATTACATTTGAATATCGTTTATTCTTTGGGAGACGATTCGCATCTTTTTTGCTCTTTCGTTAGTGATTTTATTTCTAACTGTACCGTAGTTAAACCTGTATTTTATTCCAAATTCAGTCAATTCTTGTCGACCTATAATAGATAAAATATGTACTATATTTGAAAATAAAGATTACAAACATTTCTACTTAAATCAAAAGTAAAATAAGAATCATTTTGTAATATTTTGTAACCTTGCAAAAAGTAATAAATATCAAAAAATGTTTATTAAATTTTTTAACATATGTTTTTTCTTATTTCAACCTTAATTGCTAAAAATGATAATTAAAAAGATAAGTTGATGAAAATCTTAAATAAAAATCTTGTCTAATATACACTTACTTCGATATCCTATACTTAAACTAACATACTCCATAAACCTTTGAAAAAACGCACTCTCATTTTCGTTATCCCATTGGTTATATTTAGGACCTAAATATATATTATATAACTTTTACAGCCAACCCCAGAAACCTAAAAGATTGCACATATATCTAATTGTTTCAAATGCCCCAAATTTTACTCTTTCATTTGGCCTTATGTCTGAACGTAAACTCGATACAATAAAATGAAAGTTTAAAACACATTTATTAAAACTTGAATTATCAAAAGTTGTCTAATTATTATATTGAAAATAAGAAATTGTTTGTTTTTAAATATTTTCTTGCTTTCTGTGCTCAAATAAGTATAGTTATATAACTGTTAATAACAAAAAAATATGAAAATAGCTAATTTGGCTTCCCCACTTTAAATATCAGTTGATATTTATAGTAAGGGAGCTAATCCAAGGTTATAAATAAGGATAATCATTTCATTATTAGGTTCTCTTTTCTACTTTTAAATTGTGGGGGCGGGGAAATAACGCATCTAACACCTCCACTTCAGCAGTTACAGAAATTTTTTTTTAATGATATGTCTAGTTTAATGTAATCTTAAATAAATCTTTTTTTTTTTTAATTTAATGCGATCATTAAAATTAAAGTCTTTAAAATAAGTAATACAAATATAAATTACAAAACTTTGACTCGTGCAATAAAAGTTATACCTCAGACAAAACTTTTTTTAGTTTTATTAATTTGGTTTACATTAGTTTTAAATTCAAACTCCGATTCGCTTGAATTGCTTTCATATTCAGTAGAAAAATGATTTTCAAGACTTTCATTTGCAATTTCTGGAACTAGAGTACAGAGTAATAGTAAAAAATTATTATTACTAAATAAAAATATTCAGTATAAAGGAATCATTTAAAATACAAATAAAACATTATTTACAATAAATAAAAAATATACTAGATAACTAAAAATTTAAATAAGATTCACACCTTGTTTATTCAAACTGATTGGAGTGCTACTTTCAACACTAGCCTCAAGTTTTGCCTTAGATCTTGTTAAAAAAACTTTAGCTAGTTTTATTGGCTTCTCTTGTTTTTCTACAAGTCGATTTTTCTGTTCTTTTTTATCAATATTTATTGTTTTTTTTTAAATCTTGCTTTACTAAAAAAAAAAGATTTATAAATATAAAATTAAAATAACTTTTGCTTTGGGTTGACATTTCTTTAAAAAAATTATTCAAACAAATTAAAAATATATTTATACATACAGGAATTTTGATCAATAGCTTCAAGATGTTTTCCTGTTGAGAGAAGCTGTCGATGAGCTGCCGGAGCTTGATATATTGTCTTGTTAATTGTTTCACTGTGCCCAAAGTGATCATATGCCAAACTCATTTGGGCATCTGAAACTCCTAAACCAGCCACTAGTGTATAGAGTCGATGGTGATTATTTGTACCAGTAACTTTTGATTCATCTATCAAGTTAAGTTGCTTGATTATATTTTTTAGACTATGCCATCCAGAGCAGTGATAAAGTGAAGATTGTGTACTTGGGAAAATGTAAATATTATTTGCTGAAACTCCAGCCTGAGTTCTAATATCGGCAGAACCTAACAACTTCATTGCTTCAATAGTATCAGTTGGAATTAAAACAAGGACTGAATGATTAACCCCTTTCCCAGACTGATAAGTAATTTTCATCCCATCTTCTAATTGACTTTCAGATAGTGTATTTTTTATTCTTTGTTTGTCTAGCCATACATTATTCAAAGCATTTTCCCATTCTTTAATTGTTAGTCTTGCAGGTTCACCACCACGCCTGCCATTAAAAATAGTTAATCGAGCACAAGCACAGTCTCTTAATTGAATAAAGGAATGTCCATCAATTATTTCATATTTGCTAGTCAGTTTTTCCATAGTAGTAACAATATGATTTCTTATAGTTTGAATATCTTCTTCCATTGGAAGCTGTGCAGGTTTTTTATATTTTTCGTTTCTACGTTTATTTAAATCATAAACAGTGTCTAAAAAAATTTCATCAATCTTTCATAAGCCCAAATATGTACAAAAAATTTGAAACTTCTTTAGACAAATCATCACGATCTGTCTTTAAGTAATATCCCATACATTTCTCAGCTGAGTCCTTAAGTAAATAATAGATGCCACTTTTTAAACCAGATTTTATCTTATCTTCACTTTTATCGCTATAATTTTCAATTGCTTTTTTTAAATAGTCAATATTTTCTCTCAAAAACATATCACCAGAATTACCTTGCTCAATTGCTAACATTTTAGCAGGATATTCTGTTTTTTCAATTGTAAATCTATTATAAATGTTGGCAAGGCGGCGCATTGAGCACCTAACCGATTTCTCAACCTTCAACTTTTTATCAAACCTTCTTTTAATTTTACCATACAAGCGAGATCCTATCATCAAAATAATGCTATCACTTTTAGCTAGCGTGCCAATTTCATCGTTATTTATGACATTTAAAATATTTAACTTGAAATCATTGTCTAAAAAATTATATTTATCTATTTCCTAAATTGCAATAGATGGTATTAAGGCTTGACAAGAATCTTCACCACAATTTATCTGATGTCTGGTTTTATAACTCTTTGCAAAGAAACTTTTGCATTTTAAGCACATAAGCAAGTTGTTTGAATTTAAGAATTTTTCAGATTGCATATTTTTTTTGGAACGTTGTGCTCTTTCCCTTAGAAACTTTGGATTACTGTTTTGGACTTCATTTAAGTTAAACTGATGAATCCCTTGTTTTTTAAAAGAATCAAATGCTTTATGACGCTCTATTTTAGACAATTTAAAAGCCTCACATATTCTAGGATCACTTTTATGTGTTAGAAAATGTCTTGAAAGTGCTGATTGATGCACACCACATATAAAACAAGGTCGCTTTGGTTTTGGATTACTTTTTTTAGATAGTTTATTGATTTCGTTTTTTGGTCTCACATGTGAATTGTTTAGTTGTGTCTAACCTTAAAACAAATGAATTAACTAAACATAA
>NC_061162.1:1040607-1088107 GCF_022113875.1 Hydra vulgaris
GAAAATTTGTCAGATAAAGAAAATCTTAAAAAAAATTTGTCAAAAAAAAAATCTTAAAAAAAAAAGAAAAAATCTAAGTTCAAAGTAATAAAATGTGTAAAGGAAAGTATATTCATATTACATTCTTTATGCATTATATTTTATATTTTATATATTTACTATGCCAAATGCTTTGTAAGTTATTAAATACATAAAATATTACGTTAATATATTACATGTGTAAACTATGTAATTAAATGTATAATGAAAATAAAAATGTATAATAAAAATACAAAATTATTAAATACGTAAATTACTATGTAAAAATATTGAATACATAAATTATTAAGTTTACTTATTACTTTATTAAATAAAGTAACAAATTAATTGTTTACAAAAAACCCATTTTATTTAAAAAAAAATTAAATTAAAAAAATTAAAATATACATAATTACATTTATATAAACTAGCAGTAAGCAACCCGTAATACGGGTTATTAGTAATTAAATTATTAATAACAATAAAAACACATTAATAACTTGATATATTATTTAAAAAGTGAAATTAAATAAAATTTTTCTCTAAATAATATTTTAAGTTTGACTTCCTAACAGCAAAGTTATTGCTTATAGTTAACGACATAAAAAAAATGTATTAACATTAGTTAAATTTTTCTTAAAATGTCACAACACAGCAGGTACCAGAAAAGGAAAGTCAAGTAAAGCCTGCCAATATCTAAAAAGAGAATTTAAAAAAATAATTACAATTTTCAATTACAAAAGTATTATTTGCATTTTATTAGTAGAATTAGAATAATAGAACACAGTAACAATAGCACATAGTTTATTAATGTCTCCAAAATAGTTAAAAAAGAAAAGATTATAAAAACAACTTAATACATACAAACACAACGTAATAACGTTGGCAAATAACACTACAAATTAATAAGTTATTTTATTAACTAAAATACTTGAAACTAAAAAGATTTTATTTATTTCAGTATTTGAACAACCAGGAGGCAATTATAGTTAAACAATTTAAAGAATTATATCTTAAAATTGCAAGCAAGTCTTGAAATATATCTTATAATTGTCATTATCAATTGCAGTATTAAAAATTATGCAAGAGCTCAATAATTATATAATAATTTATCAATTCTCCCTGTGCTAATTCTCATTTAAGTCTCATCTGAGGGAGAGAGAGGAAGTGTTTCAAAAGTAGCATGTTAAAAAAAGTAAAAAAGACATGCAATATATAACAGTAACTGGTTTTATTATGCTACCAATAAACAAAGTTATTTTTACCTAACTAAAAGTTAATTTTCAGCATTTCTTAATTAAGTTCCAGCTTCTCTATAGCTGTTGACTAATAATGATTAATTTCACATCATATTAAATTTACAAAATTAAAACTATGTTTCAACAGTAAGCAAAATAATCAAGTGATGACAAAAGCAACTAAAAAAAAATAAATTATGTTTGAGATTACAAAAAAAAAATTTAAATTTGAAACAGTTGTTAATTGTTACTATAAATAGTAAAATTCATACTTTGCTTTGTTCTAATTAGTTTGTTCAAATTTGACTTTGTTCAAAAGATGTTCAAAAAACTTTATTCAAATTAATAGACATTAACACCGCTTGACACTGAATTCTGGCAAGTAAGTTTTCTGTTCATCGAGCAGAATTTCTTACATTTCAACAATAATTAATTTCATCATGCCTAGATTTATCACTTTTATTTGATAACTATTTTTTTCATATAGCCTTTTACCATTTACACTAATAACTTTTTTGAGCTTAATATTATACATCTGTTATCATTAAACGTATTACCAGTGATTATACTACTTTTACAACAGAATAAACATACATAAAATAATTTTACGAATTTTGATCTTTTCTAATCAAAGGCTATATTTTAAATTAAGATTTATTGATATTGATATATATTTTTATAAGTTTATATAAGTTGTTTATTAAAAATATAAAACAAAATTTATTTACATTATTTTTAATTTAACAAAAAATTTAGATTACAATGCACAAGTTATTTTTGCCTTCAGGCACAATCTTAATGCACAAAAATAATAAATGCAGAATCTTGTATAAAAAATGAAGCAAAAAATGTCAGATTAAAGTAATATATGTATGTATGTATGTATATATATTTCAATTTTTTCTATTCTTTTTTATTTTTTCTTTGAGATAATATTTATATCAATACAGAGAAATATAAAATATACTGAAATATAGGCACATTTATGTATATAAACTTACCTGCCAACAAATTACAGTAAGTTTTCCATATCAAATACATAAAATATATATCTAATATAAAATAAATCCAATATAAAATAAAACAAAATATTAAACTTACTCAAATCAGTAACAGTTCCATTGTCTGAAAATTTTTATTATTACCCTTATTATTATATACCCTTTTATTTTAAAAAATGAGCAATTAATTTGAAGTGACTAAAAAGCACTTCATCTCTTTCCAATTGCACTAAAAAAAATAAAACAAATCTTGCTTCACTAATTTGCCTAGTTTTTAAGAATCTGAAAACAAATAAGTAAAAAGAACAAACATTTGTTTATTAAAACTATTCTATTTAAATTAAATTAAACAGAGAACATCATCAACTTTCCTTAAAAGCTAAGAAAAAGCTCAAATTTGCTTGCAGACCTTGCTTGTAAAACCACTTGAATATAAAAAGCATTTAGAAATGCCTAGAAACTACTTAAAAATGGTATATGCAACATTGAACTTTAAATGTTGACTGGACTAATTATTAGTAACTATTTTTGAAAAATTCACAAAAATGTACAATGATTTGTTCTTCTATACAATATAAATACATCATATGATAAATCTGAAGTGTAACAAATAAGTAAATACAAATAAATACATAAATGATTTTTATTTTTTATTTTAATTCACCTCCGCAAGGCCGAGAAGGCCACTACAGACGAGGAGGCTACTTGAAAATCAATGTACCTGGTAGAGATAAGCTGTTTTAATACCAGAGTAGTAGTAGCTAAATATTGTTATTTCATGACAGCATTTAGAAAATGTTGGTACATCATGGTTCTAAAAAATCAAATTGAGGTATAAACAAAATGTATTATGGCGAAACGATGTTTTGAATGACTTTTAGTAAATAAACAAAAGGAATGAGTTCCAGTAATGAAACTACAGAGAAAATATACATATAGATATAGAGAAATATAAAATAGACTGAAATAAACGCAAACTTATAAATATAAACTTACATGACCAAAATAACAAAGTCTTATTTTATTTAACTTTTTATATTAAATACATAAATAAAATTTCATCTCATTATTCTTTCTACAAAAAATAATCTTAATCTATAAATAAGAAAATGAATTGATCTTACTAAAAAATCCATCAGCTCCTCTAAACTGCTCTAAAAAATAAAACAATACTTGCTTAAAATGTTCTAAAAAGACTAACGGCAAAACTGAAACAGTTTACTAAAAAAGAAACATTGTACTTAAAAAACTATTTTACCAGTTATTTTAGTTCTAACTTCTTCTAAAAAATTAAAACAGGCTATAAAAGTTAGAAAAATAAAAATGACCAACAACAAACAAACGATTTTTTAAATTTTCATTTTTAACAATGAACAACATCAATTCTTCTTAAAAATAAAAATATATCAGCTCTAATTTGCTTACTGACCTTACTCGAAAGACTAATATTCACTGCGGTATTAATATTTAGATGTCTTTTTTTATAAATTTTTTCAAACTTTTTCTCGGATTAACTATATAAACACTTTTAATAGCAAGCATTTTTAGCGCAAAAATAAATGTTACGTAATAACTCAAATTTAATTAAGTGTAATAAAAAGTACTGGTTTCTATAAGCTTTCAAACTATTATTTATTAAGAAAAATTTTTAAATAAATTTAAAAGGGGTTATAAAAGCTAAAGTATTTGTTTGAAATTTATAAAAACCATTGTACAAAAAGTGAAATAAATGCTAAACTATAAATTTAAATTAATAACTAATTGTAACATTTTAAAATGAATGATAAAAAGCGGGCTACTTGATTAAAAAAAAATTGTAATGCTTTAGCATCTTTCAAAAAATGAATTATCTCAAAAAAATGATGTGTTTTATTAACGTAGCCATGTGTTCAACATTGTATTTTGTTTTGTATAAAAAATAAAAAATTCAAAAAAATAAAGTTAATATACAATACTTAATTTATACTTAATTTAAATCGCTTAATTTATGCTTAATTTAAGTCACTTAATTTATACTTAATTAATTAATAACTTTGAAACAACTAAAATGATTAGAAAATAAATACGCATAAAATATGTTGGACAAAATAACTGATAGATGTCATTTTATACCAGACATGTTTGATGTCTGGCGCTTATTTTAAGCCCTGGTCTAGAATAAAAATGGTGGACAGTAATGTTTATTGATAAGATGAATATTGAGGTTGATAACCAAAAAAATCCAATTATGATTCGCATGCACTCTTTAAAAAAATATAATTTCGATTATATCATTCAAAGAGCAAAGCAAGGTTGCAGGTTGGTTGAAAAATGTTGTTGCGTGACATATTATGGTCTCGGTATGTTTAAATTATTTGATGGTCAACTCAACTCTATTTATTACGTCGATATTTTAAATGACATCTTGTTACCATCATTTAATGCACTTGAGCAAAGCGTTACGTTCATTTTTCAGCAAGATGATGCACCATGTCACAGGAATAAAATTGTCTCTGAATGGTTCGAAAGCAAAAATATTGAGTGTCTAACATGGCCACCAAATAGCCCAGATCTAAATTGCATTGAAAATCTTTGGAGTTGGCTTGATAAAGAGATTGCTTCGAAAGCACCAAGGAGCCTTGAGGAGTTGTACAATATTTTAGCAACAATGCTTGGAAACATTCCCAAATATATTTTATAGAATTTAATAGACTCAATGCCAAATCGTATAAATGAGTGCTTTAAAATTCATGTCAGAATTATGGCGTATTAGGTAAAAATTACTGGTTTTTGTTCTGTAGTTCTTAACTTTTTCACGATTTTTTTTTTAAATAAAAATTACCTATAAAACTTTATATACATTTTTTTTATTTGATAATGTTTAACAGATAATGTTTTGGGGTGCAACCAATCAAACTTACCATGGCATGTTTTAGAATGCTCAGTTGCAATAGAACTGGACCATTTTCCTTCTAAGCTATTTTTTTTGGTGTTCAATACATCTCGATATGACCTTTTTTTAGTTTCGCCAATGTATATCGAACCGCATGAACATTTTAGCTGGTATACGCCAGGGTCTGTGTTTAGTAGTAGTTTAGTTTTATTGTTGCAGAAAATATTTTTTAAATTGTTAGTTGATGTGAAAATAACCTTTATGTTTTGTTTTCGAAATTCTTTACAAAGTTTTGGACCAACAATTGGTATCCAAGGTAGTTTTATAAAGGGTTGGGTATCTATTTGTTGAAATGTGGTGTTTTTTAAACCATTTTAAATAGTCTATAGTAATATTATTTAGAATGTTCTTGTCGTGGTCATTTTAATTCCACATTTTGCATAATATTGCAGTAGTTGTAGACAGTTAAAATATGATTACTCTCAAAATTTGAGAGGTTTTGGATTAAGAATTGCTTGCGGTTTTAATTTTTAAGAATTGTTGGATTATGTAAAAAAAACAACTTAAAAAACGCTATATGCAAAACTTGACGTTTTAACTATGTTCATATTTAAATGTTTTTCAATACTATTTGCTTTGCTGAATGATTTAAGTTTATAATAATTTATAACAATTAAGCTGAATTTATTACAACTTGTTAACTATTTGAAGATTTAAATAGTGAAACTCTTATTCTTATATTTACATAAGAATATCAAAATAAAGATTATTTTCACAATTTAGAACATTTTGACCATGGATATATATTTTTAGGAAAATGTTTTCAATTAAAAAATATCATCATAAGAATGGGAATAATGCCTTTTTGAAATATATGGTCTACGCATCTTCCTGCTAAGTAGTTTTACCGTTCGCTCAACATTCTGGGAGTGAGATTGAAAGTCGGGCATTTTAGGTTTAACATTATTGTCAATCGTATATTGGATTTGCTCAATTGAAAAATGTTGTGTTGTTAGGGGTCCGTAAATTTAGTAATGCTGATGTCTACCGACTCATACCAATGATTAGCATTAAAATTAGTTTCTGAAATTTTTTTTAAATTTACTTCCAAACTTTTGTTGTTTACTCTATAACAACCTGAACAATAAAACATACAAGTTTTTTTAAAGAAATAGTTAGTTGATTGTCTCTAGTATACAAACAGAGAAGGCAAATAGCTAGAGTTAACCACCTTGCATGGTTATTCGGTCCAATTTTATAGGCGGCCCATTTATCAGAAACTTTACCAAAGCCTATTCCTTTGCAATATTCAAATAAAAGTCATTGATCGCAACTAAGGTCTACTAGTATTTCTTCTGGAATATATCCATCTGCAATTGGGTTTTCAATAAGATCAAACAAAACTTGATTTCTATCCTGAATATTTTCAGCACATCTTTTGCCAAGTAGACCACTAAAGCTTCTTGGCCCAGTTGTTTACAAAAAGAGCTTGTAATGGAAGTTCATTTTGATGTAATGCGCATCCAATTAGATGTAGTTTTCTTTTTAAAAACTCTTTTAGTTTTACCACTAAGTCACTTATTGGTAGCAGTATTATCAAGAAGAACGGCTTGTATACTTTCCAAACTATTATGTTCTTGTAAAACACTAAACGTTTTGGTAGCAAGAACTAAACCTGTAGCACCAGTGATAGGAATCGCTCTGAGTCAAATAATTTCCACTCAATTTTCCATCTTCATAAGTAAATGTGAGGTGATGTGAGGTGATGTTCAGGTTCAATGCATTTCTTTAGTACTTTTACTTGAGGTAAGTTTATTACTTTACTTGTTTTAGTTATTTGACTGAGCTTGCTGTCAACTCCAAGACAAATTAACTGTTTTGAGTCCACTTTTAACGATTTTTACTTTTGACTTGGCCCTATCTAACTTGCAATTGTCAATCAAAATATCTTTAATATCAAATTCATTTTTCAAGAGATGTTTTATGTCATGTAGTAAAGCATTTGCAAGGACTGCACCTACAATTGACAAACACTCAATTCTGACTAATTCCATTGCAAATCTTGGAAGTTTAACTAAGTTGTATTTTCTGATAGGGTTATTAATTGGTTTCCATTCACCTTCATTCTAAAAATAGTTATTAAAATAAAATGCTTTCTGTTTCATCTGTTATAAATACTTCACGTATTTAAAATATTTACCTCCGTATTGGTAAAACCACTTGTTTCTTCAGTTAAGTTTATTTGTGCTATGAGGGATTCATCTTCATTAACTAGCTTATGAGATATTTTTTGTCGTTCTTTATCAAGTCTTTGAATCCTTTTGACAGATAATCTATCAACGGAAGAAAGTTGAAATGCACCTTTTGGACCAATTTTTTTCCTCTGATCACAACGATAAGCTCTGTCTTCCAGAGGTACTTTATTACTTTGAACAAAGGCGTACAATATGTTCTTCGATGCAATTTTCTTTATTACATGAAACTTTTCTGTCACTACAGGGAAACACATCTAATGAACAGGAACATGCAGAAATGTCAAAAGGTTTGTCCAAGTTTGAATCAAGATTTCTTTTGCTTTTCTGTGCTTGCGATTAATATCCTTAACAAGTACGAGAAGATCTTTAACTTTTCTATTAATAGATTTGTCATTTATAAGAAGTAATCTTGGGTTTACTGGAGCCCAAATTGATTTTATATTATTGTTAATTTGCTGAGTCACTAATACGATATCTGCATTTGGATTTATATGAATAAGATAGTAAAAATACTGAATAACCTAAAAGTGGAAAGTCTAAAAGTGCTTGGATCTGTCGTTGATAGTTCACATGGGCCGCCACAATATTATTTTTCACTTTTCATCCGTGTAATTGCAACCTTTACTTTCGGCATTTTTGTAGATTAATTAAATATGTAAACTGTATTAAAGTATAACACTTAGAGTAATGGGCGTGAGTTTTTAGTGGGGGACAAAGCATCAAAAAACCTAAAATATCAAAACTTACTATTAAAAACCTGCTTTGATAAAAAATAAAGAAATAAAACTCTATTAAAAAGATTTGGGGGCCATGAATTCAGGAAACTCAGGAATTGAGTAAAACCATTAGTTCCTGCGACTAAATTAAGTAAAACCATCGAAAAGTTTTTTATTTTAATCTACTTCAGAAATTGCAATTCAAAACTTATGCAATATAAACAGGTTAAAACATTACTCTAGATAAAATAATCATAAGTATTTACCTTTGATATTAAACGATTTCTTTAAATAGCAGTTTTATTTTTGAACCTACTTTTAAAAAAGTTTAATTTTAAAATCAACTTTAAAATACAAACAAGAAATTTAAATACAAAAAAGATTTGCAAAGTTTAAATGCATGTAAACAATTTAGCAAAACCTTATTGGCTTCTTAAAACAATTGTGCTTTTTAAGAAAGTTTATTGGTTACTTTATAAATTCAAAACAAGATATTTTGAAACGAGATTACTAGACTTAAAATAAAATTTTGCAACGTTTGAAATTAACAATCTAACAAAACTTGTCCAAAATTAAGACTTAAAATGCAAATCCGCAAGTCATTTTTAAATAAGGATACTTGAGATTTGGCAAAACCTCATTTCTAACCTAGACTCAGTAACTGCAACATTACGCAACTCAAAATTCAAAAAAAAAACTAAAATCGACCTACCCTAAGATATATATATATATATTATATATATATATATATATATATATATATATATATATATATATATATATATATATATATATATATATATATATATATATATATATATATATATATATATTTAGGCCTCAATGGGAGTAAATGAGTGAAAGACCAATAAAAAGCACTCCTTAATTTTTTTTTTTTTTTTTTATGAATTATCTTCGCTTCCAACAAGGCTGCAAGCAACCACTAATTAGTGTTGGAAGTTACTGGAAGAGAAAAGATGAAGATTGGAGAGCAAGATAACGATTGACAGACGACTTAAAAGATTGCAAGTTATATGAATCAGGAAAGCAAGATGAAGGAAGTGAATTCCAAAGAACTGATGGTCGAGGAAAAAAAATAGACGAATAAGAGTTTTTGGAACACTTAGGAACAGTAACAGAAAAAAGATGAGACTTGATTGAATGACGAGTAACACGAGAATGAATTTTAGTAGATGGCACAAGAGACGCTAGCTCCTTCGAGCAGTGCCCATTATAGTATTTGTAGAAAAGAGAAAGAGAAGCAACATTACGACGATGTGACAGAGGTTGAAGGTTGGCTGCAAGAGCAGGTCTAACTATATTTACAATGCGTTTTTGCACCTTGTCTAAAAGAGACAGGGCATCATTAGAAGATCCGCCCCAGATATGGAAACAGTATTCCATACAAGGCCGGATTTGAGATTTATAGAGATAGAGAATAGAATCCAAAGTAAGAAAGTGACGAGCTCGATAAAGAGAAGTAACTTTAGCAGATGCTAATTTTGCAACGGATTTGATGTAAGGTTTCCAAAAAAGCAAAAATTGAATGCAGTTCAATCAACTCCTTTTTACAAGAACTTTTGGATTATGCGTGAGCTATCTGTTTATTCGTTAAAAAAGTGTTTGTTATATACAAAATTTGATTTTTTTACTTATTACAAGTATATGCTTGTAATGTTTATGTTACAAGAATATATACACAACAAGAATTGTTCATCATGAAGTGAAAAATATTTTTTGCAATAACTATTTCTTTAAAAAAGCAATGCAGTTTATTATGCAATTATTGGTTTATTTCAAAAATGACTTTTGTATTTTTTATCTTAGTTACTACGATAATGGTTTTTTTTATAAACAACTCTGCAAACTTGACCATATTCTCAATAATGTTATAGTTGTTTTGACTGTTATGCAAAAAAAAAGCAAAATAAAAATACAAAATAAGTTGTCAATCTAAAACTTGCACTTTGTCTTTTTTATTCAATATAGTTTGCAAAAGAATTTTTAATTTTTTTAATTATTATCTAATAAAAGAAAGCAAAAAAATAAAGTTATTCATATTCATGAAAAAAAAATACTTTTGCAAGAGTCATAGACTTAATTACATATACATATATAGATATAAATTCATTCAAATTGTTTTTTTGTGTAAATAGTTTTGTAAAATTTTTTTTAGTTGACCAGACCTGCTCAAGATTTGTTAATGTCTGTTGCTTTAAACTGTAATACACATTCGCTAATAGATATTGAGGTTATCGGAAATCTCATTCGTATGCGATTGAAACAGAAACCACTTGTCAACCATTATATTTTATGCATAAAGTATATTTTTGATTTTTTAACTAGTATATTGTGTAATTATTACTAACTAAATAGCCAACAAATGTTTTTAAAAATTTAGTCTTGAATTTTTGTAAATTGTTTTTTTTTTTTTACAGAGAGTTATTAACACAACATCCTGATAACTTAGGAACTGTGATGAAGCATATTGTTTACAATGAACTCAGTCAACAAAGAAATCCAAACAATATGAGTCTTCTTAATGTTATTTTTTCTTGTGAACCTGAAAAATCTGCTCAGGTATTTCATTCTTCAATAATCATTTTTTTAAATTTGTATGTCTGAAAGTAAAAGTGTTTAATTTTGTGACTGTCTGTCCATTTTAGTATTTATCAACTGTTTTCCTGGAACTACTATGCAACAGGTTAGTATGTTGTTTGAGTATTTGCAATTTTTTTATGTTTGATCACTTTCAGGTGTTTAGGTCAGGAGAGTGGTACAATTAAAGTAAACACAGACATCAGTTCCAATGTTTGAGACATTTTTATTTCAAACTGATATTTTATTTAATTAATTTTTAAAATAACTTTATTGTACACCAAAACTTGTTATAAATGCAGTATGTATGTATTTAATATTTAAATGTAGTATGTGTTTGTTTAATATTTTGAGATTAAAAAATCTTTTTACCTTCTAAGATTTATTTGATTGCAATATTGGTAAAAATTAGGCAGCCGAAAAGACAAAAAGTAGTATTTTTTTACATTATTGCAACTCATTGGAGTATAAATATCATCTAATATCATATTTATATTACATTGGATCAATATTTGTAGTACATTAATTATTACCAGTAAATAACTGAGTTTTGTTAGGATTAAAATTCACCAGCCTCAATTCACTCTTAGCTCTAAACATACTTCTTGTCACAGATGAGAGATCACATTTAATTTTAATGTCTAAGATTATTTTTCTGAAATTAAATTATCTAAAAACTTTGGCGTATAAAATTTGCAGAGAGGTCATGCAAGAGCAGTGAATGCTTGAGGGAAGAAATGAAGTACATTAGAATAAAGGAGAACTATTTTTCGAACAAAGCATATTTTGACAGTTGTCAAGACAAAAAAAAAGATTAATAGAGGAATATTTATTAATTTTTATTATTTTATAAACACAAATATGAACAAAGATATACAACAAATATACCACCAAAACAAAAAATTGATTACAAAATAAAAGAATGCATAAAACAATGTAAGGCCTCAGAATGAAAAATAAACTGATGTGTAAACATGTGTATAAGTAATAAATATCTCCTCAGAGTTGCGTATATTTCAATGATCAGCACTAATAACTAGTCTATTCTGTCAGACATCGTTGCGACTTATGCTTTACCCCGCGACTTATACCTATTGCATACTGTAGTTAAAAAGGACTCACTACAAGTAGCCAAAACCCAACCATCCCCATAATCAAAATTAGTAAAGCACCAATATTTTTTTGATGGTATGATATTAAAAGTGTAGATCTACTAAATAAAACAAAAATAAAAATAACTAAATAAATAATTTACCATACCACTGAAAGAAAACTTAAAAACACAATAAATTAAAATTCTAATAGAAACACAAAAATACTAATAAATTTATTTTTAAAAGATATAAAACCAAATAGGTACTTGTATATGTATGTATAAACCCAAGACAATTAGAAAGCATGTATAAACCCAAGACAATTAAAAAGCAATATTCCTCATTAAATTGTTTTTAAAATCAACAAAACAATAATAGTCATCAATAAACTCTAACGCTGTCATAGATGCCTATGTAAAATATGTTAACCAATCAAAAGTGTAAGAAACTGAGCAACCCGCGCAACCCAAAATTAATACAATTTTAAATTTTAATTTCTGAGATGGTTTTTATTTTTCTGGTATTTATGTTAATCTTCAAAACAACTTTAATATTATATACACAAAATTTTGATATAAAAGTATAAAAGTCTATAATAAATGTAGTATGTGTGTGTTTAATATTTAAATGTAGTATGTGTGTGTTTAATATTTAAATGTAGTATGTGTGTGTTTAATATTTAAATGTAGTATGTGTGTGTTTAATATTTAAATGTAGTATGTGTGTGTTTAATATTTAAATGTAGTATGTGTATGCTAAATAGTTAAATTTTGAAAAATCATCGAAGAATTTTATTGTAATATTGGTAAAGCAAGACAACCAAAAAAAAAAAAAAAATTAGACAATTTACCAGTAGTGTTACAACTCATCGGGAGTAAGTATTAATAAATTTAAAATAAATGTAAGTTGCCACTCATCAATGTCAGAGAATCAATATTTATAAGTTGCTACTTATCAATATCGGATTTATAGTACAAAAATTATTACCAGTAAACATCTCATCAGCCTCATCTTTTTTATCTAAATTTGTTGTAACAGTTATAAAGTTTGCACTAGAAAATTTATATACTTTTTTAGTCATTTTTAGTTACTTCTAATTTTTGTTGCGACAACTGACACTTTTAAATTTAAACAACAAACAAAGTAAACTGATTCTTTAGAATGGTTGCTCGTTACTTTTTAATTTTCAATATTTTAAAGTAAAAATAATACCATGTATTATTTATTTTTAGTTGTTAAAGAAATCTTATGGTGATATCAATAAAAAAGTTTGTGGAAATTTTCAATCAAAAAAAAAAAGTTAATAAAACTTTGAGCTAATAAAAATTTCAATTTAAAAATGTTAACGTAAATAATAAGTTTAAGGATGTGAGCAAGATTTGAAACAGACTATTTTGAATACGTATGACTATTAAGAATGTTTCTTGAAGGACCACCAAGTGAATGTTTTTTTAAAAAAGACTATAAAATCTGCATTAAATTTTTAGTTGACTAATTGCTATTGATGGAATCAGCTTTCACATAATTTCCATAAGTAAAACTTTATGATCAGTATTTTGTGCTCAGGGATATATATTTTTTATTTTGTGCTCAGGTTGTCACTAAAAGTCCTGAAACTTTTAATCTTTAGTCAATAAGTACTTTATGGTAGTCGAGAAGCAAGTACTTTGTAGTTCTATGGTAGTCGAGAAGCAAGTACTTTGTAGTTCTATGGTAATCGAGAAGCAAGTACTTTGTAGTTCTATGGTAGTCGAGAAGCAAGTACTTTGTAGTTCTATGGTAGTCGAGAAGCAAGTACTTTGTAGTTCTATGGTAGTCAAGAAGCAAGTACTTTGTAGTTCTATGGTAGTCGAGAAGCAAGTACTTTGTAGTTCTATGGTAGTCGAGAAACAAGTTCTTTGTAGTTCTATTGTAGTCGAGAAGTAAGTACTTTAAAATAAATGTAAAGATTAAGGCAAATGTAGTCTTACATTTGATTACTTCAGTAACAAAAGGAATAGAATATGAATCTAAATCTACATTGAAATGAGTTCAATCTCTTGAAATGTTTAAAATGCAAAGTACAATACTAGCAACAAAGGCCAATATATTGATCAGTTATTTGCCCAATTCATTAGATTTAAATTTTAGATTTTTTAGATTTAGATTTGAAATTTTAATGCAAAACTGTTATATTTTTAGGTTTAATTTTATTACTTTTAATTTTAGTAGTTGTTAAATGTTTAAAATACTTTAAAAAGTTTTTAATCAATATTTACAAATTGTGTAGTATTTTCAAAATAAACTTTATTTGAATAATTTTTGCCTATATATAATATAAATGATATATAAACAAAAAAATATTCTAATACAAAATATAAGTATGTAATAAGCTTGATTACTATTATTTTAGTTTTTATTTTAGTTTTAATATTTTCAATTTACTGTTTATTTAACTTTTACTAAAGGTATTAATACATTATAGTGAAATACATTATAGTGTAAAAGTATATATGTGTGTTTTATATATAAACTATAAGTGTATTTAGTACACAATACTAAATATATTATAGTGAAAAATAGTTTCATGCTTTAAATAAAAAGATAATTACAGTAAACTTAATGATTAATTATTTTTTTTAATCATTAAGTTTTATAATAAAAAATGATGTACATTAAATAAGTTACATTAACTATGGATTTTTTAAAATTAAAATTTATATTTAAAAATAACTAAAACTTAGTAAAACTTTTACTAAGTTATTATAATTGTTTTTTTTTATAATTTTTAATGTCAAAAAGTATATGAAGAGAAACAAAATTTCTGAAAAAGTTTAACTTTTTTTTTTTTTTGTTTTCTTAATGTAAAATAAAATAACAAGCTAAAGATCAAAAATTCATTAATTAAAAATTAAATTTGCACAATTACTATATTTTTGTTCATTTATTACTAAAAAAACTATTATCACTTAATTGTCAACAAGCAAAAGATAATTTTACTCTTGATGAATATTTTAAAACAGCTCTTTTGAAATATTTTAAATTAGATCTTTTGAAGTACAAATTTTTCATACATTCCATTGTCTTTAAAATATGTTTTGTAATAAGTTTTAGTTTCTTTTTTTAATTCTAACTTTTGGTTAGTAACCTAATGACAGTTTTAAATGTTAAACTAGTTATGGCATGTAGTTTTTATTCCGTTTTATTGCTCTGAAGAAAAAATAAACTAGCTAATATAAACCGAAATTTAGATGCTACTGCATTTAAAACTGCATTTATAACTGGAATTTTTTTTTCCCTTCTTTTTATAAAAAAAAAATAATGAATATTTCTGTGAGCTTTTTTTTTTGGGTGCCTATACCATTCTAGAGATACCAAACAGGTCTGGATTTGCCCCTGACTAATATTGGCCATTAATGATCTTTCAAACAGAGATTCTAATCTTTTTTTTTTCTGAAAAAACAAGATTGGTTGTCTAATACTAATCAAGCAACTATTTGAAAATAGAATCATTCAAAGATGAAAAGACTGTTTAATTAATCTAAAGAAGTACTTGTCGAATGTCTTGAAAACAATAACAAAAAAACACAACAAAAAAAGAAGGCCACCTTACCACTAATCTGATTCAGTTACTATTTTAGCCATCTGACAATAGCTTTGATATTGAGAAAATAAACACTCATAGTAAAACTGAAACTAATATAAATACATATACATAAAAAACGAGAAGTCTTTTACTTTAAAGAAGATAAAACATAAGAAGTCTGAGTTTTATTTAACTACTCAAACTTTGTTTGAACATTCAGACAATTTGTTTGAACAATTGTTTTGAACAATCAGACAATTTGTTTGAACAATCAAGACAATTTGTTTGAACAATCAAGACAATTTGTTTGAACAATCAAGACAATTAAGTGAAACTTGACATTTAGAAAATTGGATCAAACCTTGTTAAAATAGAAATAGCTCTAAAGCTGGCAAAGCTAAGCCCAAGTATATAGACCTAATTTTTAAAACTCTTCAAACAATTTCTCTTACATCAATAGAAACTGATTTTTTTTTTTTTTTTGTCATAGATTGCTTGCAACTTAAATAAGAAATTTTATTAGATGCATTGAATTTTTTTAAAGCAAATATAAAAATTTTTCATTGTTGTAATGTTTTTTTGTTCTTTTGAATGATTGAAAGTCAGGATCATCTGAAAAACCAGTTGCCAAGCTGGCTAGAGATCAAGTTAAAATTTTTGAGCTTTAGAGCTAGCAGGGTGGTAGAAAAGTCAAGCCATTCCATGTTATAAATATTATGTTAGTCACCAATATTGATTGATGAATAACAAACTTGGTTAATTTGATAAGGATCTTTATTAAAAAGAGTGTGGAAGAAAAAAAATAAAAATAACAAAAAAAGAAGTTGATTAAGTGATGTGTTGGTTAGCAAAATCATATAAAATTTTATTTAGAGAATATTAGGACAATTAGGTGAACTAATATGTAAGTTGATGACTGGTCTGAGCATATGGCTTTTAACCAGTTTGAGTATATGACTTTTAAAGTTATTTTGAATCAAAAGATAATAGCCAATAACACTGAGATCTGAAGATAAGTCAATCAATTTTAAAGATAACTCTTCAATAAATTACACTTAATAAACTAAACTTACAAAAAGAAAAAAAGAAAGTTAAAAGTCTTGTGAATTTTGCAAGAGGTAAGATTCAACTGATAGAAATTTACTACAATCATTTGAAAAATGTTTTAAACAATTTGATGGTATTAATGGTTTTTCTTTTAGTATATTTTTAGGTATTTTGTTCATGTTTTAAATTAATAAAAATTTTCATACAATCATAGACTATGTATGAAACCCTAAGCCGTACCTTACCTTTTCATACAATCATAGACTATGTATGAAACCCTAAGCCCTACCGTTACCTCATATCTTTCATTCTACACCTCCATACATACAAGTAACACCTCCATACATACAAGTAACAATGACTCCTTATGAGTTGCATTATTAAGATGACAATGAAAATGACAATACTTAATTAGATGCTTAATTAATTAGATAATTAACTTGGTGACTTTATTTATTGGTTCCTTAAAATCATATAAGTTTTTAAGTTTATCATCAATGATAAAACAGGGGGTGGGGTAAACTTTAATAAAAATATAAATAAAAACATTAAAATTAAATGTGGTTGTGGTGTAGTGATAGAGCGCTTGCCTCATAAGTGATAAGCTCCTAGTGTGATTCCCGTCATATCCCTAGTAGCACAGCGCTCAACTTGTTTCTTTGTACAGCGGCTTTGTTTGTCAAGGATTGTGTTTTTGAGTTATGGAGTTAAGAGAGGGTTGTAACCACAAATAAAAATAACCTCCTCGACTGTAGTGGCCTTCATGGCCTTGGTGAATTGAAATTGGTGAAAAAAAAAAAAAGTAATTTAATATTTATGTTTACCATTATAATAGTTTTATTATTATTATTAATATTCTAATTTTTAGTTAGCTTTATTTTAATTAATTATATTTTAAAGAGAAGATTACATTCGAGCCATCCGAGGACTTTTAAGAGAAATTGTTCGTACCTTAAAGTATGAAGTTAACATGGTTGAATTTTGCCGTAGTTTAATGCAGGAAAGATGTGATTCTACTTTCACTGATTTGGATCAAATTTATAAGGTATAATATTATCATCTTTTTTTTAATGCAATTTTACTTTTAATATAGATGTTGTTTGTTTTTATTTTTATCAGAAATTTTCATAATAATTATGATTAGGATCGAATTTTTTCATCTGTTATTGATCTAATATGTTTGGGATGTTTTTTGAGCATCTCTCCACAAGTTAAGGAGTTATCCAACCCCCATTCTCGAGAATTGAAAGGTAAGATCATTAAAAAATTAATGATAATAAAGAAAGCAAACACTCCTATGTCAATTTTTTATGAATTTCCATAGAAATATTTTCTCTTAAGTTTATCTCAATAAATTGAGATAAACTTAAGACATTCTATAATCTTCAATATAATATATATTTTGAATCCTAATGAAATATAATATATATTTTTTTACAATGGATATATATTTTAATTCTCAATAGTATAAATATTATTGAGCTTGAAAATATATATTCATTGAATTGACAAATTGTTTATATCTAAAATGAATATCTTTATTTTGTATTTTTGCTCTTTTAAATGCTAAAATTTGTTTTAAATTGTCATTCTATATTTGCTGTTTTATATTTTATTATTTCCACAATTTTTTTATGAAAATAACTAATAAGGTATTACCAAATAAATTTATTAATATTTTTTATGTTTCTATTAGAATTTTAATTTAAAATATTATCTAATAAGGATGAGTTCAAAAAAGATAGATTATCTATGAAAGAACAAAAATTTCCTAAAAAGTAATGTTTTCTCTACGGTCCGAATTAAAAGTAACTTTGAGACCATATCTAAATCGAAATTTCCGAAAATTAAAGTTTTCTCTACGGTCTGAATTAAATGTAATTTTGAGACCATAACAAAATAACATGGAAAAACATACATCCTCAAAACATGTCAAAAGCTGCTAGTTTGTTAAAATCGTTCTTATATTTATATATATATATATATATATATATATACATATGAATCCTTAAATGAAAAACTCAATCACACATGATAAACATATATGATAACATACAAATCTATATCTACATTTTAACCACATATTATCTATTAAAAGAAAATATTATCTAATAAAGATGAGTTCAAACAAAGATAGTTTATCTATGAAAGAACAAAAAGCATGTTAACGATGTAAACAGGCTGTATGTGCATAAGGGTGTATAGGTGTAATGTGTTGTAATTAAATAAATTAAAAAAATTTATAATAAAATAAAAGCAGTTTTAATTAGTTATTAATTTATTAATTTTTGTTTAATATTTAATTTACCATTATTTTAGTTAAATGTTTAAATTTTTTAATTTGAAAACAAGTTCTAATCAAGTACTAAAGATGAATCAAGTACTAGGTTCATCAATCCTTTTCAAAAGGTTTAGTGAATTTCACAACAGAAAGATTTTATGTAAACACCTGTTAATAGTGAAAATAATATTTTGTTTAAAAATATAACAAATAATGTTGTTGTTATTTACCACAATTTTTGGTGTAAGCAATGATGGCTGTGGTATTGTTTTCTGATGTTTTTATTTACCACAATTTTTGGTGTAAGTAATGGTGGCTGTGGTGTAAACAATGGTGGCTGTGGTTTTCTGATGTAGATTTTTATGTTTTTTTTTTTTTTTTTTTATTTGCATTCACTCCCAACAAGGCTGCAAGCAACCACTATTAAGTTGGGAGTTACTAGGAAAAAAAAGAACAGAGTTATAGAGAAAGGAAACGGTTGACAGATGACTTGAAAAGTTGAAGGTTGTATGAGTCTGGAAAGCATGAAGATGGGAGAGTTCCAAAGGATTGAAGTGCGGGGAAAAAAACTAGATGAATAAAAGTTTTTAGAGTATGCAGGGACAGAAACAGTAAACGAATGAGACTTAGCTAAATGACAAGTAAAACGAGAATGAATTTTAGTTGATGGGACTAGAGATGATAACTCCTTTGAGCAGTGACCATGATAGTATTTGTAGAAAAGAGAAAGAGATGCAACTTTACAACGATGGGAAAGAGGCTCAAGCTTAGCAGATAGTCCAGGTCCAACAACATTTACAATGCGTTTTTGGACCTTGTCAAGAAGAGAAAGTGAATCTTTAGAAGAACCAGCCCAAATATGACAACAGTATTCCATACAGGGACGAATAAGAGATTTGTAGAGGTAGAGAATGGAATCAGAAGTAAGAAAATGGCGAGCACGATAGAGAGAAGCAACCTTAGCAGAAGCTAATTTAGCAATCGATTGTATATATGGTTTCTATGAAAGGTCAGTAGCAAGCGATAATCCAAGAAGACGTAAAAAGGACGACTCAGTAAGAGGATTGCCATTCATTAATATAGGAATGTTGACCATATTACGGTAGTTGTTTGCAGTAAGCAACTGGGTTTTTTTAGAGTTGAAATTCACAAGCCACTGTGAACCCCAATCTATTACTGAAGTGAGATCGGATTCAAGATCAGCTGCTTGTTCTAGGCGATCAAAAAGAGAACACTTTTTGTCAAGACAGGAGTATAAAGTTGAGTCATCAGCAAAAAAAGCTACTTTAGATGAAAGGTTGTCAGGAAGATCGTTTATGTAGATAAGAAACAAAACAGGGCCCAGGATGGAATCTTGGGGAACCCCAGAAGTTACTGGAAATAAAGTTAGAAAGAAATGATTTGATAATCTCAAAAACTTTCCCAGAAACACCATATGAAGTAAGCTTATGGAGAAGACCAGCATGCCAAACTTTGTCGAAAGATTTAGATATGTTGAGAGCAATAGCCCTAGCCTCACCGCCTCCATCTAATGCGCGATAAAATCTTTCAGTTACAGCAGTTAGCAAGTCGGCCGTAGAGCGAGAGGATCGAAAACCGTATTGATTTTCTGACAGCAGTTTATTTGACTCAAGATGAGATGTGAGGAATTTGTTGATCAAAGACTCAAAGACCTTGCTAATAACAGAAAGAAGACTGATCGGACAATAATTGGAGGGGTCAAAATTTTCTCCAGAGTTTTTGAATATTGGAACCACAGATGCCATTTTCCAACAAGCAGGAAAACAAGACTCAGTCAAACACTTGTTAAATAGTTTAGAGAGAATTGAAGAAAGTTCTGGAGAACAATTCTGCAAGACTGTGACAAGAATGTTGTCTGGACCACAAGCTGTAGACAAGTTTAATTGAGATATGACTTTTGCAACAGAAGCCGGAGTGATTTGAATGTCTAACAATGGGTCAACCTGTTTGACTGTAATGGAAGGAAGAGAATGTCTATAAGATTCAAGAGTGGAATTAGAAGAAAAGTTCTTTGCAAATAGTTCTGCATTATCCTTGGGAGAGGTAATAAGATAGTCCCATGAATGAGAGATGGAATGTTAGATCTACCCTTGTTAATAATGCTGTTGAAGATTTTCCAAAAGTCGTTAGAGCCTAACTTCTGCGATTAAATACGAGATTTAGTGAGCTGAGAATAATGGAGTTTAGCATCAGAAAGCATCTTTTTACATCGATTTCTTGCAATAATAAATAGCCGTTTGTTCTCAAGAGAGTTGTTCTTTTGAAAAAGATGAAAAAAATGATTAGGATTGGATATAGCAGCCGCACAAGAAGGAGAAACCATGGAGTAGAATGAGGCTTGACTTGAAACCGACGCGAAGGAATAAAAGCTTCCATTTCAGCCTGAATCCAGGAGGTTACGTAGGAGGCGCATTTGTCAAGTGTATCATAAAACTTACATGACATTAATAAACATAAAAGTATAATTTTTTATATTTTTTTATCATTATATTTTAAATGAATTATCAGGGAATCATCATCATTAGGGTTTCGTCATCACCAAGGATTTGTTATCATCAGAAATTAGTCATTAAAAAAAAAGCATAATCATAATTATTGAAAATTTTTGTTTTAATTTCAAAATTTATCAGGTTTTTTAAAACTGTTGGATAAGTTCCTTTTCAATAGTTTAAATAACCTTTTATAATTGAAAAAATTATTTTTATATTATTTTTAGACTTGACAATTTTAAAAAATTTTCAAAAGAATATATCGATAATCCAGAGAGATGCAGTATGGTTTTTTCATACAAAAGTATTGCCAATGTATCGATGCAATGAAAAAGATTTTGTTTTAGGGTAATTGTTTTAAGTTGTTTTTTTTCCAGAAAACCAATAAGAGAGTTTAAGTCTGATATTTTAATGAATTTTTATAGGAAGAATGTTGAATGTGAATTGTGCTAATGTGATATTTTTATTTTAGGAAGAAAGTTGAAATTAATTTTTTTTTTTAAAGTTTCAAGTGGTTTAAAATACAGCAAAAAATAATAACTAATGATTTTATAAAAAAGCAACTTTAAAATGTTGTTTTTTAAAAGTATAACAAATATTAATTCCGTGTGCAAATTATTTTTTCTAATTATATACTATTTAAAGCAGCACAAAAAAAAAATTGCTCACACCGCATTTTGAAAATAAACTAAATAAATATGTTATATATGTATATATTATGTATAAAGTGTATATATATATATATATATACATATATATCACGGCTGTTTCAAACCGAGCTTAACGGCTTCTTGTTAATTTTTGAAAATATTGACTAAAGGGGTGTTACTAAAACTTTTATAACTTTTGAAATATAAGAGGTAATTTTGTTTTGTAAAAACAATTAAGACATCAATAAAATGTTTTACCTTATAACATTTAATGCATTAGTAGAAAAACTTCTTTTAGTTTAGAATAAATATGACATATATTGAATTTGGCTAAATTTTTGTAATTTGATGTTACTTTTTATCAAAAAAAAATTAGAAAAATATATTCCTAATAGTTATTATCAAATACACTTATTGTTTGACAATAATGAAAACAAAAAAACCTTACTTAATTATTTAAGGTTAACTAAAACAGCCTTAATCGAATTGTGAAAGCAAACCACATTTTTCGCAAAATTATGAAAAACGTTGTTATAAGGGGGGATTAGTTGTTAAATGAGTACTTTTTTTAATATAGAAGTTCTTGATTTAGAAAATTATTTTGGAACGCTGATAAAATCATTACATTACAAAATAAAGTTCTAATAATATGGTGTTAGGTAGTTAATAAATAAAAACTCATCAATTCTAATAAAATAATTCATGACCAAAATTGAGTTAAAGGTTTTGAATTAACCTAGCTTTTGGTAGTAGAATTATTTTATGGTACTTGTATCAATAATCTCTTCTCACAAAAAATAAAGTGTTTAAATATACACAAATAGCTGATTTAAATCTTTTGATAATTCGTTTTTATTTTCATTAAAAACTGTTTTATAATTAGTTTGTCCATTGATAAGTTCTTCAAGCAGTAAACTATCTTTGAACACCCAGATGATACTAGACTCATACATAATTCATTTAAAACCAGAAGAACATTTAGTCAACTTGGCAATTGTGATAATAAAGTTTACAACTTCTTAATTTATCAAGCTAAATTTTTACACCAACTTGATAAATGAGACTTATATTCCATTCTTTAACTAGAGAGGAGGTATGTAGAGCAGAAGTCCTGCGAAGGTAGAACTAACTTTTGATGATAAAAATTGAACGGAGATCTAATATATATAAAAAATGTTACATATTACATAACAAAGGATAAAACGTTTTTTGATTTAACTACATAAACATACAAAATCATATCCAACAAACATACCAGTTGCTCTGATCACAAATTAAAATAGTTAGCTATACATTTGATGCTAGACTTTTATTCCATTCTTTAACCTGAGCAAAGGCATTGCATAGATATAATAAACTTTTGAAAATAGGAACAGAATGGGCATCTACCTAATATATAAAATCATTGTAATAAAAAATTATTATTATTTTGAACAAACATTACAGGCATTAAAACAGAATAGAATTCTTTTATTTGTAAATTAAGGATCTTATATAATTTATCTTAGATGTAAAAAGTTTAATTTTTTTTTTAACTTTTCAAACATTTAAACTAAATTTGATGACCACAAACAAGACAAAGACCTTGTCTATAAAATGAATTTTCGCCACGCTCTGAACACACAACACACTTTCTCACCTTAGAGGCTTGAAGCTTCCTATCAGCTTTGCTGTGCAATTCAAAGCGTTTTAAAACAAGATGCAGCTTTTGCTCCTGATTTCTAACTGAATGCAACTGCCTTAATTCCTTATTTACGCTATTATGCAAACACTCTCCCTCCTCTTCACTCAGCAACCCAATAGTTTTATGCAATTTTACAAATAGTGGCACATTGAAAATGAGTTCATGCATTTTTCGCGTGATACTTTCTTTTGGAAAGCAAGCATGAAACTCAATAGCAAATAAATTTATATATTGATGAAGCTCAGAAATTTCGGCATCAGAAAGAAATTTTCGCTTAAAAAGAATAGGTTGCAAGTTATTAAAAACACTAAACACACGTACAAATCTATTTTTAATTGCTTCATCATCAATAACACTACAAAGTTTATAGTGGTTTCTTAATACTATTTTACAATGATTACCTACAAATACATTACCATGGTAAGCTTGTCGCTCAACTTTCATATCTTCAAGGGCCTTATAAAGAGACCTCTCATGAGTCCCCATGCTACTTATAGATATTTTTTCTAGGTCTTCACACTCTATCTGCAATCGAATATACTCAACGTCTAAAACTTCGCGCTGTGCGCGTATAAAAGAAATTTTTTCAGAAATATAAAGGTCAAGACATTCTAAATCTTCACCCTGACATGCTAAACACTCATACTTCTCTATATCACACAATACATTCTTTTCCGAACCACCAATAATTTCACAAAATTGATGGAACAATTTTTGGCACGTACCACACTGCACCCAATCAATGTTACAATCATATTTAGTAATTAAACACCTGATACTAGCACACTTTTCTTGCTGTTTACAGGTTTTTTTTTTATTGGAGGAGTTTAGAGATATGCATTCCAATTCAGAAATATTTTTATCAAAAGCTAACCAACGAGTCTGTAGATTTGCAACGTCTACAAATTGATTTCCTAATAAACGTAAAGAGTCTGCTGTTTTAGAACATTCAAAGCTTTTAGCAGCCCACAATTCATTCGTTCTCACATTCTCATTATGCGACAAAGACGAAACAGCTTGACAATCCAAAGTCTTACACTCCTTCAACAATAACTTATAAAGTTTTAACACAACTCCTAACATAATATGCAAAACAGGTGGCACTACATTATCTAAAGTTATTATGGGGAAAATCACAGGAGCAATAATTGAATTATGAAACTTACCTAGAGCTCTTAGGTTTCCACCTTGTCTATCTTCACACAAGTTCTCATTGTAAGCACTTTCCAGAGATTGTATTGTCCTCCTTAAGATGTTACAATTAGCAGGTGTGTGAGGCATAGAAGCATGGTTTCTTAGAGAATTCAACTTAACTAGGTCTGTAGAACTAGGAAAGCTAGCAGCTGAACCCTGGTGTCCCAGAACATCATCGATAAAATGAAAATCTCCACCTAAGAACAACCTGACTATTTTGCCTTTTAGCTTAAAATCTGACGACTGAATTCTTTTAATGTCGTTGGCATAATGCCCGAGAACTAAGGCAATATTCTCACAACAGTCTGAACCCTGATACATACAAAATAAATGAACATCATATACAGACCCTGATGATTTAGAATTGACAACTTCAAAATGGAATTTCATATACTTCCCACCCTTATCCCCAGCAAAAAGGAGCCATACCTCTTCGCAAAAACCGACATCAGAATTGAAGTGGTCACGAACGTGCAGACTATTGAAAACCTCTTCAATATAAGTTATCAAATTCTTGACCATCAATACAGGTACTAAACAAGGTGCTTCATTCGCAGATGGATAAAGCAACATGGACTTTACAGTAACATGTTCTTTACTAACATGCATTGTCCGCATTTCTTGTTCTTGTCTTATCTTGGGCTCAGATGGGAGAATCCTTGCACCAAGATTACACAGAATACGTCTTAGCCTACGGAATTCAGCCGTGGGCATCCTTAATTGGCTCTGCAGCTCTACAGCATCAGAAACACTTAACTGCCTAACTAAACCCAACTTATTTGCAACACAATGAAACATAGACTTTTCACAAGACACAGAATCACAAAACAACATAGACAAATCACTTTCCAAATCTGAACAAGCTAATAATCGAAGGAATATAAAAGCATGTTTAGATCGTCTAGCTGCAGCATGCCTACCTAACTTAGAATAAGATTTACCATCTCCTAACTTAATGTAAGTATATTTCTTACCAACTATTGGCTTTTTAACTGATATAGTCTGTGGATTACTTAATTTAAACCCACAGAATAATTCAGAGGAACCAATGTTGTCATAGTCTAAATAACTGCTAGCAAAATATTTGCAAATTTGGCAACTGTTCTTGTTTATATCACTGATTTTTGCATTTTTTTTTTCAAATTTAAATTTTTTTAGCAATCTTACATTTTTGGCACGAGCAGATGCAAATTTACGGTGTGCTGTTTTTAATTTTTTTTTTTTAAAAGTTGGAACTGCTCCTCCTGTTTTAGCCTAATACTCATAGTCTCTAATTGAGAACTTAATGAGTTACAATGTGCGTTGAGAGCCTTGTTTTTAGAATTTAAATATATAACTTCAGTTTCCAACTTTGATACCTGTATTTTTAAATTATCTATTTGCTCCACATTATTTTTTTCTTTAGAAATTAATTGTTCAACTTGACTACTTAGTTCTTTATTCCTATTTAAAATATAAAAATTATCTGCATCTGCTGATTTTTTTTGTTTTTTTGTTTGTGGAGCTGGAGACAGTTGCATTTTAAAAAATGCTTTGTTTTTTGAAGCTTCAAAATACTTTTTAGAATCTTTTTTTCTTTGTTTTATTTTTCGGCACATTTTATTTAACACATCAATATTAGGCATATTAAACTCAATTGGCAAAAGAAAACTTAAAAAAGTAAACAACGCTTTTGGATGAAAAACTGTTAATAAAATTGAAATCACATTGTTAGTAATCTTACTAGTGTCAATTACTCGCTTTACAAAATTAAAGTTATACTCATTTTCCCAACCATCTTCCCAACCGATGTACAGTTTCAAAATTTCCCTCTCAGTTGCATACATCACATAAATAATGATAATGATATTATAATAATAATATAATAAAAGAAGTTAAATAAAATATTTACAAATAAATACACTAAAAATAAAAGAATTAAGCAACTTATCTGAGATTAGTCGAATATCCACGAGGAAATAATCCACGAAACTTTGCTTTATAATCTTTATTGATATAGTAATAAAATTATAATACAAACAACTTAAATAGAATAATATTGACAAATAGATGCACTAGATAAAATCGGATTAATCAACTTATCTGAAATTAGTCAAATATCCAAGAGAAATTAATCCGCGAAACTTTGTTATTTATTCTATAAAATGTGTCTCGTTTGTTTTGTTTGTTTTCTTAAAATGCATCCGATAATCGTTGGGGACGTAACGATCAGAGTTTGCGTCACCGCTTTAAAATGTAAACAAGAATTTATGCAAAAAAAACTAAAAAAAATGTCGCTAAACATGCCAAGTTTGAAAACATATTTGATAACATAGCTAGAGGTACAGAAAATAATTTTTTGATTTTCTTATTCATATAAGGTTGAAGTATTACTAAATCCACAGACTTTTCAAAAATGTTATGTTTTTTATTCAAAACGAATAAAAACAAAAATATAAATGCATTAAAAACTAACTTTCTATATAAAAACTTGCAAAGTCTGTGGAAATCTAGATAGAACAGACATTCATTAATAACTGTTCTAAATTTCAACCATCGACCATGTAGCTATGTTATCAAATCTTAGTTGGCCTAAGACAGGTTTTGCGTAAAAATCGCAAAAATCAGAAAAGTGATGCCAAATTATTAACAATATTTTTACAGCTTTCATTTTTATTCCTTTTAATGTAAATGTTTATTTAACAAGGAAAGATAGATCTTTTAAATTTTTTTTATTTGAAGATGAAAGCATTTATAGAAAAAAAATACTGTTATTTTAAATTTAATGAATTTTTATACTTTTTATGCGGAAATACTTTTTTTTTTGATAAACTCGTGACGTCAGGCTCGCATTTATATTGAGTGAAACAGCCGTGATATATATATATATATATATATATATATAAATTATATATAAATATATTTTATATATATGCCTCGGTGGGCATTCGCCAACGCTTCCCTCCTCATCTGTTATAGGCAGTTTACAGAGGCAAAATAAATTCCCTGCTAAAACAATTTTTTTTTTTTAAATAGTAAAATTTATAATTGTTTTGTAATATTTAATGTTTTCAAGCAGAACATGGTTTTTTAGTTATTTTAAAAGTTCTTGAACTTGATTATTAGCTTTATTTATTATTAACTTTAGCACCTAATTTTTGATGAATATGCTTATTATTTATTATTATATATGATCAGATTATTCTTTTTGTTTTTTTCTGTTTTTTTATTAAGCATTTGTTTTCCAGTCTTGCAGATCAAACATTCACAGTTCAGATTATTTTGAGTAAGTTGAATATAAATTGATTCAAAGTTAAATAGCTTAAACATGTTGTATTGCCTTGATTCAATTTTTTGAACAGCTTCTTGCAGTTATCAAAATCTTCTCTTAAAACCTTTTCTTTATTGAAATCCTACCTGTTTTTCATTTGTGTGTGTTCTTTTTCACAAGTTTGTTGTTCTTTATTACAAGTTTGTGTCTTTTTCACAAGTTTGTATTCTTTTTTACAAGTGCTCTTTTTTAATAAGAGATGTAAGTTCTCTTTTACATTTGTGCATACATGTAAAAAACACATTTTTTGGCAATCTTCATAGTTTATGCTTTTGTTAGCATTTTTAAAGATCAAAAAGGAATTTCTAACATGTTACAATAAAATTACTGTAAAAATGGATATTTACACACAATTTGCCAATTTGTCCTTTGCCCTTAAATTGAGGACCAAAAAAATGTCAATATGTCCAGTAATCTAGAGACACTCATGGATCATTTGGCATAAAATTTCAAATCAATAAATATAAAAGTAGATGGTCTCTGCAACATTTTCAACATAAAAAATATGCAGGTTGAATAAAATGGTGGGTAAATTTTCATAGATTTTTTATGTTCTTGTTAAAATGAAACTATTTTGGGTTTTTTTTTTCAAAATGTTTTGTTATTAAACTTTTGACGCTTAAACTTACCAACTAGAAAGCAATGTTTTATACACCATTTTTAGAACTGTCAGTTTCCATCAAAATAATACAATTAGCATCATAACCTTTACAACTGTGTAGGGACATAAAATATTCAAAGGCATTATATAGGAATGAAATAATTATTTGTAATTATTTTTTTCATTTGGTTGATTTATGGGGCTTCAAATTGAGGCAACTAGAGGAACCGTTTTTATTGTTTTTGAAGAAATTTTTTTAAATTCTTTCAGTCTTTGATAATTTTTGTGCGTCTTATTGTATTTTTTGCCTAATAAAGTCATAAGGATACAAAAATATGGGCAAACAAAGTTTTCAATTTTGATTACAATAAATATTCATTCCAATGAAACGTTTTAAAATAGATATTTTTGATATACACTTAGTATGTATCTAAAATAAGTTTGAAATTTCTCAAAATCAAAATTTAAATAGTTTTCTATTTTGGGCAAGATCTTTACAACAGACAAAGTAGGGTTTTAGACTTCTTTACCTTGATGATGAAGTTTGTAAAAATGGTAGTCCATTTGAAACTCTTCATTGCTTAAATGACTTTTTTTGGCGTAACCTTTGCAAAATTATTCAATAAAAATTATTCAATAAAAAATTAAAAAAATTCAATAAGCTCAATGCATTAAAAGTTTACTGCAATACTAATTGTCCAACTGGATAAATTGATAAAATTATTTGATCATGGTTTTGGAAAAAACTGAATCATTTTAAACTAGAAGTATATTCTGATGAATTCTTATCGACTAAATTAAATCTAAACCAAGCAACTATGTTTAAGTACTTGTAGAAGGTTACAACTATGTTTAAGTACTTGTAGAAGGTTACAACTATGTTTAAGTACTTGTAGAAGGTTACAACTATGTTTAAGTACTTGTAGAAGGTTACAAACTCTTGTTAGTCAAAGTATATGCAATTGTTTATTTATTATAAAAAATTTATTTAATATTTTTTGTGTTCCAATTTTCACATTTTTTAAATTCCTGAAACTCTTTGAATATCATCTTTAAAAATTTAGCATCTTCAAGTTTATTCACTTTGCTTGTCATGCATTGAAAATGACAAGACAAATTTGACTGGCATAAAAAATATACTGATCAAGGTTTTGAATAAAGATGTATTATATTTAACAAGTGAAAATGCCCAACTTTCAAAATGCTCATGAAGACTGCAAAAGAACTGTTTGCTTTCTGTGCATGAAAATGTGTGACAAACAAGTTACAGATTTCATGAAGGAGAGAATCAAGGCCCTGCTCAAACAAAAGATTGACTTTACTGATCCCAAGGTTCCATCAGGAATTGACAACTCTTGCAGAACAAATTTGGTAAAAATCAGCGTTGAGCTCCCCAGACTGTACAACTTTCAAAGCATCAAAATCACAAGAAAGTTCACTGACTGTTCATACTTCATTTGTCAAGTTGGCAAATTAAAGCACAATCAGGTTCCCCCTGTTGCATCATGTGCACCAAGCAGCATTCCGCAAAGCTTTTTTCAGACTCAAGAAAAGCTGTGCTTTCTTTGCCTTACAATGCTCAAAAATGGGTTTTCCTCACCAGTTCTCAAAAGTTTCAAAATTTGAAAAGATGGTGCAGACTGACACTGACAAGTGGGATAAAACTGGCTGCATCTGTCATTGAGCAAAAAGTTGCCTCGCCTAAAGGAACTAAAAGACTGATCAGAGCACAAACGACTAATGCTCTTCATTCCTGAAATTTTTTGCAAAAACTCAGAAATGAAACCCATGCTCTCAATATTCTACACTGGTCTCAACATTCAAATCAACACCGGTCTTTCCAGCAATAACTCTCGACAAGTCATTTAGAGCAAGGTTGGTGGAATCAAACTTCAGGGATGAGTTTGCCACCGTCAGAACGAAGGTAAAGTTCTTCTTCACCACATCAACTACTAATGATGCTTCAAAAAAAGACATCTCTACAACTCAGGTCATGCATTGCATCAGTCTGTCTAAGTTTGTTGCCTTGGTGTCTGAAGAAAGAGGAATTTCCAAATCAAACAGCATCACTAAAAATGGGATTGGTGGTAGTGGAAACTTCTTAAAGTTTAGCTTGAGCATCATTGACAACAAGAGATCCCACACATAGACTGCAAGCCGACAACCATCACTGGTTCCACATCTCTCAAATTAATCTTTGCTCTTTTGGGGATTGTCTGCACATCATTCTTCATAGGGTGTGACATAAAAGTTGCTAACATCCTATGTGGAATCCAGTCTCTAGTTCACACCCCTGCTGCTGGTGTGACATCACCTCAGACAATTTGTAGTCAAACAGAAAACCAAGAACAGTGGAATCAATAAGAGCTCATTTCCAGCTCTACAATTTACATTCATGAGGGAGTAGGCAAAGAAGTATTTGAATGTGATTCATGAGCCAAGCAAAGGATTCTTCTGAAGCTGTCTTAGAGTTTATTCCACCAATAGATCTCCATCTTTTGCTTTGAGGGGTGAATTACAAGGGTCTTCAAGGGTCAAGAATCTGGGAAAAAACCAGTAAATGGCCTTTAAAGTTGCACTTGAACATTCAACCCTATCATAGTGGAGAGTTGGTTGGAAAATGACTTCATAAAGCTTCTTAACAACACAGATATTTTGATTGAGCTTGTGACCAAACATCAAGTTGCTCCTGCCATGAATCCCGTTAAGGCTTTCAAACAATTTCAAAGTGTTGTTCAATTTTGGTTTGGAACAATCTGTCTCCAGGTTTTAAGGTTCATATCAATGCGTTTCAAGAATGCTACATGACTCTGCCGGTCACAATGACTCTAAAAGTTCATGTTGTTTTCCACCACATCAAAGAATTCATTAAAGTTTAAAACACTAAGCTTGGGCGTGAGCAATCATCTAAAGCACTTTATAAAGTCTTTATAATTTCAGATTGAAAATTTGTCAAGAATTTTTCAGATATTAAAAAAAGAAACTTTTTATGATTGTATTACTTCTTATGATGGTTTTATTACTAAAAATTTTTTTTTTAAATGTCTTAAAAATCCCTGTTACTTAAAGAAGCAATAAATTAAGCAGTAAGCTAACCAAGTCTTTATTTTCCCATATTTTTGTATCCTTAATAAAGCACCAATGCTGATGCCAATTGGTACAGGTCGATATCGATGCATCATCATCGGCCATTAAATCAAGTTTGTACTCTGTTTATTTTACTAATAGATAAACTAGGATTTTTTTCAATTATAATGTTATTGGTCAATTTTATTTGCTCATTGTTGGTTTATATTTTATTTAATTTTATTTCTAAGTTTAATTTTTAGAAGTTAATTAGAAATTTATGTGTATATATATATACACTAGTGATCAAAAGTTTAGACTCAGAAAAAAAATCTCTTAAGCTTAGCTCTGAAAATGCTAAAAAAAATTTATTAAGATAATGCTTGAAATTTTTTTTTTTAATTCAACTTATTTAGTTTGTTTCTAACATAATTACAAAAAACACACACCTTTTATTTTATATATTGGTCTTTTTTTTTATTTTATAATAATAGCGCTATTTAAAAACAAATAAAATGTGTCTCATAAATTTAGACTCACTTTTTCTATCTTTATTTCCATATAAGTGCTTAACCTTTTTTTTTAAAGATTGTAATTCTAACATGGATCAAAATATATTTTCTAAAATATTATGTTTAAATCCATTTAAAAATTAAATTATTTACTAACTTAGTGCACGCTAATCAAAATATACAATTTTTACTCATTATTTGCATTTAAAATATTTAGAAAATGGGTAAAACATCAGTATCAAAAGAAATCAAAGAAAGAATTATCACCTTGCACCTTGCTGGTAATTCTACAAGAAAAGTTCAGTTGATTCTCAAGAACGTATCACAGTCATGTGTCACTAAAACAATAGCTAAGTGGAAAAAAACAGGTAGCACATTAGATAAAATCAGATCCCGAAGACCCAGAAAAACAACTACCACTGATGATAATAGTATATACAGAATTGCCAGAAAAAATCCTAAGTATAGTGCCAAACAAATTGCTCAAGAAATAAATCTAGCTCTTAAAAATGACATCTCAAGGCAGACAGTAAATAGAAGATTAATTGATCGTAAACTATGCTCGTATACTGCTGCTAGAAAACCAATGCTTAAAAGATCAGATCGACTCAAACGGCTACAATTTTGCAAGAAAATTCTTAAGATGAGTGATAGTGATATAAAAAAAATTGTATTCAGCGACGAATCGAATTATGCAGTCGTTAATCGAAAAAAAAGAGTAACTGTTCGAAGACACCATAATGAGAAATTTCATAATCGTTTCATTGTACCTCGGTTACAGGGCGGAGGAGGTTCAGTTGGGATCTGGGGTTGTATCACGTATGATGGACCCGGACTATGCTACTTGTACACTGGTAGAATGGATCAATACAGATACATTGAGACGCTTGAAAATAATTTGATTCCAACAAGAGACTTATTTTTTGGAGATGAGCCAGAATGGAAATTTCAGCAAGATAATGCCCCTTGTCACAAAGCAAAAACAGTAACAGCTTGGTTTAAAGAAAATAAAATCAATTTACTCCAGTGGCCAGCTAGATCGCCAGATTTAAATCCAATGGAAAATGTATGGTCTGTGCTTGATCGAAAACTGACCAAAGCTCCTGTAACTTCAGCTGAAGAACTACGAAAAAGTTTAAAAGAGTTGTTTGATGGCTTGTCCTTTGAATATTGTCGAAATCTTTTTGAATCTATTAAAAGAAGATGTAGACTTTGCATAGCTAACAAAGGCGGTCACATACCTTATTAACTTGACTTACAGTTTAAAGTGAAAAGTCCTGAGTCTAAACTTATGAACAAGATTTTTATAGATATCTTTTTACATGATTTTGCTATTTTCAAAATAAAATACTTTAAACTTGTTTTTCTTTTCAAGTCTTTTATATATATTAAAGAGAATTTCATAAATAATAAACTGGATTAAAAATAAAATTAAAAACAAAACAAAAAAGGCATTTTTTTAAATCACAAATCACTAAGAAACTATAAGTTTTATTCTGAGTCTAAACTTTTGATCACTAGTGTATATATATATATATATATATATATATATATATATATATATATATATATATATATATATATATATATATATATATATATATATATATATATATATATATATATATATATATATATATTTATTTATTTATATATATATATATATATATATATATTAGAATAATAATAAAGCACAATTAAAGTTGTATCATTACTTGGAGTTTCACGCTTTATGCAATCATCAGACATTACAAACAACCATAACAACAACAAAAATTATATACAAAATGTGAATAAGTGAAATTTAAAGTGTAAATCATGCTTTGTAAATCAATGGTATCACTTACACCTTTGTAAATCATGCCATTGATTTACAAGGGTGGCTTTTCTTACTTTATTGTTGATGTTATCCATTATAATTATACTTACCTATACAAGTTCTGGTTTAGATGGATTTAATACTTAATCAACATTAAGTAATGTTAGCAAAATCATATGATCCTATATTGTTATAAATATGGTTTTCATAGCAAAACATTCCATTCTGTTGTCAATACCTAAGTCTTTAGCAATTACTTTAACCCCATTGTTAATGTTATTATATTGCAAATTATCAGACTTTTTGCATGTTCTGGTTTTTCATTGAAAAGTTTATTGTAAGAAGATTTTTCAAGCTCATAAATATTATGTGATCCTCAAAAAGAAACATTTTTTCTGATGATTTAATTTTGCAAATGTAATTATTTGGTTGTTTTTGAAACTGGTTGTAGGAATTAGTAAAATAAATATTTTGTATCATAAGTAGATTGTTTTCGAAACTTACTAGATCCGGATGTTGAGGTGGACATTTTCTTATTTTAAAATTACAGTGGTAATCGGGTTCTTGGTTAGAATTTTTCTCACAAATTAGAGCTTTCCATCTCATATGTTTGATCACTTATTCGGCTTTTTCAGTTAAGTATTTATGTAATTTCTTTGTTGGTATTGGTATGTTCTTCATTGAGTAGTTAAAGGAATATTGTTCCATATTCCAAAATTGCTTATAGAATTATTTTTATTATTTAAAAGCACTAATAATAATTAGAGTGCTTAACAACAAAGGAGCGTCAATATACTAGTAATAAAAGTAATTTTTCAGTAGACTACTCAAAACAAAACTAGAGCAAATTATTTTAGAATAATAGTAAAGTACAATTAAATCTGTAACATTACTTGGAGTATCACACTATATGCGATCATCAGACGTAACAAACAACCATATCATCAGGCATTACAAACAACCATAACAACAACAAAAATTATATACAAAAATCCAATACAGTGGTAGCTTTTAGTTAAAGTTGCAGATAACAAATTTGTTTTCATGACGACATAAATTAATATCGAAATGTTGCCACAAAAACAAATTTGTTATCTGCTACTTTAACGTCATCTAAGCTAACACTGTATTGCATTTTTGTATATAATTTTAATTGTTGTTATGGTTGTTTGTAACGTCTGATGATCGCATAAAGAAACTCCGAGTAATGTTACAAATTTAATTTTACTTTATTATTATTATTAGAAATAAAATTAAATAAGAATTAAATTTACAAATAAAAGTCTATTTTAAAACAAAAAAGTCTAATAAACTAGCAACTAAAAGTATGAATAGACTATATTGATATAGATGAAAATAAATGTTCGAAGCAATTTGTAATTTAAAAAAAATAAAAATACCAAGTAGAGAAATATCTGGTAGAATTTTTTTTTTTTTTATTTTACATTACATTTAAATTTTTTGATTTTAACTTTATCTCTTTGTATAGTTTGGATCCAGAAGTCATATAATTTATAATATTTCTTATTTATAAAAAGACATTAAGTGCGTTTTTTATCTCTTCCTGATAAGAAACAGTTCAAAAAATATTTAAAGGTTTACCTAGGCAACAAAACTATGTTAAGAAAATTCATATTATATTATTCCAATCAAGATAAATTTTAATTGGAAACCTATTATTATAGAATTAACAAAAAATAGATTAAAAATTCTTTCTTTAAATAGCTTAGATTTCCAAGGTTCAAATTATAAAAATAATTACAGTATTTTGTGCAAAATTTATGTTTTAATAATTTGCAAAGAAATTGATTTTTTAATAATATTTCTTGAAATAAATTGAATTTAAATAAAAAATACTCAAAAACGTAAATTCCAGAATCAGAAAAACTTATTTTTTTGCATTGCTTTTAAGTGTTTTTTCAATATAAAGTTGCTAATTTATCTATAAAAAAATTCTACAGGTATTTAAAACAAAGAAAGTGCAAAAAAAAAAAAAGAAGAGAAGAAACATCTTCTTATTTGATATACATAATTAAATCTACATATCGGTAATTACGGACAAAAAAAGTTTTTTTTGAAATGAAAATAATAGTAATAATAATCTTATTTAGATTATTTATTAAAAGTTTTTTTTGAAATATAGTATAAATTTATAAAAGTAAAACCTGCGAAAACAAGAAATACTGAACAACACTGAAAGCAAGAAGAAATTGCAGTCTTGTGCTGACAAATGTTGATAATTTATGGGAAGAATCCTGAAAGAGGAATGCAATGGGTAAAAGAAGGAGCATTTCATCTTATTTTATAAATGCCTTTATTTGTATCACAAAAAGATGCTTGCCTTCAGTTCTCAAGTAGGGTGTAGATATTACTTGATCAGAAGAAAGCATATTGCATTTTTCTGGAAGAAAGTATATTGCATTTTTTTATGTTTTCTAAAGAGTATCTTTGTTCAATGAATAAAACTGATGCAGATCAGCTCAAAATTAAAATTGCTAACTGAGTCTAAATCCTGATTTTCATCTTAAAATTAAAGCCTACATTGTGCATAAACTTTTCATTTAGTAGCAAGAAGATCCTTTTTACAAAAAATGTTGAATCATATGTACTACAGTCTGTGCTACAGGCTGTAAAACTTGATCATAATTAGTATTGCTAATAAAACAAAATTATTTTTTATTGTAAGTTGTTGAATATTACAGGAGATAATAATTAAATAAACTTATTGATGTTTTTTTTGTATAAGTTTTTTCCACAAACAAATAACCCAAATATATATATATATATATATATATATATATATATATATATATATATATATATATATATATATATATATATATATATATATATATATATATATATATATATATATATATATATATATATATATATATATATACAACCCTTGAAATTAGGAAAAATGAGGTCGGCAATAATTTGCTGAGTTCAAATATTTTCATGCCGACCCTAATTCTGAGGGTTGTGTATATATTTACATACACACGAGAGAGAGAGAGAGAATGACACACATAATAATAATAATAATACACACACACACACACACACACACAAGAGAGAGAGAGAGAGTGAGAGAGAGAGAATGACATGCACATGGATAAATTATTTATCTAAAATATATCTAATAAGTAAATGAATTTTATTGTAGACTACGCCATATTTTGTTCCTTGATACAGCTGAGCAGTATTGCAGTAAAGATAGCTGGCCACCTGAATCAGATCGTCAGTAAGTTTAATTGTTAAAATTTTTATTTTATGTTAAAAGCTATTTCAAATTTAAGAAATAAACTTTAGTTATAAAAAAAAGGTTAATAAATAAAAATATTCTTAAAAAAATATTTTTATTTTATTTTTTAAATTATTTTATTTTATTTTTTAAGTTGATATAATTATTTTTTTTTTTAATCTTTTTTATTTCTTTTTATAATTATAAACTTAAATATCTAAACAACTTTTTATTAATAAAGGTCATTTTTACAATTGGTTCAAGATGTACCTTTAATGGAAGACTGTTTGATAAGACTGCATTTAATTGGTTTTGCAAATGATCTTCCAATTAATTGTGCAGCCACTCTAGATATTATTGAAAAGGTTGTACTCCGTGCCGCTAAATTAAACTCTGGTAAATATTTATATTTTACTTTTCTTTTATGTCTATTGCAGTGTTTATCATTTGTGTTAATTTTTGGATTGATGCATTGTAGTTGACTTTAAAACGATAAATTTTTTTGGTTTCTAATAATTAAGTAATTGTTTATATATCATGTAGGGAATATACATACATTGACTGTTATAAATAGCTTAAACATGCAGAGTGCCAAGGGTATAAGAGACTGAGGGTGTTGGCTTTGGCAGACAATCTATCAGTTTAAAAAAAGTTTTTACTTAATCAGAAAAAATAAAAATGATCAACAAATGGTATATATGTATATATATATATATATATATATATATATATATATATATATATATATATATATATATATATATATATATATATATATATATATATTTATATATATATATAAAAATAGGGGTATATCAAGGAAAAAATATTTAATTTTTATTATTGAATAAATTTCAGCAGATGCTAATTCTGACTATTTGGTTCATAACTATAGATTCGGATTAATTGGTTAACTAATATTAACATTTTAAAATTCAAAAATAAAGTTAACCACTAATGTTAACTTTGATTTAAATAATAAATAAATAAAAAAAAAAATCCTCATAAAAAATAATAACAATGTTTAGAAGTAATTTTTGATAATCTATAAATATTTTGTTACTTTTTGCTTAGGTAGCTGTGGAATAGTTATTGAGCGAACTGAAGTAATCAATATGCTTTTAAATTTATCTGCCTATACTCATCCAAAAGACATCAATTTGCCTGTTGGGTAATAATTATTGTTGAATTTTTTTTTTTTTTTTTTTTTGAAGAAAAACTTTCAAGATTTTATCTGTTTATTTTTTCTAGTTTTTTTTTTTTTTTTGTTTTTTGTTTTTTGTTTGTTTGTTTCTAATGTTATAAGATACAGGGGCTGATAACACGGGTTTTAAAGTGGAGGGGCACAATTGTCAATATCTAAAAGAAATTCCTCTATATCTAGAAATTTCTTTTTTTTTAAAAAAAAAAACAAGAGGGGACTACCTAGCCTTCCCCCTCCCTCAGTGTTGTTGGCTCTGTAATATTATTATAATTTGTTTTTTTAAACAGTTCAGCTTTTAACTTTATTGTAGATATAATCCTCCAAACCTTTTAACTTTATTGTAGATATAATCCTCCAAATCTTGCAATTAGTAACTTATATTGGAAGGCATGGTGGGTGCTGCTGGTGCTAGTTGCAACAAATCCTTCTACAATAGGTAAATATATTTTAACTACATTTTTACATTTTTATCTTTCTTACTATTTGTCTTGTTGTTTTATCCCCTTTTTTTCATTTTAGAGTTGTATTTTATTAAAATGAGGGGTAGGTAAAAACAAGAAGGATAAAAAAAGGGATTTTTTTTGGATGCCTGTATTTTCTAGGATTCTAGGATTCCATTACAGTAATTTAATATTGTTAACAGTGATTTTAACTGCAATTTTTATACTTTACAATTTTTTTTATCCATATATACAATTTTTTTTATCCATGTTTAAAGGTTTTCTAAATAAAAGTAAAGATTTTAAAGTAGTATAATAAAATAATATCTTCTTCCATTGAAATTTTTACATTAAAAACATAATATCTTTTTCCATTAAAATTCTTACATTAAAAAAATAATATCTTCTTACATTGAAATTCTTACATTAAAAGTTCTTATAATTACAATTTTCCCTTGATTTTGCATATATATATATATATATATATATATATATATATATATATATATATATATATATATATATATATATATATATATATATATATATATATATATATATATATATATTTGCATTATATATATATATATATATATATATATATATATATATATATATATATATATATATATATATATATATATATATATATATATATATATATATATCAAAGCCACTAAACATTTGACAGGTCCCTAATATTATTGAAAAAAAAATTATTGAAAAATATGTCAACTTGGCACTCAAAAGAAGCAAAATCATTTAAAAATTTCAAAAACAAAAAGTATTTTTTATAAAAAAAACAATATTAGGTTTTTTTGAATAAAATATGGTTTTTAAACGAAAAATGAAAAAAAGGTAATATTCACAACATTTTTAATAATAAGTTTTTTTAAGTTGTTTTTTATAAAAAATAAATCTAATTTTTAAAATTTTTATAAAATTTTGCTTCTTTTGAGTACCAAGTTGACATATTTTTAAATAATTTTTTTTTTAATAATATTAGGGACCTGTCAAATGTTTAGTGGCTTTGAGGGACCTTTAGGGCAAATAATAAAATTTAGTAAAAATTATTTTTGAACCACAATATGATAGTTGAATGGGAAAAACTTCAATTAGCAATGTTCTGAAAACAAATTAGCATACTGAACAGCCAATATATATATATATATATATATATATATATATATATATATATATATATATATATTGCATGTATTATATATATATATATATATATATATATATATATATATATATATATATATATATATATATATATATATATATATATATATATATATATATATATATATGCAAAAAAATGTCTGTATACAAAGCCAGTAGCATTCTGAAAGCATTAAAACATTGTTAAGGAATAAATGAAAATATCTGTCAAATTTTTTATTTTATATTTGTTAATTTTTATAATTTAAATTATATATTTATATTTGTGTTAATGAGATCATAAGGTTGTGCAATTGATTGCCACTATATTACATAGAAATGTTTGTGATCTACAAATTTAATGAAGCTTAGTGACTAATGCAAAGAGGAAAAACTTCATGATCACCGACTGATCTTGTTTTTGCAACTGTAAGACCCAGTAATGGTCACTCAGTCCATTTAATTTATAAAGTAATATATGATGTAATATTGGATAAGATTGCTTTAGCTTCATAATTTTGTGAGTGGTTGGATAAATATCAACAACTCCTGTGCCTGAATGCAATGAGAATAGCTCACCAGAATACCCAGTTAGTGCAAATGTTGGTGACAGTAATGATGATTTGATCTATTTGACTTATGTCAAGGTAAATCCTGAGGTGCGTAAGATCACTTAGGCACATGATTGACATCTTGAAGGTATCTGCCTCAAAAAAGTTCCTAAATTGAATGATCTTCGTCTTTGGGCATTGTTAAGATCTATGGTGCCAAATCTCAGAAATTTGCATAATCTGTAATTTCTACATCCTAAATCGACTCAATTACTAAAAATTATTGCAGGTTTTTGTAAATTCTTTTAGTTGTATTATTTACAACTTTAGGGGTATTGTGTTTATTAATAAATAAAATAGTAATAATTGTATTGAATTATTAAATATTGACAGTTATATTGATTTTGTTCAAGTTGTTGAATTTTGTTTATTTAGACATAAAAGTTATGCAAATGAAAAGTTGTTATACTTTTCATTTGCATTTTGATGACTAAAAATTCGAAACCAATTAAATAAAACTCTTAAAAAATAATAATAATAATAAAACTCTTAAAAAAAAAACAAAAAAATAAAACTCTTAAAAAAAAAACAAAAAAATAACTCTTAAAAAAATAACAATGAAAACATTTGAGCAAAGCAAAAATAAAATAGATGAGTTTTTTCCTAATATGTCATATTTGGAAAAAAACTCTCATACCATTCAAAGTTAAAACCCATTTCTTACTATTCAAAGTTAAAACCTGTCTCTTACCATTCAAAGTTAAAACCTGATTCTTTCCATTTAAAGTTAAAACCTGTCTCTTACCATTCAAAGTTAAAATTTGTCTCTTACTATTCAAAGTTAAAACCTGTCTCTTACCATTCAAAATTATTGAGATTGACAAATACAAATTTTGCAATAATTCAATGATAAAATTAAATTAGTTTAAAATTAACTCAATATTGCTTTAATTTTTGTCTTGAACTGCGTTGAGACCGAAAACATTTTTGCACAAGTCTTTAAATAGTTAATGTAGTAATTATTAATAATTTACATATCCTTTTAGATCAAAGTAAAAATTTTCATTTCTCTCTATACAAACTATAGAGAAGTCTTATCTCTCTCTATACAAAATATAGAGATGTCTCTCATCTCTCTCTATACAAATTATAGAGATGTGCCTCATCTCTCTATAAAAACTACATAGATGTGTCTCGTGTTTTTCTATATAGATTATAGAGATGTGTCTCATCTCTATCTATACAGACTATAGTGATGTGTCTTATGTCTCTCTATACAAACTATAGTGATGTGTCTCATCTTTTTACATACTATAGAGTTCAAATGTGATATTATAGTTAAGATGTATTTTTATTAATGATTTTTTACTAAGCTTTTTAATATATAATTTCTTTAGGTGTTCAAGTTTGGCAAGATTATCCTACTGCCAGATGTATGATGGAGATGATAATTACAGGGTTAAAGTTTTTGTTGTTGTTGTTGTTATTCATTTGATTCATTTTAATTTTTATTACTTTTAAAGTTTGAAACATTGAAAATTTGTACACATTTCTCATTATTATTTCTATTTCTATTGTCATTTTTATCTTATCTAGTTATTATTGTGACTAATCTGTAATTATTACCTGAAAATAAAATTCAAATTTATCACCTGATGATTAAATTTAAAATTATCATCTGATAAGTTAAAAATTAAAAAAAATATTTTCTCTCTGTAGGGCTTATTCCTTCCCTCCACTTGCAGTTCAAGGATTTTCTTCTGAAGAAATACAGGCCAACGAACTTCAGGTAATTTTTTTAGTTTATTATTATTATATAGGTTTTGTTATTATCATATAGATTATTATATAAGTTTTAGGAATTCAAGCATATTCATAGTATAAACATTAGTAATATTTATAATTAACAAAAGGTTTCAAGAGCTGAAAAAGATGATATTATTGAGTTTGAAAGTCATTTAGCTGCTGCAACTAGTGGTGCTATTATAACAGAAAGTACTAGTCTGTTGATTAGCCAACTAATAAGTCTTAAACCACTTGGTCTTCCTCGCCAACCACCAGCTACTGTTATTGACAAGTTAAAACAACTTAATAAAAGTCTTCAGCTAAACGAGTTACTTTGTCAAAGTCGATCTCCTGACTTTTTACTTTATATTATTCAAGCACAAGTTAGTTTTAATATTTTTTTCTTTAAAAAAATCTATTATAATTTAAATAATTTTTGCTCAGCATATATAGAAAAAAATACATTTTCAAATTTTCTTTACAAAGGGTACTTCAAAAGCAATGCCATGGTTAGCTGATCTTGTTCAATCAAGTGAATCTTCATTAAATACTCTCCCTGTTCAGTGTCTCTGTGAATTTCTACTTATGAAGCATGTTGTTAACATAAAAAACAAACCAATAAAGCCAAAAGTTGCATTAAGACTGCAAGATCTTTTAATTGGAAGCGAGGCAACCTTAGAATCTTCTAAGGAGCTTGTAAAATATTTTATAAGTCGTTGGTCATCATCTGACATGGCTGAGCGTGATATATCTGTTGAGGGCTTTCAATCAATTCTTTTACAGAGGCCCAATAGTTCAAGCAACGGGAATGAAGAACAAATGGAAACTGATGAAATTAAAGAGAAAAAGTACAACAAAATGATGATAGTGAAGGACAAAACTTATACATGGATTCAAGAGAAATTAACAATGCTGCCTTATTTTCAAGATCTTCTGCCATATTTAATTAAAGCATTTCAAAAAGTAAGTTTTAATTTTATTTTTCTTTGATGCTAAGTTTAAATAATCAATTCATTGTATCAACATTTCGAAACGCATTAGTAGTGTAGTGATAGAGTGCTCACCTCATAAGCGAGAAGTTTCGAGTTTGATCCCCACCACGTCCCTGATTGTACTGCGCTTAACTTGTTTCTCTAAGCATGAATAAAATTGAAATAAAAATAAACAATTTCACACAACCATTGTTAACATCTGTAAATCAATTGTTAATCATGCTATCCTTTAGTTTATCTTAAAGTTTAAAATTTTGTTTTTATTTTTGAATGAAGTTGAACTAAAGAGAAACTAAAGTTTTTTTTTTTTGTTTCTTGTGTGCTATAGACAGGTTGCCATAATGCTATTTTTTTATATAAATATGACAATGAAAAAGTTTAAACAATAATGAAAAAGTAAGAATGAAACAATAATAAGTTATAGTGAAAGCTAAAAAAAAATTATAAAAAATTTATTCATATCTTTTATTCTTTTTTCCTTTAATAATATTTTTGATTCTTATTCCAATAAATACTTTTGTAATAACATTGTTTGTTTTTTTGTCTATATATTTTTTTTAGTTAAGTGTTTTTTAATAAAATTATTACACTATTGTTTTAGCAAAAAAAAAATAATTTGTTATTGTAGGCTTTGTGTGTAGAAGTTAATGTACCACGGTTAGAAGCTTATATTTCGTTTCTGATCCAATATAGCTTGAATCAAGTTCCTCGATTCTTTCATAAGTTTATAAAACATTTATCATACATGATTGTCCGACGTAAAACAATAACTCAAAAGCTTCTTTACAAAGAAGAAAAATATGTCAAATTACTGGAGGTTTTGGCTTTTTATTTTCAATCATCTTTATTGCAAAGTTCTGGTATGAATATAAAAGTAAGTTCTTTTTAATGCTGATATTTTAATTCTGATATTTTTTTGTATTTGTGCCAAAAAAATAAAAAATGGTAGTTATTTATTGTTGTTGCTATTACTACATCACTCTGAAATTTAACAGTTTATTGAGGGAAAAAACAGTTATATTTAGGTTGTGTTTGATGTTTTCCCATCACTTTTTTGCTAGATTTTATATCAGATAATATACATTCATATTACATTCTTGTGTACTATTTACATCTATTTTCTCTGCGTTTATAAGCATACACAGCCCATTATGATAATACACCATATGTAATAAATTACATACAATTTACTAATTTATTACAAAAACTAATGACAAAATACATAAATACATACATTTTATAAATTACAAAGAAGGATTAGAATGGTCAAAAAAGGTAAAATTCTGAAATATTGTTCTCCACAACGATAATTTTGTTTTATAGTATTAGAGAATTTCTGTAAAAATTTGAAGCATATTGAACAATACATAGGGGGCAATACTCAAGGGACTATACTAAGGGTTCAATTAATATTTTAATGCTAATTATTGACTTATTTTAATATTAAAAATTTTGAATAAAAAAATTTTATACTATGTGTCAATTAAGAGCAAATAAAACATTTAAAATAATCAATTATTATTAGGTCTAAAACTATTGATAATTAGCATTACTAGCAAGCAAGAAAACTAAGATTAAAAATAAATTAATTGATTAAGATGGCCGTAAATACACATAAAAAAATGAATCCAGCAAAAGGAAAAGCTGCAAAAAATATTGAAACAAAAAATATTAAAAAGATTAAAAGATAAATTTTGCAGTATCGGTGTAGTCTTAGAGTGCTCAATTCATAAACAAATATATATATTTCGACTTCGATTTCCACCACATCCCTAGTAGTACTGCGCTTAACTTGTTTCTCTACGCAGCAGCCTTGCTTGTCAAGGTTCTTGTTTTAAAGTTATAGAGTTGAGAGAGGGTTATAACCATAATTAAGTAGCCTCCTCATCTGTAGTGACTTTCTCAGCCTTAGGGAGGTGAATTACTGAAAAAAAAAATTTTATCAGAAAAAGTAGGTTGGCTATTGTTATAATATGGGTTTTGAAAGTATGTCATATATGTATAATGAACAAAGTAATTAACAAAATTTGTTCTAATTTGGCAATATCTTATGTAAAGCCACTTTCTGTCATTATGGCTGGCTTAGAGGAAAATTGGTAAGTCTGGTAATGTTGCAAAAATAAAAGTAAGCAAAAAATATTTTCGATTCTTATTTTTGGTTTTTATTTTATTTGTGGATGAGAGGAACGCTGCCATAAATTTCATAAATTTCATTTTGTTGACTTCAAGTTTTAGTAACAAACATCTCATTACCATGCTTGTGGATTTTTGAACAAGAAACTCTTCTCCTTTCTTTTGATACTAAGGACTTTAAAAAGATAAAATGTTTTATTCTCAAGCCTTTCATGATTGTTGAAGTCTGTACTACACATACTTATTCTTTTCAGAGTTGACCATGCCTTTTAAAGCTGAGATTGGCTGTCATAGCTTTTTTGGCATCTAGATGGATTCAGTTGTCATAGGTCCTCAATATGTTCTGAGTAGAACCATATGTAGTGTAAATACAGTGCACAAAACATCAGCCTTGATACAGCTATTCTTGAAATAGCCTATCTTCTTTGTTTGTAGAGATGTCCAAAGCATTTATTGCCACCGTGCCAAATTACTTATTTTTTAAAATGCAAATTACTTATTTTTAAGGCTTTTTTTCTAAAAATAAAGTTCAAAAATACTATATATTTAAAAAAAAATTTCAATTTAACAAAAATATTTGCTAATAGCAAGATGACTGCTGTTTACAAATAGCACAAATGGCTATTTTTAAATACAATAAATGCATATAAGTATCACAAGAGGCTGTTTGTAAACAGTAGGGTTTTTCAGATAAACAACTAAAAATTATGTATAATTTTTGTAAATACTGCTTAAATGTTTGTCAGGTCAAGTTATCCTGCTGCTAGTAACATGTAACCCAGTATAACCTCCTTCATAGTTTGCTGCTTGCTCTATTTTTAGACAATGACTAGGAGAAACCAAATCTGGCTTAAAACACCCCCTGCCTTGGGACTCTTGGTTGAGTAAAGGCTAGAGATGGTGTCTCTACAAAAATACTTATCGCACCCTTTCTTCATCTATTAGGCTGGTGTTGATAAATTTCTACTTTTGGTGTGCATTGTCAAAGCCACATTTAGGGCTCTCTTTCTCTTCCAGTATCTTCTAACTCTAATATTGGTTGCTTGCTGCCTTGTTGGAAATGATGTTGAAAAAAGAAAAAGAAAAGTAGTCATAATTTAGTTTGACCCCTAAAGTTAGTCAAGTTGGACAAGTTTTTGTGGTAATTTTTTTAATAGTAGAACCAAGGCCTTTTGAAGAATAGTTTAGTACTTTGAATTTTTATTATGTAATTCTGGACAATCCTAGTAAGGGTATCATATGAAAAGTGAAAACAAGAAAATAGAACATTTAAGTTCTTTTTAAACTTTATTTTTTTAAGTTTAAACATGTTTTGATAAAAAGATGCATAAATTTTAAACATATTTTTATAAAAAGACTTCAAAATTATTAAATAAAAAAACAAAAGATTTTTCGTTTCAAAAATAATGAGAGAAAATAATTATACAATGCACAGCAGGGTTTCTAACAGCTGTTAACAGGGTTTCTAACAGCTGTTAACAGAAACCGTAAAACAGCTGTTTTTTTGCTACCAGGTTTCCTGTATTTGATTTTTATCTTTATGTTTTTTTGTAACAAAAAATTTTAAAAAAAAATTTAAATTTAAAGAAACATTTTGATTTTTGAATGATTTCTAGGTTTTTAATACAGATTTTAAAACAAATCAATTTTCATCATGTTACAGTTAAAACAGCATTTTAAAAACCAATATTAACTCTTTGAATTAAACTTAAAAATATTTGTTTTTTGTGAAGAGAATGTAATGATTGTTGCAAGACCAATTCCCTATGGACAATAATTTCTAATACTCGTTTAGAATAATTATTAAAGATTGCAACGCAAGCAGCTTTCTTTAGAGAATTATATGACAAGCTCTATAATAATTGCAAAACTTGAGAGATTCTGCACAAGGAATTTTTGCACAAATAGAATAAAAGTCATAGCACTAAATTCAACAGAATTGAAATAACA
>NC_061162.1:1093107-1138107 GCF_022113875.1 Hydra vulgaris
CTAGTGGCGGCCAAAATTTTCACATATTGGCTTTAATGATATTTCAGGTTGTGTACATACACAAAGTCTTTGGGTCACATAAAATAGTTTAATTTTTGCTTTTTAATCCACTTTTCAGCTTTTTTTTATATATTTTTTTTTATTATAAGTATTTTGTGGTTATATTTTTTAATCTGTTGTTTTTTTTAGAGTTTGTGAATTCAATGAGCAATTAGTAAAAGAATGTCTAGAACAGTTTTTTGTAGGACACTCAAGCAAAATGAACTTTTACAATTTGAAAAAACAGTTAGCGTTTAGCAATGTCCAAAAGAAAGACGGAAGAATACCAGAAAAGATTTTTTTTTCACTGAAAGAATTAATTGCAAATAAAAAGTTTCTAGATTGTTTTTGTATATCTAATCAGTCAGCCCCACTCCTCAAACTTCTTGTGCTTCACTTTCAACAAACTGATTCTTTTTTGGATTTTTTAAAAACTTTAGTCTTGTGTTCAGCTCACAAAAGTAAATCAATGGATATTGTACTTAATAGTTTATGTAAGAGATTCAGGATAATAGAAGAGCAGAAAACTTCTCCAAAAATTACAAAAACATTAGGAGATTTTATTAGGTCAGGGAATAAGGCAACATTGCATTGTTTGCAATTTGTTATAAATGAAATAAGGCGAATTGAAGACATCACAGAAGTATCAAGAGATCAGTGGGTTTCAGGTTAAAGCAATTATTTAAACCATTAAAAGTATATTTTTTAATTATTTAAAATTTTTAATTTGAAGTTGATTTTTTATAATTATTTAAGTTGGAAAATTAATTTCAAGTTCTTTTGAATCAATGTTTGAGAGGTTCATGCAAGTCTTATGTGCTGGTGCAATTAACGTTCAAGCTAGAAGATTATGCATTGATATTCTTAGTAAGTAAGATTACTAAGTTTGTTCAAACCTTAAAAAGTTGTTTGCAATGTTTCAGTGTTCAAATATTCTTTGTTTAAATTTTTCTATTTTTTAGTTGAGTTAATAAATGTGGTGGATCATAAATTTATTGGGATACTTGTGACATTTTTTCATATGCTTGATCCAGAGATAGTTTGTCTAATTCCATTAATGCAGCGGCAGCTTATATTCAAGCATCAAACAGGAACAGCAGGCTGTTCTTTCAAAGCTAAATCATACTTAATATCTCTATTGACACATCAGGCTCAAAATGCAACTTTAGATGACTGCTTTAAATGGATACTTGATGTGACATCAGATGTCAAAGAGTTATTAAATATTCTTTTTTTTTTTAAATGATTTATTTAGAAGAATATATATATATATATATATATATATATATATATATATATATATATATATATATATATATATATATATATATATACATACACACACGCACGCACACAGAATTATATAGACAGTATAAAAATATATAAAGAAAGTGTATGAATAAAGATGTTTAAAAATATAAGTGTATAAATATAGTTGATACTCTTGGTTTTTATAACAGTTAGTAATGGTTTTAGTCAAAAATAAAATTTTTGAAATTAAATTTTCAACATATTTATTGAATATTTTGGTTATTTTAAAGGTTAAACCCGAAGCATTGCTTAAATGTAGTCGAGCTGATGATTCAAAATCCAAGGTTATGGTACAGAGGAGAGGGTAAAGAAGCTAAGGAACTTTCTGGAAGGCTAAATGTAATTAATTTTTAAAAGTAAAAGATTTCAATTACTTTAAGATACATGTTTGACCCAAGGCAACACAGGGTTTATAGTGTATGTAAAAAAATAAGATTATATTAAGTAGAAAAAAAATTTAATTTTCTCATGAAACTTCTCTTCAAAGAAAAATTTGTATCATATATTGAAATATTTTCCAAAATTTTGAACTTGTTAAAATACTATTTTATCAAAATTTCAAAAAAAAAAAAAACAAATATATAGAGCATAGTATTACTCAAATCTTATAGAATTAACTTGTTAGAATATACACCTCCTCTTGATAATATGGGACATGGTTGTCACTAGGTTGAAAGGATTGTACCCGATTGACTGGATTTGACCAAATAAAATGATTATGGATTTTTTTTATATTCCATATGTCATTTTTTACTTAATGCTATTTTTTAATTTTATGTAAAAACAAAATGTATTAAAACATACAGGATTGGAAAGTAGTATATTTTATGAAACATAATATATTGAAACATACAGGATTGGAATGTAGTATATTTTATGAAACATAATGTATTGAAACATCCAGGATTGGAACGTAGTATATTTTATGAAACATAATGTATTGAAACATACAGAATTGGAACGTAGTATATTTTATGAAACATAATGCATTGAAATATAATACCGAATTGGAACAGTATTTTTTTTTTTTTTAATGTTTAAATTTATTTTCTAATTTTATGCATAATTAAATTTAAAAAAAAGTTTATAATGTGTAATAGAATATTGTATCTGGCTAGAATATAATATCCCCCAAAAGAACATTGAAAACCCAGACACAATTTAAAGTTATTGCATTTAGAAGAGCACCTAGGCCTACCGAAATATTTTTTGGACATATTAATGTTTAAGGATAGTAAAAGTAAGATATATATATAGATCGAATTTATGCATAAAATGTTATTTAAAGTAAAAAATTAATATTATATCCTATATTTTACAAAGTTTTATAACGAATAAAATGCAAGGGGGATATGGTATTATAAGTGATAAATAGTCATATATCCTGTATTTCCTAAGTTTTATGTCAAATACAATTATTTATACGATTAAAAGTAGATTTGATACTTTTACCTATATTTTACAAAATTCATAACAACTATGCTTTACTTAAAAGAAAAATTATAGGTTTTTTAATACATGGCAAATAGATAAAGTACTTTAAATTGAAGTTTATCAGTTTTCAAAATTTATATCCTATCCAACTCCTTAATATTATATAGTGTTTTTTTATCATATCTCAAAACCACCCTATTTGAAGAAATACTGCTGCTTTGCTCTAATAAGATGTCAAGCAGTGCAACTAAGTTTTCTAACTATTTTTATCAAATTAAGATGTATTAAGAAGTATTTACTATCTTATGTGCAATCATGTTCTTATGTGCAAAATCTAATTAATCTATTCTTTACAGGAATCAGGAATATTTCCAAAGTTTCCTTAATCAAGAGTACATTCACCATTGTTATATTAAGTGTACATTCATCATTTTTATATCAAGTGTGCATTCACCATTGTTATATTAAGTTTACATTCACCATTGTTATATTAAGTTTACATTCACCATTGTTATATCAAGTGTACATTTACCATTGTTATATCAAGTGTACATTCACCATTGCTATATCAAGTATACATTCACCATTGCACTACAAGCTTTTCTATATGTGCATGAAAAATTATATAAAAACTATTCTAAGAAATACAGATGTATTAAAACAGATGTATTAAAACAGATGTATTAAAGAAACAGATGAATTAAAAACAGATGTATTAAAGATCAAATAATTTAAAATCAAAAGTTATAGTCAAAAATGTCCAAGTTTAAAGTTTCTCAAACCCTTATCTATGGTTTTCATATTTTTCAGGGTTGTTATCAATAATAGCTATATTTAGAATTTTTCTAAGTTCTTAGATATATTTTCAGGTTCTTTTACTTCTTCAAAAAACACAAACAACAATTTTTAGGAATTTTCTTCAACTATCTAAAGAAATATTTAAAAAACTCATTGTTTTGTACCTCTTTCTCTAATAGTATGCAAGATCAAAATATCAAAACCAAGGGATTTTTTATATATTCTAAATCTCTTGTGATAACTTCACATAGAAATAAATTTAACTAATCATTCTAACTATACTATATCAGTTGTTATCTGTGTGTGTTTATATATAGTAGAACCTCTTTAACTCATACCCTAGAAAAGTCAAATTCTCCTGAAACTTTATCAACTTACTATAAAATCATCTGCTTTAGTTAAACCCTGGTTAAGTAGTAAATTAAACAGATTCTATCTGTTGACCAGCCTCGTACCCCTTCTTCATCTATTAGACTGGCGCAGATGTATTTTTAATACAATGTTTCCAGTAAGATTTAGCATGTTGAATGCTGGATCTTCTTGACTAAATGCATAGGTTTTGCTTGTGTCTTTTTATGACTAGGCAACTCATTCTATTATCTCCTAATGGTACAGCTCTAAAACTCAGTTTTATGATTCTGAGGCCAGCTGGTAGTCATGTTTTCTGTGGTAGCTCTCATAGAGGCTGATTCCATCAACAGCTAAAAAATATCAAAGTATTAACAATGCGATGTTGCACATGGATGGTGTCCCTGTTTGTACTTTTGGTGTGCATTGTCAAGGCCACATTTGAAACCTTGTGTTACGGTTTAGGTTTTATTAATAGTAATTAGGCAATTTCTTGGGCTATTAAACAGAGTACTGAGAATGCTTTGAGTCAAGTTTATTAATAAGTTTAAAAATAAATAAAGTACCAAAAACTGTAAAACACAAAAAATACTCTTGCAAAGTTCTCCTTTATCTCAAGACTGCACTCTGATGTTATTTCTGATCAAATTGACCGCGCCCTCTCTCTTTATCCATCAGCCAATATTGTTGTTGTAGGTGACTTTAATCCTCATCACACTGAATGGCTTGGCTCTAGTGTCAGTGACTCTGCAGGCGTTAAAGTCCACAACTTTTGCCTTAATCAATCCCTAACTCAAATAGCCAACTTTCCAACTGGCTTTTTAGACAACCTGAATCACTGAAAACCCTTCTCTACTCGACTTATGTCTTGTTTCTGATCCTAGTCAATGCTCAGTCTCTCCACATTTACCCTTAGGTGCTTCTGTTCACTTTTTGATCTCTCTATTATCTCATTCTTCTTCATCATCTGAATCCCCCTATCATCGTACCTTTTACAACTAACTTAAAGCTTGGTATCACTCCAGCATCTGTATTTATAGTCATTTCTTGCTTAGACTTTTCTATAGCTTGTAGTCCAGACAACATACCTGTTGAAGTCTTGCATAAGTGTCCGCCGGAGCTGTCATCTATATTTTTTATAACTATTTAATAAGTGGACATCAGAGTCTTGTTTTCCAGCCTGCCGGAAAGCAGCACCTGTTATTCCTATTTTCCAAAATTCTAGAGAGCAATCTGATTTGTCTAATTACCGTCGCATTAGTCTTCTTCCTATCATAAGCAAAGTTTTTGTATCTTTAATTAACAAACACTTAATCTCTCATCTTGAATCTAATAACTTACTTTTTGAGCTGTAGAACGAGATGATTGAAATCAATATTCGTTTCGATCTTCTTGTTCTACAGCTGAACTGCTAACTGCTCTTAACATATCTAAAGCTTTTGATAAAGTTTAGCATGCTGGTCTTTTCCATAAGTTTTTTTATTACAGTGTATCTGGTAACATCTTAAAGGTTATTGTATTCTTTCTTTCCAATCATAGTGTAAAAGTTGCCCTCAAAGAACAGCACTCTTCTTCATATCCTGTAACTTCAGTGGTTCCTCAAGGTTCAATCCTTGGCTCTATGCTCTTTTCAACTTATATTAACGATCTTCCAGATATTCTCACATCTAAGGTGGTATTGTTCACTGATGATACTACCATTTATTCTTGTCATGATAAGAAGTCAACACTCTCTGATTTCTTAAAGAGGGCATTTGAGCTTGAAAAGGATCTCACTTCTGCTACAGCATAGGGCTCACAGTGGCTGGAGAACTTTAATTCAAATAAAACTAAATTTTTTTTCAGCCAATCGTTATCACAATAATATTGATTTTCCTATATTTATGAACAGTAAAGTACTCAATGAGTCATATACCCTTCATCTTCTAGGATTATCTCTTACTTCCAATCTTTCTTGTAAACCATATATCAAATCTGTTGCATCTGCTAAGGTTGCATCTGTTTATTAAGCTTGACACTTTCTTACTTGGGATTCTATTCTTTATCAATGGAATATCGTTGATATATCTGGGACGGATCTTCTAATGATGCCCTTTCTTTTTTAGACAAGGTGCAAAAACGCTTTGTAAACATAGTTGGACCTGCTCTTGCAGTTAACCTCCAACCATTATCACATCGTTGTAATGTTGCTTCTCTTTCTCTTTTCTACAAATACTATAATGGGCACTGCTTTAAAGAGCTAGCGTCTCTTTTGCCATCTACTAAAATTAATTTACATTTTACTTGTCATTCAATTATCCTTTTAATTAATCCTTTTTCTGTGACTGTTTCTAAATGCTCCAAAAACTCTAATTCCTCTATTTGTTTCCTTGAACATAACTTCTTTGGAATTCACTACCTTCATCTTGCTTTTCTGAGTCATATGATTTGCAGTCTTTTAATTCGTCTGTCGATCGTTATCTTGCTCTGTAATCTTCATCTTTTCTCTTCCAGTTACTTCCAACTCTAATTAGTGGTTGCTTGCAGCCTTCTTGGAAACAAAAATGTAGAAAAAAATGTTGGGCCATTTGCTAATTAGTACTGCTTTTTGGGGTCTCTTAACTAAAAAATTTTGCTTAACTAGGACTTTATTTTAAATTGCATAGTGCATATAGTAACAAAACTTACAATACTTAATACAATACAAATTCCGCACTTTAAATGCTCGAAAATAAAAATGTTTGCATCAAATATTAAACATAACTAAACATTTTCATTTATATCTTCAATGAGGTTAAGTTTCCATTAAATTCTATTTATTAATGACATATATAATGTATATTAAAAATTCAAAAATATTAATTAAAGTTCAAAACTTAATATGTTCAAAAATTAAATACTTTAGGGTCAAATATAATTAACTAAACATTTTAAGTGATATCTGCAATTCAGTTAATCTTTGATTAAATTTTATTTATCAAAAATGCCAAAGGTTGCTAAAAGAAATCTGAAAAGTAAAACTATAACAAAAAAAAATATTAAAAAAACTTGACAAAGGAGAATCATCTGTATTTGTATCAAAGAAATATGGAATCGGAAAGTAAACATTGTCTGTATGGTCAAACAAAAAAACAATATATCGTAATGAAATTCTGATATATATAATATAATCTTGATAAGTAGGACATTTTCAAAAAATATGACATAATGAGAGCTCGTTTAATTCAGACATTCGCTAAGTTGGACAATATTTATATATATATATCCCTTAACCCTCAGAATTAACCATTGGATTCCCTCAACCCTCGGAATTAATCATTGGAATCCCTCAACCCTCAGAATTAGAAAAAATGAGATCAGCAATAAGTTGCCGATCTCAAACTGTTAAAGGGTGGCTAAAAAACTTGATACAAATGGGGTTACCATAACACATAGAAACAAGGTCAGCGAGTTTCGAACAATTTGAGGTGACCTCAAACACTTTAAGGTTGGAATTGACCCTTATTCAGAGGGCTGACCTATTAGAATCGGAGTTAACAGTATTTTACTGTACATGTATATATATATATGTGTATATATATATATATATATATATATATATATATATATATATATATATATATATATATATATACATATATATATATGTATATATATAACAGTATTCTACTGTGCATGTATGTGTATATATATATATATATATATATATATATATATATATATATATATATATATATATATATATATATATATATATATATATATATATATATGTATATATATATATATATATATATATATATATATATATATATATATATATATATATACAGTTTAATAAATAGGAATCTGCTGATCACTTGAATTTGAATCTTTCATTGCAACAAATTTATCAATTCATTCAATTTATTCTTTATGAAGCAAATCAGTTAGAAGAAGAAAAAGGTAATATACATTATACTATAGTTAGTAATTCATAAAACAAAAATAATTATTTGTTGTTATTAACTTGTTAACAAAAGTTTTTAAATATAGTTGTGAATGTGTTTTGTTACTTTTATTTTTTTATGTATTTTTTATTTAGTTATAAGCATATTTCTTTATGTTTATCTTGTAAAAAAAATGTATTTTTATTACAATCAATAAATTAATATATTTCAACAATCATGCAAAGATCATTTATATTATTATCATATTAAAAAAACAACCAAATAGTTCCTAAGATTATCTGCAATTTATAAAACGTGAAAAAATGTCATTGTAATGAAAAAATTGTAATGAAAAAATTGTAATGAAAAATTGTAATGAAAAATTGTAATGAAAAATTGTAATGAAAAAATGTCATTGTAATTCAATCGACTCTTTTTAACAGGAGATTTTAACTTTCCTTATGTAAGTCTTTCCTCGTCTTTTTAACAGGAGATTTTAACTTATGTAAAATGGTTTAATAACAGTTTAATAAGTGTTCTTAGACCAGATAAAAAATTTATCTGGTCCTTAAAATTTCACAAGATAATTTCACAAGATTCATTTATAAATGATTAATTGAGGAAAACTTCACTAACACCTGATTACATCATGTACAATTCATGTTGCTACTCACATAAATAAAGAGGAGTCACATGGTGGTCCCTAGCAAATAAAGAGGAGACACATGGTGATTTTTAGCAAACTCATTAAACATTATAAATTTATAATTTAAAATCTAATGAAAAATAGATAATTTATTAGTATGGTTTATAATTTTATAACAAATTTGGCAAAATATCATCAGATCTGAAATGCCTGGAATACACTTTTCACAATTAAAAATGTGAATGAATGCTACGAAATACTATTATTGTAAGTAAAAAATATATTAGTAAAAACAATCCATCCTTCCAGTGTTTGACATGCTTGCTCTTCAATTTGCAAGAAAAAAAGTAAGTTTTTGCAAAAAAATATTGCATGACAATTTGAAAATATTAGTTTAATTAATGATTATAGAAATATCAAACTCAAATGAAAAAAGCATGTAAATCAGCTGTTTGGAATTTTGAAATTCTATTGGCTAATTAATTAAAAAAAAACACTAAATAAAAACATGAAGAATTTATTCGCTACATCAAAGCCAAACATACTGCTAAGCAAACCATAAATTTATTGATAAAGATAATACCTTCAAAGATAGAGAAGGCATTGCTTTAACTCTTTATAGAAATTTTTAATTGGTGTTCATTAAGAGAAATTCTCTAAATTCATCTTATCTTACTCACCTTCCTGTCTTGCAAACTAATTGAGAAACTTATTATAAATAACATGATGAAGTTCTTAATAAAAAATTCTAAATAAATACATTATGGTAGACCAAAAAGGTATTAAAAACCTATCCAGAACAGAATCAGAATTTGGTGTCACATTAGAAACCAACCTGAAATCAAACTCAAAAGCAGTACAAAGCTCACAAAGTAAACAGTATGCTGAGTTTTATTAAAAGACACTTTTGAGCCACCTCTGCAAAATCTACATTAGATAAAACCTTGAATTAGTAGCTGCTGCTTAGAATTCTTATTTGAAAAAATGTTATAAACACATAAAGGTTCAAAAAAAGGTAACAAAGTTATATAGTGAACTTAAGAACTAGTCAGGTAAAGAGAGGGGACCATATCTGAAAATTTAAAGTAGAATCGGTTTTGGAAGCAATTTGTTGGTACCTCTAACCTCTAAGTTTGTATTCCACTAAGAGTAGGTCACAGAAGCTAGAGAAATAGTGAGATGCTGCAACCAACAACATAACTTTTTCAACAACTTAGTAGACCAGCCCTGAAATGCACTACCAGGCAAAGTCAAAAAAGCATGATTAGTAAATGCCTTCAAGAATGCACTAGATACTGATTATTGGTTGTTATAATCCCAAAATGTGGTTCCATGCCAGCTTCTAAATCAAGTAAAAATACCAGTATATGATATTAATGATAAAAGTAATAATGAAATAACAGCAACATAATTATATAACATAATTATATAAAGATAATAATTATTTTTAAACAATAATTACTGGCCTTTTGATGAAAAGAACACAAAAATGCAATTTGTGATGTCATTAAATTATTTTTATTTGCTTTTTGTGTTTATGGACATTAACATTTTTCAATTTATTAAATTACCGCTTTTAAATTACTTTTAATTGTAAATTAACTCAAAATATCTTGAAATAATTATGTTTGTTTATTTTGCTTTTATTTTTTTCTAAATATAAATCTTGACATGTGATATAATTCTATTATTGTTCAACTAATTTGTGTCCTGTTATTATTTCAGACCCCTCAGTTTATTAAAATGGGGTTTGAGAAGGTTATTGGAATGTCACATTTATAAAGCGTTATTTATTTTGTGTTTTCTACTTAATAATTTTGTTTTATACTATTTTTTACAATTTTATTTTATACAAATGTAGTTTTGTACAAAAGTTTTATACAAATGTAATTTGTAGTTTTTAAATTTAATGGGTTGTGGTCTAACCTCTTCTTGTTCTCTATTGTGTGTGGAGACCTTATATTGTCTTCTAGTACGACATGACACTAACCATTATTCCTTTTTTCTTATTGCGTCTCTTATCATAAAAGTTTCTTAAAATAGTTTTATGAATTTTTCTACCTCTACCTTCTGTTCTTTGGATAAGTTTATGTGTTTTTTTGTGTGTCTTTGAATCTTTGGATAAGTTTATGTGTTTTTTTATGTGTCTTTGACAAGTTTATATGTTTATTTTTTTTGTGTGTCTTTCTATTAATAGACAGTCGTATACTCATACATACACCTATCCTAAGATCCTTACACATGTATGCACACCCATACATACGTATACACATGTATATCCACATACACACATGCACACACACACTCACACACACACACACATACACACTTAAAGGCACACACTCATATTCACATAAATATAACAAATATAGGTAATAATTAATTTTTTTTATTGGTTCTTGTTGGAAATGTATTGTTCAAAAGTTAGATAACAAGAAAAAAATGTTGTTTTATAGTTTGTTTTATAGTCTTTTTATAGTTTCTTATAGATAGTAGAAAACTATTGGTAATAAATTTATCAATTCTACCCATAAAAAGGTTGACGTATGAGGACACCATTCTTTTGCCTACCAAATTTCTTGATTGATGGTTAGTTAATGATTATAGATCCCTTCAAATGCATGTGCTGTTCTCAAAGAGGGTCTAAATAATTTATATCATCTAGGAGGCTAGGTGGATAACTGGGAGGTTTTTGGGATAAGAGAAATTTGAGTGTTTGGTAAGGTAGTGTTCTATTGTTTTGATGCCCACATTGTGGGGTATGCTTGTGTATAGGAAAGTGATATCTACTGCTGAGGACTTTTATTTTATAGGTTTTTTATAGGTACTCCGTAGAATAACAGACATCAACATGGATTTTTAAGCCCAATTTTTTTTGCTGTCTTTTTATCTATCAAATATTTGTTTTGCATTTAGTCAGTTAGTTGATCTTGTTAATAGTGCGTTGAGTAGGGTCATGTTTTGTATGTTATGATTCTCCAAGCCCATAACCTTGAGTTTGATAATTTTGAAATATTTTCCAAAATTTAATTGTGCAACATTTTGTAGACAAAAAAGATTATGCAGAAGTTTGTAAAAAAAAAGTTTCCTAATATATAAGAACTCCTCTGCAACTTATGTTTTATGAATATTTTTCTAAATATGATTATTTTGCAATATTTTGTTAGATAATAAACTATGCAAAAGTTTTTTTATGATACTATGATGTCTATGAACTCCTCTATAACTTTTTTTTTAACTTTTAACAAATATTTTATGCAAATGACACAAAGAATATAAATACCATTAAAAAAAATATAAAGACCTTTAAACCATTTTTAAATAATAGTTTTCTCACTTTAAAATTAGATCTATCGTTGTATTTTTGTCTTCACATATTCATGTTAAGTATTGACATATTGGATAAGTATTTTTATATTAGTTATTTTAACAGCATGTCTGTTGTGTTGCAAGGTGACAACATGTTTCATGTGTGTGACCACTGCTAGGATGAAAAAATTTTGTGATGTAAGTATAAATGTATAACAAAATAATATTAACTATGCAACATTAGTTAGCTTATAATATTAACTATGCAACATTAGATAGCTAAAAATATTTTATGAGTTAAGTTCTTGTATTTATGACATTATATGTTGTATTTTATTATTATATTATGTTATCTTATGTTATTATAATATTATTGTAATTTATCTTTATATTATGTTACATTATTTTTTTCATAATTGTATATTATACTATTATATCCATTTTTACGGTACGTTTTTATTACTTTATAATATTTATATTACTAGTTAATTATAATATGGTATAAAAAATCTTGCTTATTAATAATTCTTTTGCTTTTTTTTTTTAGAAAATCAAAGTTTTGATTTAAGGTAAAAAATTTTAATTGTTACTATTTTTTTCTTTTTTTGTCATATTTAAATAATATAACATTTTATAAGATGTTAAACAATTAAATTAATTTTCTCAGATATTTAATTTTTTTTTTTTTGTAGACAAAATACTATTCAATTTCGTTTACCTTTGCTGTTTGACTTAGTTGGCCATCAAACTAAAGTTTTTAAGAAAGCATTACAACTTACTCGATTATCAAAAAGGTTTATACATTTGTTTTTGAATGCATACTTACATAATAATTCCTTTTTTTTACCAAATTTTCTTTGTTAATGATGTGTTTTTCTTTGATAATTTTTGTTTTGCTTCAAGATTTTCACTATCATTAGTGGTGATATTTTTGTTTTGTTTCAAGATTTCCACTATCGTTAGTGATGATATTTTTGCAGATGGTTTACATGCACAATCCTTTGTTTTTACCAGATTTATCACGTGATTTAACTGATGTCTGTCAGACACAACATGTTCATAACATTATCTATCAACATAAAAAGACTGAGGTAAAGTTGTTTAAATTTATTTTAATTTAAAAATATACTAATATAAAATAAGCCTTTATTATTTCAATATCAATAACCCCTTGCCACTTACATCAAATGCTCTAGTATAACTTGCCACTTACATCATATGTAAGTGGCAAGTTATACATCAAATGTCTAGTGAACCTTGACATTTTTAATGACACTGTAAAACCTTGATTTTTTAATGAACCTTGACTTTTTAATGACACTATAAAAAGTTTTCCAAAAAATTCTAAAATTTTTGATTATGACTTGATTATTATATTAATTATGAAAATATTATATTATTAAAATTAATAAAAAATGATACAGATGATATCTCTAAAATATGGGTAGTGAAAGAGAGTGTCTAAATATATTTGGAAACAATATCTATTATATCTATTATATGTTTTAATTTTTCAACATGTTAAATCTATTATATGTTATAATTTTTCAACAACACTCTTCCTTAAGTTGCATTTAATACCGTAGTGATGTAGTGGTAGAGTGCTTGCTTCATAAGCAAGATGTTCCCACTTTGATTCCCAGCACATCCCTTGTGATACCTAGTTTAGAAATTGTAACCACAATAGAAATATAAAAAATAAAAAAAAGGATATATATATATATATATATATATATATATATATATATATATATATATATATATATTTCTATGCACTGTCTATTATTATATATAAAGATTGTATAAAAGTTTAAAAGTATATAATATACACAATCTTTATATATAATAATATACACTGTCTATTATTATATATAAAAATTGTATAAAAGTTTATTATATATAAAGATTGTGTAAAAGTTATATATAAAAGTTTAGGTTGATAAACTTATTCATCGATTGATATTATCAATATCTGAACCTGATGGTTCATTCTCATGGGAAGAAAAATTTCAAAGTGTTTCTGCAATGATTAGACGAATTGCTAGCAATCACCCTTTGTTGTATTTAAGGTGCTTGTTTGTTTAATTTTCAATTATTATTTTAGTAGTAATAGTAGTAGTTGTAGTGGTAGTTCACTTTTTATCATTTGATTTTAGGCAACTTCCTGTTATTTTGTCATTGCTACAAGGAAAGAGTCGTGTATCACCAGCAACATTTCGCATTACACAGAGCTTTCGTTTATTTATGCATGTTTTAAGCTTGTGTGATTTACTTCATTCATATATCTTTATGCAAAATGAGGTAAATGATTTTTATTAACTTTCTTTTTCTTATATTTGTTATATAATGTTTTTGTTTTAACAAATTAATCACGCTTCAAAATAACCTTTATATATACAACCCTTTGAGTTAGCGCTGGCATTTGGCAACATGATAAAATGTCTGATTTTGCCAATTTTTTGCCAATCTTGTTTTTATGTTGTTATGGTGAAGCTTGTTTTTATGTTGTTATGGTGAAGCTTGTTTTTATGTTGTTATGGTGAAGCTTGTTTTTATGTTGTTATGGTGAAGCTTTTATGTAATTTTGTGTCTGATCAAAAATAGTAAAAGAAAGTTTGCAATTTATTTGTAACTTTATTTTTTCTAACTATGAGGGCTGTATGTATGTATTAATATATATATATATATATATATATATATATATATATATATATATATATATATATATATATATATATATATATATATATATATATATATATATATATATATATATATATATATATATATATATATGTATATATATATATATATGTATATATATATATATATATATATATATATATATGTATATATATATATATATATATATATATATATATATGTATATATGTATATATATATATATATATATATATATATATATATATATATACAGTAGCATTCAAACAGGCTAAATACTGAATTTTACTATATATTTCAGCCCTTATTTCACTAAATCAACATATTATATACCAATTAAAAGATTTTCTTGTTTGCTGTTACGTTTTAAACAAATATTGATTATTTAATTAATATACTTTAATTGGTTCATTGATTTATTATTTTTAATGAGCTCAAAAATTTGTGTGCATACTGAAGCTTTTTAAAAAGTTGCTAATTTATTGATATTGTAAACAAATATTTTTTATAAATAATTAAAAACCCTAATTTAAAATTGATTAAAGTCATGATGTATAAAAAAATGTACATGCAAAGAATAAAATGCTTTGTGGATGGAATATGAGAAAAACGATCCAAAACACACAGCCAAATCTGCTCAAGAATTCTTTGAAAATAAAAAAGTTCAAATTTTGAAGTTGATATCCCAATCAACTTGCTTAGTTATTGGATTAGATGCCATCAATTGTTTATTTGTTTTATTTTGAAAAAGTTTTTAATTAAAAATATAAAATTTAAATAGCTTTTTAAATACTAATAAAGATTTTTAGTTCTTTGATCTTGTTTTTTTACAGTATTTTAAATATGTTTTTTAATAAAATTCTTTAACAAATTTTTTTTCATAGTTTTGACAGTTTTTTCAAAGTGTCAAAACAATTTTAAAAAATTATCATTTACAAACTTTTTTACCTCTAATAGCTCATTAAAAAGTAACAAAGAATAATTAAAAAAAAAAAAATTTTTGATTTTTTTTGTCAAATACAACTCATCCGAAGTAAAATATAACTCAACCTAAAAAACAAATTTTACTGTTTAAAAAATAATTGTATATTTGCACAAGCCTTCACAACTGTGATTGCCACCCTGCACTCCACACACAAGAAGTTGGAAGGTATAAAGAGTTACTTTGTTGACCTAGTGTCATGAGTGCGCTGTTGTAGATACTAATTCAAAACATTTGTCAACAAAAGAACATTGTTTATTAAGTAGAAAATTTATTTTGAGCAGGGTCTTCACCAAATATGAAATCTCATGATTGCACTTGCGGAAAATCTAGAGTGCACATAATCATGCTCAAGTACAACATATTACAAATTTAGGAGCATAAAAGAACACACTGGTCTATATTTTATTTCCAATATGACCACACTTTATTTTATTGAATAATTTTTAAAATGGTTTTATATTTTATTTGTTTTAACTTTAGTTATCAAAGATGATAATGGAACTTTTTGTTGATGTTTTTCTACAACTTGTTCAGGTTTGAATTTAAAAAATAATTTTTTTTTTTAGCATGCATAATATATTTATTCCTTTTAATTTAGTTTACTAATATATTTTGCTGAATTTTTAAAATGCAGACAGTAAGAATGGTTAAAATAATTTTTTTTTTTTTTTTTTTGCTGCAACAAATGTCTTTTACATGTAGGTAGTGCCTGGTCAACCCAATACAATCAGTTAATGTATATACTTTTACTATATAATAACCTACAAATAACTTTTTCATTGTATTAGTTATGTTTCCGGTGTAGCTAGAACTCACATTAAATGATAAATATTTTAATACAGTGCTTTCAAAAAGATAGGTGCATTAAGATTTTGTTGCATAACAAAATCTAATGATAATTTGTAATCATATAACTCGATGATCAGTAGTAGTGTAGTGGTAGAGCGCTCTCTTTATAAACAAGAAATTCCAAGTTTGATCCCTTCTATGTCCTAATAGTATTATGCTCAATTTGTTTCTCTGCGCAGCAAACTTGTTCACCAAAGTTTGTGTATCAGAGTTAATATTATACCCATTATAATATTAATAAAGTTAATTTCAGAGTTAAGCTTTATATAAAAAATCAAGCCTGATTATCAAAATTGGCACATAATATCTTTTATGCAAGGGTGGATTTATAGGGGTCAATCCCTCTTCTCCTCTCCTTCCCCCTAAATATTTTGAAAAGAATTTTTTTTTTTTTTTTGTAAATTTATATATTCAACTGCTCGGTGTAGTTAAGGTGATTTTTAATAATTATAGCATCTTTTTGACTACAACATACTTTCATTAATTGATCAGATCTATAAATCAGGAAAAGACAAAAATAAATAGTGATAAATTTTGTGTAACATAAAAAAAAAATGTTTGTAGCAAGAAAACCCAGACTAGAGTTAAAAAAAAACTTACAAAACGCAGCTTAATAAATATATTTAATTATGTTTTATGAATCAAATACGTATATAGTTAACTAAGTAACTAAAATAATTATTATATGATATTGATAAGTTTTAGTTGTAAACTTTTATAAAGAAACCAAGACTTTCTTAAAATATACTTTTTAAAGTGTCATTTTATGAATAAGAATTAAATAATGAAGATAACTTGAACAACAACATACGTAAAATCAAAAAAAGTCCTAATTTAAGTAATGAATCCTAAAATTATATATTAAAGTTCTTAATTATATATTAAAATAGCTCTCACTTGTTTTCAAATAAAATGATTTTATGTTTAGTCAGTTTCATTTATTTTTTATTTTTGAGGTGCTCTGTTACATGAGCTTTCGTTTTTATAACCTTAATAACAACAAGTAAATTTTAAAAAATTTTAAAGACATCTTTTTCAAATATTTTTTCTAAAATGTTTTCCCTTATAAAAAAATAAAAAAGTTAGGGTGAAAAGGTGAGAAGGGCGCTTGTTCCCCCTTGTATCGTTGGTCCTAGAAAATGTTTTTATATATGAGAGTATAAATAGTAAATCGCAAAGCGAAAGACAACAAGCAACCGAAATTCGGTACTTAAATTATATAAATAAACACTGGCTTAGCGACAAGGGACAAATGGAAGGAAATTTAAATATATATTTATATATGTATATATATAATAATATATATATATATATATATATATATATATTTTTTTTTTTTTTTTTTTTTTTTAATTATTCTTAAAATAACGCTTGTTCAAACTTGAATAAAATTTTAAATAAATACGTTGTTTAGGTGATATGGCAATTTTTTATAGTCAATTTTTTCTTAATTATAAGTACTTTCTTGTTTGGAGTTCTAATATTTTTTGTGAAAATTGATAGAAATGTTTTGACAATTGTTTTAAATGTATGTGTTATTATTTAATTATTTTAATTTTTTTATTTTGTAAATATAATCTAGAGACCCCCCCAGCACTCTAAAACTGATATAATTTTTTTCTACTGTGATTTTTGAGCTCAGTATATCAATTTTACTACAAAAATTTTATTTTTCAAATATTATTTAAAATTTTAAAAATCATTAAAATAAAGTATGAGGGCAGCAAGACAATTTTAAAACATTTTAATTTCTTAACAGTCTATATTAGTCCATTGACATCATATATTGAAATAAGAAAAAGAAATATAAAAATTTATTTTTTATGCTTGCTTTTTTTAAAGTGTTTTTCATTCAAATCTTTTTAAAATCTTCTTTATCATTTTTAATGTTATTGTGAAAAGTAGGGTGTCTCAAAAAACATCATATATTGAATTTTAATGTGTGGAATACTGCATTCTGCGTCATTTTGAAAATGAAGACGAACAAAAAAAAAATTAAGTCTCTAGCTCTAGCGGAAGGTTATTTACGTCAATTTCCTTTTTTTTTTATATATAAATTTTGAGATGAAATTGAATGTTATCTTCATATTAAAAAATAGCATTTGTTACTTAATACAAAAGAAAATTGTTGGTGCGTGTCAAACAGGTGAATTTGCGTGCTATGAAGTTTTTTAATTTCATTGTAAAAAAACTAATTGAGTTTAGAGATGAGTTCACTTTTAAATGGGATAAAATGATACATTTAGCATCATTTTTGCGAATTATAGTAAAAATGTCAATGTTTTGACCTTGAAGCAATATTTAAAAAAAATAATTCGGAGATTAGGTTGATCATTTAATTTCAAAAGAAATAAAAATAAATAATAATACAAATATAAACCTATATTTTTAACTACAAAGTATTACTCAACTAAATAATAGTATTAAGATCTTTCTTTGTAGCCTTTTTCGATATCTGCTGCCGGTTTCTCTGGACAACCTAAAAATATAAATATATTAAGTAAATATTATATATTAACTATTCATATTATACTTGCTAATACGTGCCAATTATATTGCGTGTATATAATAAAATACCTGGAGAGTATCCTGAAGCCTATCTTCATTGTGTGTTCTCTCAACAAAATTTTGAATCAACTTGATGTGACGTTCTGCACGGTCATTTACAACTGCAAGTGTTCTTACGCACTTTGAGAAGTATGTAAAAGACTGAGAGGTTTTCTCACTTTCACATGCTTCGATGCCTTTTCCTTTCTAGAGGAGAAGTTCTTTTTCTTTCCAGAGGAGAAGTTCTTTTTCTTTTCAGAGGAGAAGTTTCTTTCCATAGGAGAAGTTCTTTTTCTTTCTAGAGGAGAAGTTCTTTTTCTTTCCAGAGGAGAAATTCTTTTTTGGAAATATCCAACAGCAAAAACAAAAGATAGGAATGTTCATTGATAAAATCATCTAGTTTAGACGTAGGAACAATTTCAATAATAGATTTAGGTTTCTTTTTAATCAGATCTTGCAACACTCGGACATCATAGGAAAGAAGCTTATTTAACATATTGTTCTTAACTTCAACTTTCAGTTCCTTATCAGCAAGAGCAAAAACTACTTGTTGGGGGGACAGGTACCAAGTTTGACGGCTAAGGCTTTGGTAAAGAACCTTTCCCACAACTGCAAATTCTTTAAACTCATCCATTGTTTGCAGCTGAAAAGCAATATTGAATGCCATCAAATCATTCGATGGTGCTTGAGGAACCATTGCACATTTTAGAAAAAAGAAGTCGTGAAAAAATACAATGTAGTTGGTTGCAGCCTTCAGATTACTTAACGTGCTTATATTACCAGATTCAGAATCAACTGGGTAGTACATTTGAGTCATTTGAATCACCAGCAAGTAAATACAGTCTGCCATAAATCTTGCTTCATGATGAGCTCCCGTTTGTTTAAATGAGATGTGTGGTAACTCAGCTCCTAGAAAAAATGCCAGAAGCTCACAAAGATACCTGTAATCTTCTCTCTGGAAAGTACTCTCACGAAGAGCTGTGATACAGAATTCTTTTGTATCCGAAGCAAGTTTGTACAACAAAGAGTTAGGTCTAAAGGCATCTTGAGTCCAGCCAAATTTCACAATTCTTTCTAATTTGTTTACATCTCTATAAATCTGCTGCCATATTTTTTGGAGAGTAACATATAGCTTCTTGTTGGGACCATTGGTTGGACCAAATATTTCCTTCATTACATGAGCCACATGTCTTTCATAGATGTGATGTCTACACATTAGCCAAAGAACCGGTCTACCTCGGGCGTATGAAACAATAATGCTTAAAGCACCCTTTTTTCTCCCAGTGTTACTGGATGTTGTGTCCGAACACAATCCAATAATCTGATTAGACATCTCATAATATTCAAGCATAGCTTGAATGGCAGTAGCTTGATCACTTCTCTTATAACTTTCGATTAAGATGCCCAGAAGGAAGTCTAGCGGACCAAACTCGGGTGAAGATGCGCTTATGGCGATTCTATCCTCACTTTTACATACTCCTTCCTAATTGTATCTTTTCAATATTTTTGTGTCAAAGCGTACCACAATTTTCAAACCCGTTACTTTATCTAAATTTTTGTCCCTGATCATCGGTGCCTCAGACTCCACAATAGTATGGGTCTTCCTGTTTAGAGTTGATCTTGATATAGGGATATTATTAATATCAGAACCACCAGCTTTGTAAAGAGAATTCAAAAGACACATACCTGGTCTGACTCCAATTCTAAATCTGGTCATATTTGGAATCCAGTTGTGAAGAATGTCTCCCAGACTTAATTGAAGGCAAACTTTCAAATCATTCTGAAAACTTTTTTGTTTTTTCTGGACTTTAGCAGGACGTAAATAACTTTCATCGTATTCACTTTGATTCTCACTATCTGTGCTTAAAAAGTCTACTTCCAAATGGTTACTTTCTTTTTTCTTATTTTTTTCTGCATGCCTTTGGATTTTTTCTGATATTTTTAGAAGTTTTTCCTGTGCTCTGTGAACATTTTCACTAAATATTTTATCAACGTTGCCAAATTTAACCATATCCCCTCTCAGACAATGCCTCAAAAATTTTGTGTCTTCACTCTTAGCCTTGTCATCCCTATTTTTATCAATTTTAATTAAATCATAATTGATTCATAAAATCATATTTGATTTTTGAATAGAAAAAAGAGCACTACTCTCTTTCAAAAGTTTGTCAACCTTCTTGTTGGCGTAGCTGCCCTCGGGCAAATCTAGTGTTTTAAGCATTTTTAAAGTGTGATAATCTTTAACTTTCTTGGTAATTCTGGTCTTTATAGTTTGCTCGATCTAAAGAAAGTATTGCTAAATCCAGCTTGTTCCCACAAAGTGACAAGCTTCTTCAGAATACAGGCGTTTGTATTTAACTGCTTGGTTTTCCTTCCGCACCCTCCGTCAGCAAACATGGAGCATCTCAAATAAGTCTTGCCAGAAGCAACTGGGCAGCCAATTTTGACGTTGATCTGTGTGGTACTGAAACATTTTAAAAATTAGTTAGTTATTTACATTAATTACGTTGGTTAATTACTAATTTACCTTGTGTTTTTGTCGAAATTAATCCAGTAGTACCTTCTGAGCATTTCTCCATTTGTGGGAAGTCTATTGGGGGCAAAACTCTGCAAAGGAAACCCAAGCAAATAAAATTGTCTTCGCTTCTTTGTAATCTTCGACATGTTAAGAATATCTGCTTTAAGTGAATAAATTCTGATTCTGATTGAAATCTGATTGCCGCGCTCTTGGTCTAGAGGCATTTTTTAAAATCAACTATTTTTTATTTAAAATAAAATCAGAATAGTTGGATGCACAATGCATTGCACATTATATTGGACGAGTTTTTTATTATTATTATTTTGGTGCCATCATTTAATTAGAAAACTTTGATAACATAATATTGAATTTATTTAAATATAATATTAAATGATCCCACATTTTTATCTAATAATAATTATTATCAATAAAAAAAAGGACTAAATTTTAAAATCAAGTTAATACCTGAGTTTTGGCGAGTAAAGAGTTTTAGTAAGTAAAGAGTTTTGTTTTTGTTGAAAACAACATTTAAAAGTGATTTAATAATAATTTAGCTTGAGTTATTAGATACGCATCATTAATTTCTATTGTTCGCCATTCTTTTGTCGAAACGTGTTTGTTTGAAGAAGAATAAAATTAATTTTATCTCAAAATTTATATATATAAAAAAAAATGAAATTGACCTAAATAAACTTCCGCTAGAGCTAGAGACTTAATTTTTTTTTTTTGTCTTCATTTTCAAAATCACGCAGAATGCAGTATTCCGCACATCAAAATTCAATATACGATACTTTTTTGAGACACCCTAGTGAAAAGTTGTAAAACATTTTATGAAAAAAGAAGGAAAAAAAAAGAATTTGGAAGCTGGGAATAAATAAGCCCCAAAAATTCACTTGAGATGATGAACTTTTGGGGCTTATTTGTTCCCAGTCTCTAATCATTGCAATTGTTTGCAAAGCATCATTATTTGGCATTAGTGTAAACATGCAAATGTTGACACTTGCATGTTTACACTAATGCAAGACAAAGCCCAACGTCTCAATTTTTGGCCTTAAGGCCAGGTCAAGCCCAAGGACTAACAACTCTGTTTTTATCTAAAAATTGTACTTCAAATGTATCAAATGTGTTTTGGTCATTTTATTTGGCCCATAAAATGGAAAAATATTCATACACCTTAATATTGTTTTAGACAAAAACAACAGAGATCACTACAGAATGAAATTCTTCAGGCCTAAAAACAAATTATGGTCTTCTGATAGAAATGTTTTGCAGCTATGTTACTAAGATGTCCAAAATAACTCCGATTAACCTGAGGAGGCCAAGGGGCTCTTGAAGTACTAACGCATGATGTATGTCATCACAGGCTCTTGAAGTACTAATGCATGATGTATGTCATCAAATTTGCTACTTCATCGTATATATATATATATATATATATATATATATATATATATATATATATATATATATATATATATACGATGACTCACCATTGAAAACCATTTTTTGTAAAATTCAAAAATGTTGAAATCTGACATTGCAATGACATCATTTGTTTACGTTTATTATAATTTTTTAAAAGTTTTTTTTTTTTTTTCGGTTTTATTAGTTTGATAATGGCGCTTACTATATGAGCCGAAATATCACTTATAAAGAAAAGAAATAAATAGTACGATGTTTTAATGCTTATTTTTATATATATATATATATATATATATATATACATACATACATACATACATACATACATACATACATACATACATACATACATACATACATACATACATACTTACATACATACATACATACATATATATATATATATATATATATATATATATATATATATATATATATATATATATATATTTTATATATATATATATATATATATATATATATATATATATATATATATATATATATATATATATATATATATATATATATATATATATGTATATGTTTTGAACATAGATATATATATACAATACATGTATGTATATATTTATATATATATATATATATATATATATATATATATATATATATATATATATATATATATATATATATATATGTATATGTTTTGAACATAGATATATATATACAATACATGTATGTACATATTTATATATATATATATATATATATATATATATATATATATATATATATATATATATATATAACTTTATTAAACTTTATTAAAATAAAGTTCAACTTTATTTAACATTATTTGTTTATATTAACAATATTAAAGAAATTTAGTAAACAAAATAAATTAAAAAATTTTAAAAATGTCTTGACAGCCTATGACCACACCTACCTGTGCAATCATCACTCCTGGAGACCAAATATGACCATATTTGATTTTACTGATATTATTTACCTATATTTAGACATACAACATATTAAAAAACCATCGGGATATAAAATAATCACCTGAGCAGATGTGACCACTCCTGAAGACTGAATATACCCAGTTTCAAATTCCCTTACTGCAATCGTCTATATTTAAACATACAACATGTTCCATCTTATTGCAAAAACATCAGGGCATCTCAGGACCTCCCTTAACCACTGCTAAAATGACCATTTGAGTAGTCATATCCACTTCTAAGTATTGAATATGCCCAGATTTTAATTCCTCGACAGCAGTTACCTATACTTAAATATACAACATGCCCATATAATTTAAAAACCATTGAGTAACCCTATAACCACCCTTGACAACCCTTAAAATAAATACTTGTATGGTCATGACCACTCCAAGTTTAAAATGGAGCCCAAAAATGAATTCCTTGGCTCCAAAAACTTCTATAAATATGTATCATATGTCTATATTTAACCCATAAACATCTTTACCATTTATGGGTTAAACATTTACTCAGCATTACTATTTCTTTACTAAGTTCTTTGTAGCTTCAAAGATACATCAAAAGAAAAATGTAATTATTTACTATGTGAATACTGTTTTTGCTTATACTCAGAATGATGTCATCAGTGATGTTTTTTGTCAAATTAGTACACATCTCATCAACCTAATATACATTTTTGTCAATCTAGTATACAATTTTCTCAACCTAGTATATTTTTGTCAACCTAATATTTAATCTCATCAACTTATACATTTTTGTCAACCTAATAAACATTTTTGTTAACCTAGTATACATTTTTGTCAACCTATTATACATTTTTGTTAACCTAGTATATATTTTTGTCAACCTATTATACATTTTTGTCAACCTAGCATACATTTTTGTCAACCTAATATACATTTTTGTCAACCTAGCATACATTTTTGTCAACCTAAAATACATTTTTGTCAACCTAGCATACATTTTTGTCAACCTAATATACATTTTTGTCAACCTAGCATACATTTTTGTCAACCTAATATACATTTATGCTACAGCTTATTTAGGTCAACATTACATGATTGTTACATGAGTATAATCTAACAATTTTCAAGTGTCTATTTAAAAATGATTTTTTTATAAATTTTATTATTTAAAGTTTTTATTTATTTTATAAATCTTTAGTCTCCATGTCTAAATCGAGATCAATGTACAGTTGTGGTAACTAAATTAGTTGAACTTGTGAATGGGTACATATCTTCTGGTAATCCTAATGCTGCTAATATTCTATCGCAGCATGAGTTTGTATTTATGTAAGTCTGTGTATTTGAAATAGTTTTATACTTATAGTTACTTATATTCTCGAACATTATTTTGTTTTTGTTTGTTTTTTTTAACAGTGGTTTGTCTTATTTAGGGACTTAATGTACGCATATCCGACCATGCATGGTCTCACTGCTATATGCACGTTTATAAAAATCAAAGATAGCACTGTTGGTGCTACATTATGTGCTTCATCAGCAACCACTGTAGATAAAAGCCAACTGAGCTCATTAAAAACCAGATTTGTTACTTATAATTCTCATCAAAAAGGTATTTTACATTCATTAGACAATCATTGCATTAAATTTATAATTTTAAGGTGTTTTTCTTTATATATACTTTTAAGAAGTTATATATTACGAATTTATATTAAGAAGATATATTTTTATATGTACATCACTTGTTAAGCTTGTAAAAGATATTGGTGCCATAAAAATAAAGTTTAGCATCAAGTGCAATTTATTTATTAGGATTTAATAATTTAACACAAATTTGGTTATTAACATGAACTTAATATGCATGTTTGAAATGACTTTTTTATTATCTCTAGGTTTTTTTTTATATAAAATGAATTTTATAAAACCAATAATGATTGACCGATTGTGTTGTCCAAAAAATAGTCTAAGTATCAGTAGTGAGTTCTTTTCTATTTTAACCAATAATAAATGACCGATCGTGTCCACCAAAAAATAGTCTAAGTATCAGGAGTGAGTTCTTTTCTATTTTAACCATAACGTGTCAGTCTCTTCTCTTTCTGTTTTCCCAGGCAGATTTTTTGAAATATATATTCTCATTGCATGGTTTTTTTTACATAAACAAGTGATAACTTAGTATTAAATGGATTCCTATGGATGCTTGGGTTATCGGATTATTTTAAAATTTAGAATATTTATCTAAGTTTGGTATATAATGTATGTAAATATAGAAGAATTTAAATATGCATTTCCACGCATTTTGTTGTGCATTGAGATTTCAAATTAAATTTATGAAGTTTCCATTAAAATTTAGATTTATTAACACAGTAAATTTAATATTAACATTCTTGAAGCTCTTTTGATTTTTCAGTTAATATCTAATAAATATTTTATTAGTGTTACAATAATTAATAGTGTTAATAAGTTTATAAATGTTAATTAATAAGTGTTAAGAAATGTTCAAAAAATTCAATAAAAGTTAAAAGTTTAATAATAAAAGTTTAATAAATGCTAAAAAAAGTGTTATTATTATTAATAAGTTAATAAGCGTAATTAATAGTGTTAATAAGTTAATAAATGTTAATAACTACAGTGTAATAATTTTTTTTTATTAGTTGTTTTCCTTGTTTGGACTGATTCTCAATTCTACCTGTTTAAATTAAATAAACATTTTTTTACAACTAAAGTTAAACAACTAAAGTTTAGACAAATAAACATTATTAAAGTTAAACAAAAGTTTCAAAGTATTCAACTTCAATAATTACTTTTTTAAACAACTTTAATTAAAAAATAATGTTTTATAGTTTAAAATTTATTTTAAACTGTAAAACTTTATTTCAACAGCTGTAGAATAGTGTGGTGGTTAAACAACAGTTGTAGTATAGTGTAGTGGTTAAACAACAGTTGTGGTGGTTAAACAACAGTTGTAGTATAGTGTAGTGGTTAAACAACAGCTGTAGTATAGTGTAGTGGTTAAACAACAGTTGTGGTGGTTAAACAACAGTTGTAGTATAGTGTAGTGGTTAAACAACAGCTGTAGTATAGTGTAGTGGTTAAACAACAGTTGTGGTGGTTAAACAACAGTTGTAGTATAGTGTAGTGGTTAAACAACAGCTGTAGTATAGTGTAGTGGTTAAACAACAGCTGTAGTATAGTGTGGTGGTTAAACAACAGCTGTAGTATAGTGTGGTGGTTAAACAACAGTTGTAGTATAGTGTAGTGGTTAAACAACAGTTGTAGTATAGTGTAGTGGTTAAACAACAGCTGTAGTATAGTGTAGTGGTTAAACAACAGCTGTAGTATAGTGTAGTGGTTAAACAACAGCTGTAGTATAGTGTAGTGGTTAAACAACAGCTGTAGTATAGTGTAGTGGTTAAACAACAGCTGTAGTATAGTGTAGTGGTTAAACAACAGCTGTAGTATAGTGTAGTGGTTAAATAACAACTGTAGTGGCTTTTCCTTTGATTAAACAGTCTTATTATTGTTCAAGAATATAAATATTATAAATATTTTATAATATATATTATAAATATTATAATTATTTTATAATATATATTATAAATGTTATAAATATTTTATAATATATACTATAAATAATTTTTGCAGAACTAACAGGTGTAATTTTTTTTACAGAGCTAATAAATGTAATATTTTTTACAGAGCTAATGGATGTCATTCATGAGTTGGACGAAAGTTCAAAAAGAAGAGTTGACATTTTGGAATACTTTTCAGTGTGTACTTATGATGTCTTCAATATATTTGTTATCTCTTATATCCAGGCATATTTTACAATATTTAAAATAAAATGATTTTTTTCTTTCGTATTAGACTGAATTATCTTTATTAAGTTCATCTTCATCCCAAGAAATACGAAATGAATCTCATTTGCTTTTATTGAGACATTGTGTACATAAACCAAGGTATTTTAATTTTTTTTTTTTTTTAATTTAATTTAATGCACAAATTAAAAGTTTCTAAAATTTATTTATATTTTTAATCTATGTTTACACATAGTACTACACATATTGTTAAAGAAAGATAATAAAAGCAATGGCGACTACAAAAAAATTATGATTACAAAAAAATTAATATGAAAATACTGTGGTTTACTTTGTGCTACCCAAGTAATAAGGCACATTTAGTCTTTTTCATTTTGTTTTAGTTTGTCTTTTTAAGTAGAACATATTTTTATAAGTTGATTTACTGATACAAATCATTACTTTTTGTCATGATATGCAACTTTTTAGATAAATGATTTTTTAATCTTTTTTACATGAGTACTAAAATTCAAATTATCTCTTCAATTTTGGAGCATACGCTAAGTACTCTGTGATTCTTCTCTTGCTTAATACTAGGTTTTTTATTTACTTAGTTGATATCAAGTTGCAGTTAAATACCTTATAAAATAAACAAACTTTGTCCTCAGCAATTAGTCAATTAGTTTTTATTCTTCTTTTCTTTATGGGTAAATTGTTGCATCATTCCAATTGCCCTCTCAGCATGGTCATTTACAAAAATACAACGCAACACAATATTTTTGCAATACAATGCAACAATACTTTTTGCAAAAATTTAATTTGTAATATAAAAATTAAAATTTTCCAATATACATCGATGTTAATTCACAGTCATCAGTTTTTTCAGTAAAGAACTTTAAACATATTAAAATAAAAACTTGTTTATAAAGTGAGAAAAATTGAAATAATAGAAAAATGCAAACAAAATAAACAAAAGTACACTTTATTTAATAGTGACTTGTATATATTGTATAAGGTAAATTTTTTATTATTATTATTATTAAATGCATGAATGGATTTTTGTGATATTTTTTTTGTTTTGTTTTTATAGTCTTTTTTAATTTAAACAGCAATTCTAAAATATCCAGGTTATGCAATAGTCTAAAAAAAAGTATTGACCATTTAAGGCTTACAATATATATATATATATATATATATATATATATATATATATATATATATATATATATATATATATATATATATATATATATATATACATATATATATATACATATATATATATATACATATATATATATATATATATATATATATATATATATATATATATATATATATATATATATATATATATATATACATATATATATATACATATATATATATATACATATATATATATATATATATATATATATATATATATATATATATATATATATATATATATATATATATATATATATATATATATATATATTGAGATTTACCTTGTATACAAAGCCTTGTTGCTTGGATACTATTTAAGGGATTTTTTGTCATTTGAGCACAAAGTATATCTCAATATTTTTTTGGAATTTCTGCTTCATTTTTGTTGATTTTCATTGATCGAAGTCATTTTTTTTTAATATATATATATATATATATATATATATATATATATATATATATATATATATATATATATATATTTGTTGTGAGCTCATTCATTTGTTTCAGTTTACTCCATAAACTGTTTTTTTTTTAAATTTAGCGCTAATAAATCAGACTGGAAAATGCTTAAAAACTTAAAGAATATATATTTTTTTAGTTGATAGATTACCGGTTCAAACCAAAACTTCAGTTGATGTATATACACTTCTTTTATGTTCTCCCTTTTTAAGTTAATCAATGTATATACACTTGAGTATGATTTCTATAAATAACACAGGGTAAGTGTTAGGAATCAGGATTAAGAGCGTCAATAAATAAATATTTAAAAAAAGCAAAATATCATTATAAGATTATTTTTAGAAAAAAACGAACAAAAAAATATATATAGATAATATTACAAATCTCTTTCATTTAGTCAAGCAGCTAAGTTGATCAATGTTTATTTGGAGTGTTTAGAATCGAATGATCCAGATATTGTTTCATCAGCAAGCATGCATTTACCACAGTTTTTACTTTTCGTTGATGGTAAGTTGTTGTTGTTTTTTTGGAAGTTCTCTGCCTAAATTGTTTAAAATTTTCTGCTGTTATCTTCATTTTGTTGCTTGAACCACCTTTTAACACCTTCAAAACCTTTTGGCTGTCGAATGTAAATAAAGTTTTGTTTTCAATTCCTTGATCATTTAATAAAATTTTTAAAAACAAAACTAAAACTTAAATTTATATTTTGTTTTACTTCTTAAAAAAATAAAAGTAATGATATACGTAAAATAGCTCTAAATAAATGAACAGTGAGAAACTTTTTAAATAAATGAACAATGGGAAACTGAAAAGGAATGAGAAACTTTCAGTTGATCTATTATTTTATTTTGATTTTAATATTTTTCTTTAAATTTCAGATATAATTGTTTTGTTTCTTTTTTGCTTTTTTTTTTATTAATATTAATATTATTTGCTGTTATTACTTGTTTCCAAAAAACCAAAACTGCAACATGTTAAAAAATCTAAACAAAGGTCTAGAGTGATTTATAAAAGTAAGGTTACTTAAAAACCTCAGTTCATTTTTTTTTTTTTTTTTTTGATGACACAATAAAATCTTTTAATTTATGGGGCAAAAATTAAAAGTTTTTTTTAAAACTAAATTTGTAAAAACTTTTTAAAACTAACTTTGTAAAAACAATGTTTTTACAAAGAAGAACAAATGAATATATATACAACTGATCCCACCCCACCTTGTATGTATGAATAATCATAAACCTGAAATATCATATCAAAAAATGATTATTTCCATCATCAACACACCAAACTACAGAATATCAGAGTTCTTAGTTAAAACAATATAACCAGCCTTCAACAAAAATCAGATACAATTAAAAACTTCTTTGACTTTAAAAATTAGGCAGAAACAATATTGACAACAATCAAGTTTGGTTGTCTTTTGATGTTGTGTCAGTTCTGTCAAAAGAAACTTTTAAAACAATTTAAAAGCTACCCTTTTACTTTTAGAACAGTTATCACAAAAACAATTTATCATTAACAAAAACAATTTATCATTAACAAAAACAATTTATCATTAACAAAAACAATTTATCATACAAAAAGTTAATAAAACAAAGTTGAAACCTGAAGCAACTCATAGATATTTGTTTATTCCAACAAAAAAGATTTAATGAAAAAAAAATTAGCAAAATTAGAAATCATATTCAAATATGATTTTTGTATTATATAAAAAAACTTCTTTTTGTGTTATATAATGAATTTTTTTTCTTTTTGTATTATATAAGAAAAATTTTTTGTATTTTGTTAGGCTTTTTTTTTTTTTTTTTTTTTTTTGTGTAACAAAATAGAAAAAATATTACTATGCTACTTTGTCTATATTTTTTTCCAAACATTTTTTTTTATCTTTGTTTGTTTGTTTCACAACTTTTTTAAATGTTTCACAACTTTTTTAAATGTTTCACAACTTTTTTAAATGTTTCACAACTTTTTTAAATGTTTCACAACTTTTTTAAATGTTTCACAACTTTTTTAAATGTTTCGCAACTTTTTTAAATGTTTCACAACTTTTTTAAATGTTTCGCAACTTTTTTAAATGTTTCACAACTTTTTTAAATGTTTCACAACTTTTATACTTCTACTTTATTGCAACTTTAAATGGTTGAAAATTTTAAATTGTCATAAAGAAATATGAACTAAAATTAGTTAGAAAATTTTAAGTTCATTCATTTAGTTACTAGCTACTGCATTTATTACTAGCTACTGCAATTAAAGTTGCAGCATTTTTTTAAATTGTTGTTAAAAAAAACAAAAGACTAACTTAAATTATTTCTTTTAAGCTTAAAAAATTTTATTTATTTTTTATTTTATAAATAAAATGTAAAAACAATTGCCATAAGCAAGTTTAAATAAAGTTTCAATGTAAAAACACTTTTTTTTATTTTTTTAACATATTTACTCCCAATAGGGCAGCAAACAACCACTATTAGAATTGAAAGATACTAGATTTTAGATGATACAAGTGTCAAGCAATAGATCAACCTGCTTGTCAGCTATATTTGGTATGATGTGATAAGTGGAATCATGAGATAAGATTGATAAAAAGTTCTCAGCAAACAATTGCCTTCAAGGGAGGTAATAAAATCTGAACCATACAAGAGGTATTTAAATAACAGACTTGCACTTAATAAAGACACTCTTAATGATTCTCCAGAGGTCTTGGGAGCCTTATTTTTGAGATAAAGTACAAGATTTTGTGACTTAAGAATAGCAGACTTTAGGGTTAGATAATATCTTTTTACAATGGTTTCTAGAAATATTAAACACCGGTTTGTTTTCTGGAGAATAGTTTTGGTGGCAGATATGGAAGTATTGGTTACGATTGGAAATTGCAACAGCACAATGAGAGAAAAACTATGGAGAAGAGCAAAGCTTGGCTTGAAGAAAGTTGCAGAAACTCAGCTTTAAGTTAGTTATAAGAGGTACAATGACAGGGGATTCTGATGATGAAGAAGAATGAGATAATAGTTTATATAGAACAAACCATAATCAGAAGCACCTTAGGGTGTATGTTGAGAAACTATGCACTGACTAGGATCAAGACATAAGTTGAATAGAGAAGGTAAATGATTCGGACTGTCTGAAAAGCGGGTTGGAAAGTTGACTATTTGTGTTAAAGATTTAAAAAGGCAAATAATGTGGGCCTTAACGCCTGCAGAGTCACTGAACTAGAGCCTAGCCATTCAGTGTGATGATTAAATTCACCAACATTAAAGTCACCAACAACAATGATAATGGCCGATGGATAAAGAGAGAAGGCTTGGTCAATTTTATCAGAAATAACATCAAAAAAAGTGCTGTCTTGAGATGAAAGAGAGTGATATAGAACAAATAGAGTGATTTAGAAGGCGATAGAGTGAAATGGTGCTAAACAGATCAGTCTGTGGATTCAAACCTAGTTTCATGACAAATGGGTGGATTCTTATGAATGTAAACATCTAACCCAAGCATGTGACTATTCGAGCCTTTATGAAGATAGCCATCTGCACTAAGATCACAAAATGAGACAGCTGAACTCAAATTAGTCATACAAAGAGCAAGTAGGTCTGGTGAACTTTGTAAGAGGTAAGATTTAACAGAATAAAAATTATTTCGAAGACCACGAATATTAAAGAAAGATAGAATTAGAGAACTTGGTGATGACGATGGTTTTTTGTGTTTTATATTTTTTTAGTAATTTAGTAATTTTTGGGTTTGTTAAAGAATTTTACTCAAAGCACAAATAGTACTCAGTACACTATTTAATAGTCCAACAATTGCCTCACTACTAATAAACCTTAAGTTGTAACAAAAGGCTCAAAATGTGGCCTCAAAAATGCACGTCGAAAGTACAAACAGGGACACCATCCATGTGCAAAATTGCACTGTTAACACTCTGAAACCTAACAGCTGTTGATCTATTTTAGAGCTACCTTAGAGTTTGGGAAACCTGACTTCCAGCTAGCCTCAGAACCTTAAAACTGGGTTTTTGAGCTCTACCCTTATTAGGAGATATTAGAATGAGTTGCCTAGTCATAAAAACAGACACAAGCAAAACCCATGTAATGAGTCAAAAAAATCCAGTATTCAACATCCTAAACTGGAAACATTGTATTATAAATACATCTATACCAGCTTAATAGATGGAGAAATAGTGCAAAGCTGGTCAACAGTTATAATCTTTTTACCCCTAAAACATTTACTTAGAGCAAAATTTAAATAAAGTTTTATTTTAAAAGTGCCTAATTGTTCTGACCAAGTTTAAATAATGTTTCAGCTGTTTTTAGCTTTATACTTACTTTATATGCCTAATTGTGGTTTAAACCTTTGTTAAAAGTTTTATATGATCATATAAGAATTTCAGATTTGAACCTCATTCAATTGAAACTCATTAAAAAAAAAAGTGCTTTTTACAATTATTTTTTTTATTGCATGACCTCTTCATTTGTTTCAACTTTGTACACACTTAAGTGCAGAATAAATAGTTTCTTTTCTTTGTAAAAGCAAGTCTTGAATTATGAATTCTTTTATACACAAAAAAAATTTAAATGAAAATCACTAATGCTACACTGATATAAAATTTGTCATTTTTTACAGATTAGGACTTTGTTTTAACCCTTCAACCGTTAAAAAGTGTTTACAGTTATCAAAGTTTTGTTGTTCCGAAATCCCTTAGATCTTATTGAACTTTTTAGAAGCTCAAAACAAAATCAAAAGTTGTAAAAAATTGCATCTTTTCTTTTGTATTTTAAAATAAAAGTTTCTATTAGCAATAATACAGTAAACTTTTACAGTCTTTTGCAAAATAGAAAACAGTAAATTTACTTGACACCTTATGTTTTAAATCAAATAAAATTATTTATTACAATTTCCAAAATTGGATAAATGGCTACCAAGCCAAAAGGAAATAAGAAAACGGTTAGCTAGCCATTTCATTCTTTTTTTAAAAAGCAAACAGTATTTTACTTAATGCAAAGTTAAATTTTCTACTTAATTTAGCTTTGGCAATTGAAGTTTTTTAGTGTTTTAATTATGCAAGATAAATTATATAATTTTTTTTATATTGATTTCTTTTTTTCTGTCGCTGTTTATATTTTATAAAATAAATGTGTAAAATATTGAATTTTTATATAAACCTGTTATATAATAAAATATAAAAATACTTAAAAGAAATAAAAAATTATTTTAAAATAAAAAAATACCATATGCTGCTGCACTTGTGTTTAAAGTAAATTAACTCCATTGTAAATCACATTTTTCAACTGTGTAAATAATAAAAAATATAAAATGTCATATAAAAAATCACATGGTGTGCATAATACGATACCACAAAAGTTATGCATTTAAAAGTTATGTACGCATGTATGTCTTGTTTTTTATATTAAACTTTTTTATATTACACAATACTTCTTTACATAAGGGAAAGTAAAGTTGATAGTTCTAAAAGCAAATTGATGGTACTGAAACAAATAAAGAATTTTTCCAGTATTGAACCTTGCATATCTTATCATCAAAGTAAATACATATTTTTTTAGAATAGAGGTCTGATATACAATAGAAGGATAAAAGACAAAAATTGACTCAATAACTTCTTGGTCTTGGTTGTTCTGATTTCAAGTCACCAAATAGGTGACCAAAAAACTTGGTGACTAAAATTGGCTATCGAATGGATGCTTGGTATTGTCAAAGTGTATGGTAAAACAGAAGAGAAAAAACAAGTGAGATTTAAAACTCATAAAGTCATAATCAGTAAGATAAAAAACAACAATCAAAACTTTTTAGTCATAAAGTATTAGCACATAGATTAAATTCATTAACTATTAGCACATAGTTTGTAAAATATTTTCTCAGTCTGAAAAAAAAGCCATAGAGGCATTTATTTTAAAAATGTAGATTACTCAACACAAAACTGCATACCCCATATTATGCACCATATATCGCATTTTAAAAATGAGTCATCCATTTTTTAATTAAATATTTTACTATCAAAGTTAGGGTTAGGGTTAGGGTTAACCCTAACCCTGACCCTAACCCTAACCCTGACGGTTGAACTTGTAAAACATCACAAGTATGTTTGCCTTATTTTACTAGTGAATTCAAAAATTATTAAGAACTCTTTGACAATCATAAGATGGTACCTGTTGCATTAATGTTTAGCAAATACTGCAAAATGTTGGCTATAAAAAAAATCAATTTAAATATTGGTATCATTAATTTAAATATTGTATCATTTATTAATAAATATAAGTAAATTAAATATGGTATTATTGCTAATGTAATTAAAAATAAAGTATGAAAATAATTTTAATGTATTATATAATTTATATGTGTTCCACAAAATAAAGGACTCAATGTTTTTAAAAGAATAGAGTAATAATGAATAAGTAGAAAATCACAACATATATATATATATATATATATATATATATATATATATATATATATATATATATATATATATATATATATATATATATATATATATATATATATATATATATATACCATATCATATCATATTTTGGATAGTTTAAACATGTTCAATAAAATAATAAAGTATAGAGTTTAATAAAATGTATTCTTTCAATTTTGTCAAAAAGAATTATTTTCAATTGTTTAAAAACTGTTTTATAATATTTTTTACTAAAATTTTCTAGCAAACTGTGGAAAGTTGCTGAAACGATTATTCGACATCTCCACAAAATACTGTGCTCTAAATGACACCCATTTACTTAAAGCGGTTGCAAACTTAAATATTGACTTTGTTTAACATTTGTTAAGTTTTTATCCAAATAAAGTTGTATTAAATTGTTGTTGATTTAAATAAATATATTTAGGGTCTTATTTATTTTATTTTTTATGTTTTTTATATAATTTAACTTATTTTTCATAAGCTCATAATATTTATTCAACATATTTTTCAGATAATTTATGTTTGCATAATTTGTTGATATCATAATTTAGATGCATAATTTGTTGATATCATAATTTAGATGCATAATTTGTTGATATCATAATAGTTTTTTAAAGCAAAAATTTGTTTTTTAGTTAAAGGGATCCATTGATTTTTAATTTATTGTAGCACATTTATTTTTAATTTATTGTAGCAAATTTATTTGTAATTTTAATGATCCCTAATACTCATTACCTTTTTAACTCCTCTTTTTGTGTTTGTGTGTTGTAATACAGTATTTTAATCTTTTTTTAAATGATTTTTTTATCATTTTTAATGATATTTGTTGATTTTTAATATTATAGTTAGATTAGTAACTGCAACTTGCCAATTGTCAGATCATTTTTATGAAGGAGACCTCTCTCATTAAAATCATTTTAACCAGTGAAACTAACTTTCAATTTGTATTAAGTTTTGAAGTAACTAGGTGCAAAAAAACATCATTATCTGGCCATTGGTTATTTTTAAGAAGCATAATCTGTTTTTTGCTTTAAAAAATGATATTTTCAAAATTTCCAGAATAAAAAGTTTTTTTCAACAGTTTTATATTTTTGAGAGCTTTCTGAGAATTCTGACTTGTCTGCGGAGAGCATCTTGTGGAAACCGATTTGACTCATCTAACTACCGTTTCATTAGTCTTCTTCCTATAATAAGCAAGGATTTTGAGTCTTTAATTAACTAACACTATCTATTGCTCTAAACATTTTTAAAAAGCACTCTTCTTCATTTCCTGTAACTTCTGGGGTTCCTCAAGGTTCTATCTTTGGGGTTTTTTTAATACTTTTTTAAATTTACATTAAGGATTTCCCGGAAATTATCACATCTAAGGTGGCATTGTTCAGTGATAATACTACCATTTTTTCTTGTCTTGATAAGAAGCGAACACTTTCTGATTGCTTGGAGGGAGCATCTGAGCTTGAAAAATATCTCACTTCTGTTACAGCATGGGGTTTTTAGTGGCTGGTTAACTTTAACTAAATTTTTATCAGTTAATTGTATTTGCAATAATCTAGCTCTTCTATATTTATGAAGGGTAATGTACTCAATGAGTCATCTAATTTAATTTTTTTGTTTTTAAAACTCTTAATATAAATATATAATTTTATATAATTGTTAAATTTAAAATTTTTTATCATGTTTTTTAATTTTAATTATATTTATTTTTTAATATTATTATTTTTCAAATATTTTATATACTTTTTAAAACACTATTCATTATTTACTTATTAAATTGACTTGTTTACTTTATTTACTTGATAAATTTCTAAGTTGTAATTACTTATTAAGATGTATTTGTCAAGGTATTTGTGTTCATGTCAATATTTTGAAATAGTTTTAAAATGTCAACATTAATACAAATATCATATTACAATTAAAAATTTTGAGTGCATTATTATGAAATTTATAGAATTATACAACTTTCTGCATGACTATCTCTGTGAACTAAAAGTAGTGAGTGATAATGTTAAAAATGTTCAAATTCTTTTTTGTGTAAAAATATAAAAACACACTGATTTTGGGATATATTATATCATACATCAACTGATATAAGCAGAACATGCAAGGAATTTGCTGCTACATTGACTGATAGTTTAGGTTGAGACAGCGAGAAGTTGACAGACGACTTAATAGATTGCAAATTGTATGAATCAGGTAAGTAGAAAGAATGAAGTGAGTTCTAAAGAACCAATGTTCGAGGGAAAAAACTAGACAATAAAGAGTTTTTTGAGCACCTAGGAACAGTCACGGAAAAAGAATGAGACTTAATTGAATGGCAAGTAACACAAGAATAAATTTTAGTAGATGGCACAAGAGACACCAACTCTTTAAAGCAGTTCCCATTATAATATTTGTAGAAAACAGAAAGAGAAGTAACTTTACAATAATGTGATAATGGTTGGAGGTTGGCTGCAAAAGGTCCAACTATGTTTACAACGAGTTTTTACTAATCTAAAAGATAAAGAGCAACATAGGAAGAAATTTAAGTTTATTATTTATATAATTAAACATATTTTAACTTTTATTTAAATTATATTTTAACTTTTATTTAAAGCTGTTTAAAAATATGCAAATTTTTAATAATATATAAAACATGGCAAATGGTGCAGATACTGATATTTTGTGTGGTTTATGTGAATTCAAGTCATCATCGCTTGCGGTAAGTTTTGTAAACTTTGATTGTGTAATTTATCTTCTTATATGTTTATTATATGTTCATGTTTATGTTCTTATTTTTTAGGTTGTTTATAAAAAGAAAAATAAGGTTTTAAAATATTTCAAAGATATGACAATTGATATTTTCAGGTTTACAAAGAACATATTCTATCTGAACACCATATGAAAAAAATTCCAGAAGAAGCAAAAAATGATGTTATTAAAAACAAAGACCATAAAATTAAAGAACATAAAAATAAAGAATTACATCATTGTTATTTATGCAATGTAACATGTAATGGAGAAGTTTGTTGGAAAGCGCATTTAGAAGGATCAAAGCATAAAAAAGTAAAAATAGAAATATTTGAATGTTGATAACTAATTGTTTTAATTAGAAATCATGACAAAATATATGATATATTACACCATTCAACAGCAATAAAATGATGTAAATAGTTTTAAACTTTTGTTGTTTTTCTAGAAAAGCATGCATCAAATTGGCCATGATTCAGAAAAAGGTATTTCACTAATTGAATAAATTTCAAAAAAATATTTTCTTTTGGCTATTAAATAAGTATTGATAAAAATAAATATTGTTTAAATGTAAAAATTAACAATAACTGTAATAAATAACAATCTTGTAATACATTTAATATTTAACAATAGATATAGTAAGTAACAATAAATGTAATAACTAACTGTAGATGTAATAAATAACAATGAATTGTTATTTATTATAATTTATGATTTTTATCCCTTTCATTGATGTTTATTGTGTTCCTTTCATTGATGTTTATTGTGTTCCTTTTATTGATGTTTATTGTGTTCCTTTCATTGATGTTTATTGTGTTTCTTTCATTGATGTTTTTTGTGTTCCTTTCATTGATGTTTTTTGTGTACCTTTTATTGATGTTTATTATGTTCCTTTCATTGATGTCTATTGTGTTCCTTTCATTGATGTTTATTGTGTTTCTTTCATTGATGTTTTTTGTGTTCCTTTTATTGCAACTTATGCACTGATATTGTTATTTTATAAATATTTTGCAGGTTGATAAATGCTTCTTAACCACCTGTACTTCTTAACCACATGTACTGGTTTATTACCTAGTTTATCATTTATAATATTCATCACTTTTTAAAGATCGAAATTTCCAGAGTATGACTTGAGCCATTTAAAAAAATTGAATTGCTTTTAATTAAACGTTTATATACTAACAAAAACAAATTTTTTAAATTGAAGCAGAGCTCAGTGTTTTTCTTTCATAAAAAAATCTTTTTTTTATTGTTGAAAATGTTGTCAAGAAACAAATCAAACAATAAAAAGTTATGCGCATTCATTTTGAAAATCTTTAAACTGTTTCTAAACTAACGTATAAAGTATATATATATATATATTATATATATATATATATATATATATATATATATATATATATATATATATATATACACATTTATATATTTATATTTATTATTGTCATTTTAAAATCAAGTCAGTTTTTTTGTGGTTTCCAATTTTCAATAGGTTTTGAAATAGTGAAAAAAGTTATAAGTTTTAGAAACTTACTGAATCTGTATATACTGAATCTACTGAATACTAAAAATTATTTCTCAGGGTTGTTTTTGCAAATTTTCTTTCAAGTTTCATTGGATGACCTCTTAGACTTTAGCTTGTAAGGTGAAAAGTATGAAATTAGCCAGGTAAATAAAAGTTGATAAAAATCCATTCTTGTTAGATATAGGTGAAAATAGTGAGTCCCACTACACCAATGCTAACAATAGGTACCACTACACTGCTGCTGCACTGTGGGTACCACTGCATTTATTTTTAAACTTTTTTCCTTCATGAGTAATACGCATTTTCTATTTGTTGTAAAACACTTCAATATGTCAGATTTTCAAATTTGTTGTGAAATTTTTAATTTTGTTTCATTTATTTACTAATGTGCAGTGCTAAAGTGTTCAATTTGTATGCAAAAAGTATTCATATCTTACCACATCCCTGGTGTTATTATGGTCCCATGCTCAACTTTATTGAAGTTAATTAAACATTAATTGAAATTGTCCATTTGGCTTTGAAGGCATAAATATAGTAATATATATTATGTAAATAATATTTGAAGACATGAAGTAATAAAATAATTGTTTTGTAAATTGTTTAGCTGTTGCTATATTTCATTCTTTAGAAAATCTTCAAACAGAGAGAAGTGCACTTATCTATTCAAACCAAAATTTTCGACCTAAATCGCAATATTCTTCTTTTAAGTCTTCTAAAAGGCACCCATATAAAAACGAAAGTCATCATATACCTTCATTAATGGATCAAGAGATACAACCTCCTTCTTTTCTTGCTGGTGATGCTTCTCTATTTAACCAAACAGGAAACATTTCTGATGAGTTAACCACCGATACTCATGGCATGAGGTATACTTCACTCAAAAGGTCACCCCATAAAATAAACAATAAACCATTTCGCAAATCTCAGCGGTGGAATGATATCTCCAATTCTGACTGCTCTCAACCAATACCTTCTAATGCATATGAAATGTCTATTTCTGCGCAAAGAGATATTGGTGATGAAATTAAGGATGAAATGAAAAGAGTACAAAAGCAAGCCCAAGAAACAAGACTTGCTGAGCAAAGAAGAAAAGATTATATGAAATATGAAGAAATAAGGTAAAAATAATTTTTTATTATTTTTTCAAAAAAAAATTTTCTCCTTATGTGTATATAACATGTCTTGCAATACTGCTGCTAGAAAGATTACAAGGTTGTTTCAAGGTTGTTTCAAGGTTTTCATCTCATCATACCTTTAAATAAATTTGGGTTTTTTTTATCAAAGTTTTTATTATCCTAGAAACATTTACATACTAGTAGTGGTTTAATAGAGCTTAATCTGGCCTAACATAGGATCAGTTTAACTATGTTGTATATGGGTGTTTTTCAGGGATGTAAAGTCCTAAAAGAACTCCAAATCACTCTTTGTTTATCATCTTTAAATCACTACTATTTGTTTATTATATTTTGCATCCAGGAGCTCCAAAATGATAAAAGGCTTAAGAGCTACTTTTTTGAAAAAAAAATTTAAAACTCAAAGGGTTCTTTTTTAAAACAGCTCTAAAGGTAAAGGACCAATTGATTTTTCACCTAAAATTCTTGTGTATAATTGTAGCAATTAACTCCAGGCTAAAATAACAATAGGATCCAAATAATAAAATTCTGTGAGTTTTTTTTAGAGTTTTTTTGTTAATGTAATTCATTAGTCTTTTATGTATTTTATATATATATATATATATATATATATATATATATATATATATATATGTATATATATATATATATATATATATATATATATATATATATATATATATATAAGAGAAAGTTATATTTATTTATATATATATATATATTTTTCCAGTTTTACTTTTAACTCTAGGCTAATTAATTGTCAAATTTTATAAATAGTCAATTATTAAAGTTCCTAAATAGGTTTTGTAGTTTTCACTCTTAAGCATACAAAAGTTGTATTATTAACAGGATGCAACATATATCAATTATTTCAAAATCTTCTGACCCCAAATTAAATATATATACATATATATATTTAATATATGAACATCAATGAATACAATTTCTCTCAATACTAATTTTTTTTATTTAATCTAAGAAATTTTCACTAGATTATTGATGCTAGCTTTAATTACAAATTATTAATTAAATTCAATTACAAACAAACAGTAGCGTCACTTTTTAATGGCTTCTTTAAAGTTCACTTTAATTGGGCTTTTTTAATATTACGTAGTTATAAAAAATATGGCGTCCAGAATTTTGTTGGTAGTTTTGATGGTAGTTTTGTAGAAGTTTGATGTATTAACAAATAAAAAGCAACTTTTTATTCGTTATTAACTATTATTCGTTAATATATATATATATATGTATATATATATATATATATATATATATATATATATATATATATATATATATATATATATATATATATATATATATATATATATATATATATATATATTGCTTTTAATATCAAGCACTCTTTTATGACTATGAGTTTTGTTTTATTATTATAATACAAAACAGCCTTAAAAATATGTGTGTGTGTGTGTGTGTGTATGCACATTTATATATATAATATTTATATATATATATATATATATATATATATATATATATATATATATATATATATATATATATATATATATATATATATATATATATATATAAATGTATATATTTAAACAATTTTAAAAATGTATTCTACAAAATAGAGTGCTCAATGTTCTTAAAAGAACAGAGCAATTACTGAATTGGTCCATCCTTAAAACAGCGCTTGCATACAAAATGCATACTATGTCTACAAGAAAAATTTCAAATAGTTACACATGCAAACCAAGAATGTTTGTTAAACATAAAATCAGAATTGATTTCTAAATGCAGGCATGAAAATAAGTTTCTTTTAAAAAACTATAAAAATAAGTGAGCTCAAATAATGTTTACATTAAATCCCCCCTTTTTTAAAAATATTTTTATATTAAAAAAAAAATGCATAAGTAATCATTTCTAAAGAATTCTTTTTATAATAGTGTTAGCAAACTCCACAAAAATGTGAAGATTTACAGTAGTTAAAACATTTGCGACTTTCTGTAATTTAATTTTTTGGTATAAATTTATTTATTTATTTATTTAAAACTTTATTTTCAGCTGATTGTTTACAATAGTTTTATAATCAACAAAAACTAATTAAAATCAACACACTAAACTTTATAAGACAATACAAACAAACATCAGAGTTATGACCTGTTCAGGGAACAGGTCATAAGGCAGGTTGTACTGGATTACATGTTACCAGTACCAAGGGTGATCATAACAATACTGACCTGATAATAAAATAAAAAAATTAAACAACAAATTATTATGGCAACTTTCCATTTTCATTATGAGTTTTTTACATCAAATCTTTTTACTATTTCTTCTCAAAACTTTTTTTTTATGGATCACAAGTTTTTAGTTTCTAGTTTAAACAATTAAAAGTTTGTGTTGGTCATGACATTAAACTGATCTTATATTAGGGTTGGTGAGGTTTTTTGTTGAGGAAGGTAATTTAAAAGTTTTTTTAAATTCTTTCATAATGCAATATTAAAAAAAAAATTAAATAAACTCATTCAGATCACATAAGTGTGAAATAAAAAAAAAACAGGTTAAAAGTTTCAAAAATTGTCTTCATTTACCAAAAAATAAAAACAAATCTCAAAAAGTTATAAGTTTTCCGAGACATTCTAATTTATAAAAAATAATTTTCATAAAAAAATTTCAATTTTAAAACTATTGTTGTCAGAAAATTTAAACATTTTTAAAGTATCATTATTTTATGTTTTTATTTTTAGTTTTTATTAGTTTCTATCAGTTACAAATCTTATTTTATGTTTTTATTTTTAGTTTTTATTAGTTTCTATCAGTTACAAATCTTAATTTTTATGCTACTCTTCTATTTTCAAAATAAAAATTTGCTAAAAAAAATGACAATAATCAGCTATGAATTTATACCAGTGTAAAAATAATTAAATAGAAATATCCATTGAAAGGCATGAATTGTCTGAGTGTATCTATTACCAGATAAGTAAGGTAAACGAATGAGGTCAGTTACATCAAAGGTTAAAAACGTTTTTATTTTTGTATTGATGACTTATTAGTGAAATAAAGAATCTCAATAGTTTTATTTTAAGTGTGAAAAAATTTTTATATATAAATACTTTTTTTGTTTATGTCTAACATACATTTGTCTTATATATATAAATACATGTTTTTATGATTGCATAAGTAGATGAATAAATATTAAAATTTATTTTTCTAGAACTTTTAAAAGAGAGCAAATGGTAATTCTTTTGCATATTTTTGTTTTTTTAAGATTTCATATGTCTTATTATAATTATATATAAGATTTCATAAATCTTATTTATATATATATATATATATATATATATATATATATATATATATATATATATATATATATATTAGGGTGTTTCAAAAAAAGGTCATGTCTGAAAAAAAAAGAGCCCTAACTTATTATCTGCCCAGACCATGATTTAGTACAAAGCCTTTCTTTTTAATTTTTGAAAATCCTAAGGGCCCCTTCAAGTGTTAAAATGGGCATTTTTTAAGGCATTTTGTACCTTTTTTAAACAGTTTTTAGGAAGTGTTAATAATAAATTTTTTTTATATATAATTATGTTTGTAAAGACTTATTTAACTAAATTAAAAATGTCCATAAATAAATATATATATATATATATATATATATATATATATATATATATATATATATATACAAAATATGTCAAAAACGCCCATATATATATATATATATATATATATATATATATATATATTATATATATATATATATATATATATATATATATATATATTATAATATTTAAAAGTTTTCATTAGAAAAATCAGGATTCTTATTTTTATTTTCATAAATAATAGTATAAATATCATTTATATCTTTATCTTAAATGTAAGTAAAATTTAAACCTATTTCAGGGGCTATTCTAGGAAAATAATTTGGGTGGCAGTACCCCCATGCCGATGTGTCTTGTAGGGTAACACTGATGGAAACATTGTCAAATAAGGGCATTTTTTTGCAAAAAAATATTTGCCAATAAA
>NC_061162.1:1143107-1165607 GCF_022113875.1 Hydra vulgaris
AAAATAAAAAGGTATATATATATATATATTATATATATATATATATACAAAATGAAATGGAAACCAGAGACTTTACTAAACCACAATATTTAGGATGTTAGTATCATATACTTTATCTCATTTTAAAATATGTTTTGGATTATTTTGCATATTATAAATCAATAACTTCTGGTTTTGATTATAAATTTGTAAAAGATTTAATATTTGATTATAAACCTTGGATAACGAGATGATTTCAAATTTCTTTACAAGTTATGTGAAGCTTTTTGTTACTTCAAGAATCAAAAAAGCTTACTAAAAATTAAGAGGCATAAACTTACTCTATTGCACAGTGCAAGATGGAACTCTAGAGCATCATATGTTCTTATTGCCTATTTTCTTATACCAACATGGAGGTGTGAACTTAAAAGTGCAGCAACCTTTATTGCGAATTCGTGGAAAAAACTTTGGTTCAGCAAAAATTATTTGATGATAAACCGTATGACCATATGCTAGATGTATTGACTGAACTTAAGTGTACAGCTGCTTTAAAGTGCTTTATGAAACACTAGAGCAAAGTAGATAGTGCACTTCATATTCCAAGGACAAACATCATTTCTGAACGTGGTGTTAAATTGATGGAAGATCTTCTTAAAAATTCAAAAAAAATGGGGATATGCAAATGTAAAATTTATTGGAAAGAATGACCTGTGAAGCATTTAACTAACTTACAGAAAATAATTACTTTTGTTGATCCACTTAGATGACATTTAGTTTTTAAATACTAAATATAATTAACTGTTTGTTTTTTATTTTTGTGGCTGTTTATAAATGTGTGGGAAATAAGCTTTACATGTCCTTATGCAATATGTGAAAAATCATATTATTAAGTGGGAGGGGGGCGGTTTGCAACTAGACAATCAATAAACCAGTTTTTTATCGATCGCTTAACATTTCTCAGTTGGTTCAGGTTGTAGAAGCAACAACAGATTCAAAAAATATCATAACCCTAGTGTACATACATCAACTTATATAGCTTTAGACATAGTGCAGTGTGCATGCATTGACTGAAGGGTTTTTTTTTTCGCCTTTTAATAAAAAGTAAGATAAAATACTGACTATTTGTTAAAAAAAAAAGACTGATCATTTAGGTAAAAATACTGACAATTAAAATACAATTCTAAATAAACGGTATTAAATTTTGTGAATTATTATAGTTTTCATCGCTTTTTTTTTTTTTTTTTTTTTTCAGTTTGATTTGTTATTAACATCGCTAACGTTTTCATAGCGTTTTATTTTTTCATTTATTTAGGTTTTTTAATATTGCTTGAATTTTTTTGTATAATTTTTGGATATGGCAACTTAAATGCAAAAATTTTTAATGACAAGCTTTTTAGAAAATTGTAATAGTTTTTTCACTTATTTGTGATAACATTTAAAATTAAATTACACAACAATATATAGAAGGACAATATATAGAAGTAAATCTTAGTTTTTTTGTTTAGGCAAAATGTTGCGTTACAAATGAAACGGATGCAGAACTAGCTTTGCAGGTGTCAAATGCCCTTACACAAGCTTTGCTACAGTATAAGATGAAGAATATGCCTTCTTCGGTGAAAATACTTTTAATTTCTTAATTTTTTATTACAATATTTGTTTATTACTTATTAAGCTATCTCTTAGCAATGTAGGAACTTTATCATTTTCTATATCCTAAATCATATCAGTTATTATTTTAATAAAATGAATATCACTACAGAAAAGCTGATCAAACCTCTCAAATCAAACCTCTTCATTCAAACCACAAATTAGTCTAGCACCAATATTTCAGAAAAAAATAAAATAAATAAAGAGTAAAAATACATAAAAAAACTTAACAACAATAACTACCAACAAAATACCAAATATAACTAATAATGAAATAAGACAATGGCTAACAACAATAGCATTATAAAATTCTTACAAAGCTTATAGTAAACCTCTAATAGTTTTACAAAGCTTATAGTAAACCTCTAATGGTCTTACAAAGCTTATAGTAAACCTCTAATACAACAAAGTGCACTATAATAAGTATTAAGGTTTTTATAATGTCAATAAAAATTTTAAAAGTTGTGTCTTTACTGCTTATATTTAAAATGTCGTAATTGAATTTAACAGAAAAATTTAGAAACCGTTCTAGACTGGTGAACTACTTCAAGGTTTTCACGTTCAACTTTCGAATAATCCGAAGAATCTGAATTAACATAAAGTATTAGATAAGTATCGTATTTGACATCGTGTACATCTATTGAGTTGATATTATAAAGAACTTCTTCGATTGCTAATTTTAGGCCATCTACGGCTTTCAAATAGTTTTGCGCTTTCAAATAGTTTTGCGCTTTGTACATCTGTTGTGAGGTTATTTGTTTTGTTTTTGATGTTATTCTGTAAAATTTACTGTACAATTTTTTTCCTTGTTTTATCGGCATAATCTACTTGTTTTTGGATATTTTTGGGAGATTTCTCTAAAGCCTTTTGCTTTCAATAGTATTTTGTAATCTTTAGATTACAAAATACTATTGAAAGATTAGTTCTTTTGACTTCTCTTCGAAATTCCCTTTTAAAACAATTTTATATTAAATTTTTAACAAGAAAACTACTTGTACTTTTAATTGTTTTCTTTTTATGCGTTGTTAACGTGTGGATGTTTGCGTTGTTAACGTGTGGATGTTTGCGTTGTTAACGTGTGGATGTTTGCGTTGTTAACGTGTGGATGTTTGCATTGTTAACGTGTGGATGTTTGCATGTGGATGTTTACAAATCTCAAGTTTTCGAATCGTATTAATACCAAATTCAATTTGGTTGAATTTAAAAAACAAAAGAATATTTATTAATATAAAAAAAATCAGGGCCTAAATATTATATTCATTGAAATTGCAAACTTAGCTAACATTAAAACTACTTCAAATATTTTTTTTTACCCTATTAAAGTTGATAAACCTAAAAAATCTAAGTGTGCTCTAGTAAATGTAACTTAAAAAATAATGTGTTGAAACCGAAAGAGTAACTATGAAAAAAAGGTAACTTAAAATTTTAAATTTGATTAAAATATTAAAAAATTTGGTTTAAAAGTCTTTTTAATAAAAAATTACTAAGTGCTCAGTAATTATTGTGGCGCTGTATGTTATATCGCATTAAAAAATACTTCAATAGTATATATATATATATATACTATTGAAGTAATATATATATATATATTGAAGTAATATATATATATATAAATATATATATATATATATATATATATATATATATATATATATATAATAAATAATGTAATATACTATTATATATTTATTATATATATAATAAATAATGTAATATACTATTGAAGTAATATAAATATATATATATTGAAGTAATATATATATATATATATATATATATATATATATATATATATATATATATATATATATATATATATATATATATTGAAGTAATATATATATATATATATATATATATATATATATATATATATATATATATATATATATATATATATATATATATATATATATATATATTACTTTATGTAGCCCTGATTGTTTTGTTGTTTTTGTGTTTTGCCTTTTCGTTTGTGTAAGGTTTGTTTTTTATTTGTTCTGTTTTGCTTATTATTTTTATTTTTGTTTGCTGTTGTTATTGAGTGTTTTCATACTTTTTTGTCTTATTGTTTAACTTATCGTTGTTTATCGTATCGCTTTATCGTTGTTATTATTATTTTATTTATTTTCTTAGCGATTGTCGGTTCATATGTATTATTTTTATAATTATTTTATTATTATACTGTTATAATTAATTGGTGTCACTCATTTTGATTATGAATGACACTCATGTCATCATATTATTTGTATTATTATAGATAATATTATTATTTTTAATTATTATTGTTATAATTATTTGGTGTCACTCTTTTGATCAGGCTTCTGTTTGAGTGACACCTTCCTTTTCAAATAATTATTTATATTTATTCTTATTAGTTATTTTTTAATGTAATTATATTATTTGTATCATTATAGATAATATTATTATTTTGTAATTATTGTTATAATTATTTGGTGTCACTCTTTTGATCAGGCTTCTGTTTGAGTGACACCTTCCTTTTCAAATAACTATTTATATTTATTCTTATTAGTTATGTTTTATTATAATTATATTGTTTCTATTATTATAGATAATATTATTATTATTGTTTTTATATGATTATATGTAAATTTTGAAAAAGGAAAATAAATATCTTGTTGTTGTTGTTGTTGTTGTTGTTGTTGTTTGATAATACATTTGTAATATCTTAATTCTATTTCTGTTGTTGTTGTTGTTGTTGTTGTTTGATAATACATTTGTAATATCTTCTATTTGCATTCAGAAACTACAAACTTTTAAGTCTAAACAATAATACAGATTTTTTCAAAGCGCCTTAAGTTGCTTTTTTACGTATTTTTTACGTATTTTGAGAAATTGAAAAAAAAGTAATAGCAGAAACTTTTTTTAAAACCAATGGTTTTTATGAATTCATATTTCTTTTAAAATATTATTCAATAAAAATAAATTTATAAAATAATGCCAACTTAGTAATAACTTCATTCTGTTTACATTTAGGTACTACAGACTTTGAGTTCTGTTCCTCATCAGCAATATTTGCAACAACAACAACAACAATATTTTATCGGAAACGCTCAACCTCCAAATCAATATGTATATCCGAATCCTCCAGCGCATCAACCGGCGCCCGTTGAAGTTTCTCGTCCACCAGTGGCTCCAATAGAAATAGATTCAAGATTTCCGACGCCTGGAGAAAATTTATACCCTCCTGTTCAATATCAGCACTACCAGCAAGCGTCTAATTACAATCAATATTTCGTTCCTCAAAATAATCATTACAATATTCATGAACAGCCGCAACAACATGTTCCCATGCAACAACTTGAAATGAGTAGCTTCGAGCCACAGCACTACGAACAATTTCGGTCCGTTTAGAGGAAGAAATTGTTTACAAAAGTATGAAATCTTACGTACTCTAGACCAATAAATTAATTTGGTAATATTAAGTAATAAGTTGCATTACTTGGAAATGCGTCATAATCATACGCAATAAACATATTTTTAAAAGTGTATTGCTACACCGAAAACTAAATGTAATACTAAATGTAACAGTATTGATGAAATTTAATAAAAAATGTTGTTCATATATTAATACAAGTACGTATACAAATAAAAAAATTATTTTAAAAGAGTTAAGTAAAAATATTTAGTGAATTTCATTTTAATTTAAACTATAAATTGCTCAATAGCTAATTTTTATTTTTAGACTGGGTTGTCATATGGAATTCGGTCTGGATTCGATTTGGTAGACTTTATTTTGGCTTCGTGTGACGAAAGTTTCTCAATGGCTATACTTGGTGTTTTAACTGTTTGATTTGTAGACGAAACATTGCCATCTACCTTTGTTGTTGACGAGTTTAATGGTTCGACGGGATGTGCTGAAATATATTTTATATCTGTTATTGAATTGCAATCAATTGGTTCCGTTTGAACAGGTTTTGTGTAAGGTGCTAGAATCTTATCTCGTGAATTTAGTTGTGGGAATAAAATTGTTTCTGTTAAAGTTGATGTTGATTTTTTTTTTCTTGTTTTATTTAGGCTAACTTTATTTAACATAATGGATTCTTTATCGTGTGATTGAAAAGGTCTCAATCTTGCGTTTATAAAGTTATTTCCTGAATCGAGGCTTTTGCATTTTATTAATTCTTTAAGGCTGTTATTGTTTGTCATTGTTTTAACAGATTGTGAATAGTAAAGATAGTGTGGTTTAGAGACTAAAGGTGGAGAGGGTGTCAACGTAGGTTCAGAAGAAACGGTCTTATTTGAAGTTAAATCTTTTGTGTTCGCTGCTGCATTTTGCATTGAGATTAGTGTATCTGGCTTATCGTTTATGCGGTTATGTATAACCGCCAAAGACCTTTTAAAGTTACTATGCAATGAAAAGGTTTTTACTGGAGTAGTCTGATTGTTTTTTTGGTCTATAGCTTGATCGTTTATAGTTTCCGCTTGCTTATTGTTTAAAGCATTCAACCTCATTTCATGGTTACTTTTATTTTCGCTTTGCTTTATAATGTGTCCTTCGTCAACTACTTGATTAGGCTGCCAAGACTGTTTGTTTCCAATAACTTTAATTTCTTCTGTTTTTTCGCCGACAAAGTTATTCAATGAGGGTGCTGCAGGTTTTTCTACACTGCACTTAGACTCGCTTTCTGATTTTGAATGTTCAACACCTGAATCAACATGTTTTTTGTTTGATAAAATCAGGTTTTTTAAACTTATATTGCAACCTTTTTCAATTCTTCTGACCTGTCTTAACCCTGTATTAAGAGATACTGACACTGGTTTTGAAGGGTTCAATTCAAAACACGATTGGTCTAAAAATTCACTTTTTAGTTTACTGCTTGATTGAGCTTTGTGAGCTAAGTTGTTTGTTGTGTGAGATTTATAAGGACTTTGTTTGTTATATCTGCTTTTATTACTGTTTTGAGAAGTTATTGTTGGTAACAAAGTTGGGTTTTGAATAAAAGTACTTTTAGATTCTAATTTTATAGAGCTGCTTTGTGAGTTTTTATTGGTTTTTTCATGAACATTTGCGTGGAGTTTGTTAGCAGTTACGAGTTGTTTATTGACATCATCATTACCACCAGCTTCTGATTGTAGGCGACCGGTAGAGTAATATCTAAAAAATTTAGGTCTTTCATTGGTCGTTAAATGGTGACTAACGGTTTTTCTTAAGTCTTTTTTTTTTAAGTAAAGTGGGCGTGTCTTTACTTCAAATAATGATTTATTCTCTTCAAAGTCTGCCGGGTTTTTTAAAACAACTTCAGGCTCTTCTGTCATAAATAGACTGTCAGAGCTTTCTACTAAATGTCGGTGACTTTTAGTAATATTTAGTTGTGAACTTGGTGAACAAATTAGGTGTGTAATATCAGAAACGTTTTTATCATTAGAAGCTTTATCAACGTTTGATAATGATGTAGTTAGACTTGGTAATACTGGTGATGTAGTAGAAATTGATGGAAACTCAGAGCTCACTCTTCGAGGTTTTATGCAGGTTGAGGTTCCCGTTAAAAATGTATTACTAAATGACTCGATACCTGGCAGCATACTTGACTTTTTAGGAGACTTATCGTTATAGTTTTTATTCATAACCCGAGATAAATGTATGTTACTTAAACATGGAAGTATTTCTCCAGAAGAATTCATGCTTTCGCAAGATATAACTTTTAAAGTTTTCAATTTTTTTGTCTTCAAGTTGTCAGAAGAGCTTGGTGAATTAAAAATCTAAAAAAAAATAAAAGAGTTAGCCACGATTTTGCATTTATTATAATATTTAAGTTTATGCATGTATGACGTATATATACATTATATGTGTGTAAGAGAAAGTGCAATCATAAATCAAAAATAACAACAACTTAACAAGCTATAAAAATAAAAAAATGTTTTGATTTTGATGAAGTGTTGTGACACCAAATATCATTATGGTGATATAAACTCGGGCACACTGTGTCCTGGTTTGCTTGAAAGCGCCTCAAATAGCCTTTTTTTAATGTTAGTTGAGACAACTTTTACAAGTTGCGCGTTACAATTGTTTAGAACTGTCATGTGCAGCAGATTCATAAAACTTTTTGAAATCTGCATCAGGTGTCCGCTGCAGGTGTGGCAGTTTTTTAAAGAATGTCTGAGACTTTTACCTTCTTCCATTAGAACTTTGAAAGAAAGTTGCCCTAAATATCTAAAATTCTTTCACCAGATCCTCTAATTTTCAACTGCTTAGATTCATTTGTCATCTTTACGACTCGTTATCTAAAGAAATTGTTTTTACCCAGTTTCAATGAAAAATGGAGATTTTTAGAAACATCCAAATGATGATGTTTCTAATAATTTTGCGATGATATTAGCCGGGAAACAATAAAATCTTTGATATTTAAGGTGGCTCATATTTAAAAAAATACTCAATTAAAAAAAAAATGTAAATTTTTTTTTAATAAACCATTTGATGCAAAATTTATCATACTTTCAGAAAATATGTGCATTTTTCATAAAATATTTATTACTATTTCCTTACTTAAACTTTTTTATTGGTCAGTTTCATTGTTCCATTGTTTTCATAACTTTTTATTTTATTTTTTATTTTTTGCAACTTCAAAACATGATTTTTGGCTGAAATTTTTTTTTTTGCAACTTCAAAACTTGGTTTTTTGGCTGAAATTTTCTTAATCATTAAGATTTACTAAAATGATTAACTAAGAATAGTTTTATCAATTTTTATAACACAACATCTGTTTTTTTTTATGTATAAATTTGTGATTTTTAAAGTATTGTCTCGTTTTTGATATTTTAATTGTTTTTCATTCTTTTAGTAGAAATGAATGATAATAATGTAATGAAACTATAAACAAAAAACTGAGTTTAAATCAAAATTAATCAAGAAACATTGTTTTGAATTTTTTCAAATTTGCCCTTTTTATCCCTGATTTTGTTGAAAGTTGCTTTAAATATAATTTATTAACAGTTTTTTTTTATAAAATTTAAGTTTCATATATCATCAAAAATACAATAAAATATTTATGAACCATTGCAATTTCTTTAATTAAAATTTTTTTTTCTATATGAACTTCTAACATTATTTAATTTTCTATATAAAATCTTGATTTTATAAAAAGCATACTTTTATCTTTTTCCTAATATTTAATTTATGAGATATTTAGTTTATTGACAATCAAGCGCAAATAAAGTTTTTGAAAAATTGCTTATTGTCTTAAATCAGAAATTAATAATTTCTGATTTAAGATAAATTCATTTATTGGCTCTAAGAGCACAGAGTTTGAGATGGTTAGATCAAAACATTTAAATCAGTTTTGATTTATTTAAAATCTAAGCTTATGTTTTTAACTCTACTTCGGTGAGCAAAATTTTTATTATTTATTTATTCTTTTCATCGCCCAAAATTACAGGTAAAAAATACAGAGGTCATAAAACTAACAGTTTATACATAAAACTAATAGTTTATATATTAAGTTAAAATTCTAATTTTGGGGAATATTGCGGTGTTCGGAATTGATGTTAGTAATTGTGGGAGTGTTGAGAATTGTATTAAAGTTTTGTCGAAATTCTTTTACAATTTTCTTTCAATCTTGCTTCTTATTTATCGTAAAAATACGAGTGTTCGGACTAGATTTAATTTTTCGGATATTGTTCCAAAACTTTTGAGGATTAGTTTTTCGAAGATATTCAATGTTTTTGGTAATTTTATTGATTTTTAGGTTATGAGCTGCTTTTACTGTTTTACGAAAAGTTTTACGAGCTAGCTTGTATTTATTAAATAAAATGGATTCCTGCGATCTGTTGTAGTTACATTTTTTCCATTCTTTAAAGTGGAAAGAGAGAATATCTTTGCATAATTTAACTTCCGGTGTCTACCATGATTTAGAGTAAATGCGAAATTCTTTTTTTTGAAAACATTCTTCCATAGCTACAGTGGCAGCATTATTTTTTTTTTCGCATGTTGTATGAGTTTGTTTTTCTATTGCTTCTCCAATAAAAGCGTAATCTTTGAAAAACTGAGAGAGGTTCCGATTATAAATTTCAATAAAGTTGTCATCTTTCCATGCATACTTTGGAATTGTATTGTATTTTTTAAGTATATTATTTATAACTGGAGTTAAACTATTATTTTTAAGATTAATATGTGTAGCGATGGGTAAAAGGTTACTCATATTTAAATGTAAAGGAGGAATAATTTTACAGTTTGTAAAGCATATTGATGATTCTTTTAAGACTTTGATTAAGCTATGTAATCGATGTATGATGAATTATATAGCGTTTTATGCTTATAGGTATAGGTAGGACCAGTACCACTAATTATGTCCAAAAAAGAAAGCTCGTTTGTTTCAAGAAAATTAGATGACTAGAAAAGTTGTTACGTGTTTGGTTGTTTTAAACTTTCGTGTCATATATATTTTCAAGAAATGACTGAAAATCGACGGCAATTATACACTCTCCCTTATCCTCGTATGTGTTAATGATGGAGGCAATTACACTAAGTTGAGACAGATATTGTTCTAATGATTCAGAAGTATTTCTGCATGAAGTAAGATAAACTCCAACAAAAATAAAAACACTGTTGCTATATGAATTTTTTATTGCAAGTATGTGTTCATCTTCGTGTATTACGTGAAGAGAAAGCAGTAAGTTTTTATGAACTAAAAAAGCATTTCCCCCAAAAGGTCTTCCGCATTCTTTTTTTTCAGCAGAGTAAAAAAATAATTGATGTGTTGGAGCTGATAGATCATATAAAATAAATCGCTCGACATTTAAGAGCCAGTCTCGGATAAAAAAATTATATCAAAAGAGTTAATTAAGATAGAAATATAGCATGAGTTTGATTTAAGACTCTGACAGTTATGGCGCTAATAGAGAATTAATTTTGAATCTGTTCTCTATTACACCGTTTATACAATAACAAAAAAAAAATAAAGTACTTCACTATCTACTTTTTAAACGGTTCTTATTTAAACTAAACTGCTATTTTAAACAAAATTAAAAGCAAACAATTTCTATTGAATCTGATAAATGTTAAATAATTAGCATTAGATTGATAGAATTATTTCAATTTCTTTCTTTTTTTCTCATTTTGGATTTCATAACTCGTAATGTCTTCGCCAAAAAAAACTTAACCAAGACTTTTATTTTTAATTTATAATTACAAAACTAACAATGCTTCAATTAAAATTCAAAATTTAGAACACTCAAAAAATTAAATAACAACCCTAACCCTGAGCAGCCGTGGCGCAGTGGTGGCGCACTTGCCTCAGAAACAAAGGTTCCTTGGTTCAAACCCCACCTCTGGGCAAGTTTTGCGACATAGGTTAGGAAGGAGGCGTGAACTTCCAATTACATGATCATCCGCGGCGCTCTGTGATAAGAACGTAAGGACTTTATGGGGCACCTAAATAAAATTAAAAAAAAAATACCTTTGCGTCAAATGTAATTTAACAAGCTAAACATTTTCACTGATATCTTTGATTATACTTTATTTATTAAAAATGTTAAAGGTTACTAAAAAAGTGTCTGGAACTTTTTGAAAGCATTTTGCAAAAGAACTTGGTTGTGACAACATACAAGCATCCGATGGATGGTTAGATAGATGGAAAAAAATATTGTATAAAACAATATGAGATATTTATAATTTTATTTTTTCATTAATATTTACATATTTGTCAGTCCAATTTGTTTAAAGTCCAATTGAAATGCAGTTGGCTCATTACGCACTCCATTAAACTACGCACTGCATAAAAACCATAGCTAATAAAATTTATGCTGATTTTAAAGTTTTTTTTTTGTTTTTTTTATTGGTAAAGGTCAACATGCTACCAATGAAACAACCGTTCCTTTGAAGGAAACAACCTTGCCAACAATATTGCCTTGTTACAACTCGTGGGATATATTCAATGCAGATAAGTTCAGTTTGTTTAGTAAAGCATTTCCAAAAAAAAATATGCATTTGAAAGGTAGGAAATGCAATGGAGGTAAGAATTGCAAGATACGACTAACTGGGTTTGCTGCAGCTAACATGTGTGCATAAAAACTCCTAGTGTTTTGAGAGATCTCCGTTGCCTAAAAAGAGTTAGAAGCACTCCATGTCATTACCTTACGTCATTACCTTACGTCATTACCTTGCATAAAATAAAGAGATCCATGACCTCTGAACTATTTCAGGAGTGGCTCAGAGCAAAAAACGGTAAAGTATGCATTAGAAAGCCGTAAGGTACCATTTGTTATTGATAACTGCACCACCCACTCGTATAATGAGAATTTTAAATCAGTCACACTTTACTTTTTTTCCCTAAACACAACTTTATGTTTGAAGACAATGGATTGAGTCATACGATCGTTTAAATGCAAATGCCTTCAATCTCCATACTTGATGCTATGAAAATGCTTGTTCATTCCTGGAAGTTTTATAAACCTCTATTATTAACCGCTTCTGCAAAGCAGGGTTTAAGGAAAGAGTATGAGTACCCGTAAAAGATGATGTATATTTAAAAAATTAAATTGATCAGTTAAGTTAGCGTGTTTAGGATCATGTTTCGGATGATTCTACTTATAAAATTAAGTTAATGATTGATGATGACATTTCGATTTTGGGAAGAGTGATAACAAGTGAAAACAATGCAAGAAGAAAACAAAACGACTGATGAAACAGTAACAAAACCAACGTCTGAAGAAGTTCGTAAAATTGATACCTTAGTTAATGTTTCGATGTTTACTCAAAGTGGTGAAATCGAAAGAGTAGCTTTGAATACTTCAAAACTGAATTGCGCGCTACTGAAACAAACATTAATTTCGGACTTTTTTTGTTTATACTATATCTTAGATTAGAGTAATATGAGCGCCTTACAATGGAATATTTTCAAAAGTAGTTATGCTCAATCTAAAATTTTTGCGAATAAATAGTTTTAAGGGATCCATACTCATGATTCGCTTAGATATTTTGGCACTCGAACTTTTTTCTGAAAAACATAGAGGTTTTAAAAAAGTAGCGAAAGACCACTAGGTAATATGAGCAAATTAAATTAGCTCAAAAAAAAAATAACAATAAGTAAAAAAATACCAACCTGATAATTAGAACTAATTTTTGGAATATAATGATTCGCTATAAACAAAACTTATCATTAAAAGATCAAATTTTAGGCCACTTTTTGTTGAAACAATACTGTTTTTCGCACAAAAAAAAAATTAGTTCCTTTTTTTTTCAATTTTATTAACTCAAACCTTTGAACGATAAAAATTAAAATATTTTGAATTTAAATTACAGAAAATATTTAGTATTGTTAAAATATTAAAATTTTTTTAAATATTTTTTGTTTTTATTCAAGAAGCAATTAAAACCACTGCTATTTTAGGACTTTGAACTAGGTAATTTCAATGAAAAACACTGGGTAATAATTTGAGCATGCTCATATTACACAAAAATGGTTTCTTCAAATAAAGTCATAACTAATTGTTTTTATGCATTGTTTTTCAAACAAAAATAGATTACGTAAACAAGCGTTATATAATGATAACAGCGTTTTAATTAGATGATAGCCGCTAATTACTGTATATAAATTTACGCTAACGGTATTGATTACTGGAATCATTGCATAAAGGCGATTCAAAAAAAAACAAAGCAACTTTAACTTCACTGCTTACATCTAAGAAATCTTTAAGTATGCTGATATTACCAAGGCGCTCATATTACTCTAACCTAACCTACAAAAGTATTTCACATAAAAATATAATTCTATATAAATGTTTAAAATATTTATACATTGAAGAACATTCGATAAGTCTCAAAAGTTCTAATTTCTAAAGTTCCGACATAACGAGAACTTCGCTCAATTCGGTCATTCGAGTCGATATATATATATATATATATATATATATATATATATATATATATATATATATATATATATATATATATATATATAAGATATATATATATATATATATATATATATATATATATATATATATATATATATATATATATATATATATATATATATATATATATATATATATATACACACCTCTTCAGAGCCCGATTAATGTACGTACTTTTTATAAACTGTTGAGTATTTCGAAACTGTTACTAACGGTCCAGAAAAACACGCATTACTTTTAGAATCAACGCACGTTTTTTCAGACCATTAGTAACAGTTTCGAAATGCTTAACTCTTTTTAAGGTGCGTTATTTGTAAAAGTTCCAAATGTTTTTAACATTATTTAAATATTCATTCTATTTTTGTCTTGATACGTTTTTACTTGAATTAAAATTTGGAATTTTTTATTTAAATCATTTCTTATTTATAGTACTTTGATTAAGTGTTGTTTGAACAAAAAATAAATTATAAAAGTTATAAGTGCGTTATAAAATTAATGACAAATGTTTTAAAAATAATAACATTTTAATGTTAAAATGTTATTATTTTTATAACGCAGTTAGTGGCTATAGTTTTTTATATTCATTTAGTCTTAAGTTTATCGTTTTGTTTTTTTTTTTTTGCTATCAAATTTAAGTTTATTCGCCCCATAAAACATTGTACACGGTTTTGCATAAACTAAAATTTTGAAGACCATTTATTTTTCCAGATATTGCAATTTGCGATCGCTTAGTTTAATCCTCGAAAGTCTATACATTTATTTATTGACATATATCTGAGAACAAATGAGGCACATTGCTTTGTTTGTTTTTTAGGTATGCCAATAAATAAATCAAGTAAAAAAAAAAAAAGACTTACCACAAACTCTGCCTCCTCTTGAGTGTAGCCTAAACTTAAGGCCGCTTCTTTTAATGCTTCCTTAACCATTTTGCTCACAAGTTGGTTGTATTTTTTTTCTATACTAAAAACAAGGCTTGTTTCGCTTGTACTCATATTGAGTGCTAAGGCAATTTCAGTTCCACTGTATCCTAACGATACACTTGCTCTAATTAGCGATAATGAAGCAATTTTATTGGCACATTCTTCAATTTGAAAACTAACTGATGGTTGTATCTTCTTTTCTATTTGATCGTCTAAACATGAATTGAAAAATTGTTCGCACGAATTTTCTACATATTGATTTTTAGTTAATGTATTTCCTGCAGTTAATGTTTTGCTTATAATAGAAGAATCATTGGTATCCTCGTGTTTTTTTTTGAATGGAGATGTGGACTTTGGAGTGTTTAATTTTAAATTTATATTATCTTCTAAAGGATTATAACCCAAGCTTATTGCAGCACGTATAATGGATTGTTTAACCATACTGCTTATAAATTCGTCGTATCTTTCATCTATTTTTGAAATTAGATCTTCGCTTAGTTCAATGCCAAAAGCAGAAACGAGTTCAAGGTGATCATAACCTAAGGATATGCCAGCTCTAATAAGTGATATTGCTGCAATATGTTTTGCTATTTCAAGTCTTGGTTTTGATTTAGCTTCCGTATCATAACGTTTGCTTGTGGTTGGTTCAATGTTATTATTGTTCGAAACTTGGTCCAAACTTTTAGTACTTGATATACATTTTGTTATCTCGTCTGCGTCAAAGACTTCATCTGTGTCCGAAAATAATTTTCTTGAATAGGAATCTTCTTGATCGTATTTGTTTAGATAATTGAGCTAAATGAAAAATTAAAATTAATTGTATAAACAAGGAGTATAATAGCTAGCTATTAATATAGATTTACATAATTAATAATAAAATATAATTATAAAATTATAAAATATAATTATATAATTAATAATAGGAGATATAATAGCTAAGCTATTATATCTCCTTAGAATAAAGTAGAGATGTCTTTTTTATTTTTGTAAACTAAAAATGTTAATTTAAGTTTTATAAACACTATTAATTATTTATTTATTAACTGTTGTTTATTAAAACAATAACTCTTTCTTTTATGCAGTTAACCTTCATATTTTATAGTTTCATTAGGACATACATTTTTATCCAAATACAACTAACATTCTTAAAAAACAATTTTTTTTTTAAATTATGTTTAATTTGTTATTTATTCATACATACATCTTTCTAGTGTTGCTTTTTTAAGATTTTTATTAACACGTTTTTTATATACGTAATAAAAATTATATTTTAAATAGTTAGAAATAAAGCCGTGGCCTCTCCAAGTCTCCAAGTGCGAGCGGGCGTGTGTGTGTGTGTGTGTGTGTGTGTGTGTGTGTGTGTGTGTGTGTGTGTGTGTGTGTGTGTGTGTGTGTGTGTGTAATACCCAGTAGAGGATTTATAAAGATTATTTTTTTGAAAAGGAGGGGGGGGGGGAGAGAGCCTCTAACCCACTTGCACTAGAAAAGATCTACGGCACTAGAAAAGACTAAATAATACCGAAACTTCTGCCTCGCTATAACTATATCCAAGATTTAAGGCTGCTTGCATCAGAGCTTTGTTTACTATATTTGAAACTAAATCCTTTTTTTGATGTTCTATACTTTTTAAAAGGTCACCGTTGACTTCAATACCAAAAGCCGAAACAATTTCTAGATCATCATAACCTAAAGATATTCCTGCTTTAATCAGGGAAACTGCCGCCATGTTCTTTGCATAACTTGTGATTTCAGCATTTTCTGTCGGCTCTTCATTAAAATCCGTTGTCTTAACAAGCAGGCTGTTGTTTATAGAATGCACAGAATTTACCTAAATATGTAATATATATATATATATATATATATATATATATATATATATATATATATATATATATATATATATATATATATATATATATATATATATATATATATATATATATATATATATATACATATATATATTTACGAAGAAGCAATTGAGCGTGTTTTTTTTTTTACAAATCAATTTTTTATTTAAATAAAAAAAGTATTTTAATTGCCCACATATGCAAAAATGGCATAAATATACAAACAACCCACATGCAAAAATAACGTAAATATAATAAAATTACCGCAAGTTCCGCTTCAACTTGAGTGTAGCCTAAACTTAAAGCAGCTTGCATCATAGCTTGCTTCACTAAATCTTTGACAAACTGCTGATTTATCTTTTCTATCTCAGGTAAAAAATCTTCGACTTTAAATTCTATACCAAAAGCATCCACAATTTCTAAACTATTAAAACCTAAAGAAGCGCCAGCTCTTATTAATGTAAGTGTTGAAATGTGTTTTGCAAATCTTTCCACTTCTAGACTAAAAGAAGGTTTAACCTCTAAACTAGAATTTGTTAGCAAATGCTGACTGCTCATTTGTTTTGTTGACAACGATGATATCTTCTTTTCTAGCTCGACATTAGAAACTGTTTGATATATACTAACTTTACTTCTTTTTTTTATTTCTTCCAGATCATCTTCATTTTTAATTGCTTTTAATATAGATTCTTCAATTGGGGTAATCCCGAATATTGATATTATTAAATTTTTGTTAAAGCCTAAATGTTCCCCTGCTTTAATAAGTGATGCAGCTGCCAAATTTTTTGCGTAGCAGAGAATGTCAATGCTGAGTTCCGGTGTTACTTCACTATTTAAAAGACTTTCAATTGAAGATACATTTTTCTCACTGAGACAATTATTTACAGCTGATAATAGTTTAGCGTTAATAATATCGATGGCAACAACGCGAATTCGCTCCATTTCCACACGTGAAAACCGAACATTCGATACTATAAATCTGTTATTTTGAACAGAGTTTACAGGTGTTGAAGAAGCTATATTTTCGAAAACTGTTTCAGTAGATTGGTCTTTAGTTTCTATATTGTACGTTTTTTCATATACAAATTCCTCTTTTGAAGACACTTCTTCGCGCTCATCTTCTTGGAATGATCCATCTTGTTCCTTTTAAAACATTATCATAATTTCGTTAAAACTATTTTTAATAAAGTGTAACGATGAACAGATATTTACACCAAAATTATTAAACTTAAATAAAATACCAAATAAGGTTTCTCGTCTTCCATTTTGAAATCCTCTAAAAATTCGGAGCTTTGGTTTAAAATAGTTTGGTTAATATCCCAAGCACTTCTCCAGCGCGATTGTCTCTTTGAACTCTTTTGAAGTCTGGACCTCAACTTTCTCCAGTATGTTAGAATATGCTCCCTCTTTTCAACACTTTTCAAATGCTCTCTCCATTTGTGAATTTGGCATTCTTTTCTTCTTTGCATTTTTAAAAAATAAAGAGTAGCCTCATGAAGATGTTTTAAAGCTTTTTCTCTGTTTTTGTTTAAATACTGTTTGTGAACATCTATAAAACGGTCACAAATAAGTCTGAACATAGGTTGATACATTTCTAATAAATATATCTGACGCACTCTTTCACAAATGAAAAAATAAACGCTTATGTAAGAGCTAGGATCTGGGTTGAGGTTTAAGGTTTATTATTAAGTTATAGCAACCTTACCCTTATCTTAGCCGTACTGACCATCCGTGACCTTAAGTCTGACCCTAATCATGACCCTCATCACCCTAAATCTTGCTCTCATTTGATCTATTTTTTTAGTTTATGGAAGGGTGCGTTGATTCAGACGTAATTAAAACAGGCTTAAAAAAAATTTTGACACCTCTTAACTGATGGATTACCTCTATGGATTTTACTAATAAAATAAGTTTACTTTTTTACCTTCAATTTGTTTGTGCTGCTTTTTATAGACTTTTTCTCGTCTTTCAAGACTTTTTTTCCTTTTCCTCGTTTCATCAATGTTGGCTAATTTTTCATCTCTCATTTTTTCACTGAAGTACATTTGACGTCTTTTAAATAAGTCAACAACCTGAAACAAAATGCTTCTTAAGGCTTTTTTCAATCATAATTTTGTTCGTTGTTATTGTTTGTTGGACATATAAATTTGTTTGTTATTGTGTTATGCCTAATAATATTTATTTTATGTTTAAAAAAAAGCAATCAATTAAAATGTATATATATATATATATATATATATACATATATATATATATATATATATATATATATATATATATATATATATATATATATATATATATATATATATATATATCGCAGGGCCCTAATATATATATATATATATATATATATATATATATGTATATATATATATATATATATATATATATATCGCAGGGCCCTAATATATATATATATATATATATATATATATATATTATATATATATATATATATATATATATATATATATATCGCAGGGCCCTAATATATATATATATATATATATATATATATATATATATATATATATATATATATATATATATATATATATATATATATATATATATATATATATATATATATATATATATATATATATATATATATATATATATATATATATATATATATATATATATATATATATATATATATATATATATATCGCAGGGCCCTAATATATATATATATATATATATATATATATATATATATATATATATATATATATATCGCAGGGCCCTAATATATATATATATATATATATATATATATATATATATATATATATATATATATATATATATATATATATATATATATATATATATATATATATATATATATATATATATATTAGGGCCCTGCGAATCATCTTTTTTAGTTTCGAATCAAATTACAATTCGAAGCGGGTCTTGATTTGCAAATCGAATTGAATCACGAGTGCAATCAGCATTTTGAGGAAATCAAAGTTTAACTAAAACATAGATATCCTCAAAAAGCTGATTTGGTTCGAGATTTGATTCGAATTGCAAATCAAGGCCTGCTTCAATTCGTGATTCAATTTGAAACCAAAAAAAGGTGACTCGCAGGGCCCGAGGGTTTCAGTTACCCGAAGACTCGCACACATGTTAGACTTCTTGGTCCCTAATATATGTGCATATACTACGTATATTTTTACCTTCATTTTTATTTCTTCACTTTTTTCGTTATAAATTATTTTCATTTTTTCTTCCCTCATCTTCATGTTTTTTTTGGATAACCTTAAAATTTGATCGCGGTACCTTTTATCCTAAAAATGAAAAATAATAGACAAAAAATGTGTTTCATATTTTTTGTTAAAGGGTTTAAAGGTAAAAAAGTTGAAAAGTTGTTTTTGCTTTTTCTACATATATATAAAAGACCTCATCTTCTAGCTCTTCGCGTTTCTGGCGCCTTTTTTCGTTTTCTTCGTTTCTTTTAAGTTGTTGTTTTTTTAATAAAACTTCTTTTTCTTTTTTCTTAAGATCCGTGCGTGTTTCTCTCTCGTCTTTCTGAGACATTGGTCTTTATAAAAAATAGTGAAAAATAATTTAAATTGCAGCAAAAATAACAAATTGTGCTAACATTATTAGAAAAATAAAAAACTATATTTAACATTAGTTAAATAGTTAGCTATAAAGTTACACGGAACGCGCGTGTTCCGGGTGTTCCGTAAGCTCGATTAGCTTTTCAATAGCTATTTGGGTTAACTCGTACATGATTGCACGGAAAATGATGTACTGTGATAATTATGGTGATAGCTGATCGAACTTTGCTTTGAAGCAGTTGACATTAATAACATTGACAACTATGTTTGGTAGTGTGTTCAATGAGAGAGCTATTGTTGAAAAAATTTGAATCAAACAAGGCGATTATTGTCCATTTTACAATGTAAGCGTTTGCGATTACCGCAGATTAGTGGAATGTTAAAGTGGAGCAATATGCCAGCTAACTGAGTTGATGTCGTTCTTAATTTTTGAATGAGGTTACCACGTAAACGTGTATCGAGTAGTGAGGTGATTCTGAGTTTTATCGTCTCGTAGTTGAAGTGCTTCATTTTGTGCAGTACTTTGGTAGCCCGATGCTGGATGCGTTCTATGGCATTTATGTCTTTTTCAAGATACGGACGCCAGGCGGTAACTGCGAACTTAAGATGTAGGTGTATATAGGTTGTGTAAAGCTTTTTTCATATTTTGGTGTCTCTGCTAATGAATAATTTAAGATTCCAAGGATATTATTTTGAGGGTATTATTGGCCTTGGCAGCGGCAATTTTGCCGTTGATTCTCATACCTAAGATTGTAGTTAATTTGAACGTCTAGGTCTTTCATGACACCTAGACGTCACGAATTTGGTTTTCCATGACAATGTCTAGGTCTTTCGTGACGCAGGTTTTTTTTATTGATAAAGCTGTATTGACAATTGGCAATAACTTTTTTGGCTACAAGGTGCTCAATGATCTTATATTTTATCATTTTTCTACTATTTAGCATAGTACATACGTAATGAAGATTGGCCTGTAGTTTGTTAGGTCGAATTTGAAGCCTTTTTTAGACAGTGGTGTTACGTTTGCCGAAGACCATAAACTTGGAACTAATTTCTGATCAAACGGTCTCTGTAAAAAGTAGCGAGTGGAGCAGCCGCCGCATTTGCATATTTTTTAAGCACAAATGGGCCAACGTGCCCCTGTCTACCCTATAATTTTTTTTTAGATGTTAAATTACTTACTTTTCTTTTTTCAATATTTCTTTTTTTAGCTGAATTCTGTACAACTTCATTATGTGGTCTTTATTGTTCTTGATAAGCTCTGCTTCCTCATTTTTTGAATGCGTACGATCCATTGTTTGTGCATGAGACATTCGCCATTCTTTTTCGATTACATCCAGTTTTAATTTTCGAATCCATTGCCTGTACTCATTAAATTCTTTAATTGTACATTTAACATCTCCTTCTTTTGTTAACAATCCTAGGAGATAACAATCTTATATATAAAACAAAAAATAATACTGAAGCAAAACAACAGTTGTATGACTGAACTTTCATACTATATTTAAAGTTGATTTTTTATGAACACAGTTATCATTAGAAAATATTAAATAAACTTTTTTCCTTTCCTAAAGTATACTTTGGTTTTTTGTTTGTTAGTTTACTCTTTATTTGGCCTTTTTTTTAAACATTTTATTTTAATATTTTATTTCTACTTTTATCATATTACTATTACTCTTAATATTTCTGTTATGCGAAATGTTACTGTAAAAACAAGTACCAGAGTAGCAAACTATTTTATTATTTTGCGAAATGTTGCAGTAAAAACAAGTACTAGAGTAGCAAACTATTTTTGTTATTATGCGAAATTTTACATTTTAAATAAGTACTAGAGTACCAAAGAACTTTGGCACAATAATGTTTACAGTATGTAAACTATACAATAATGCACCAATATTGTTTTGGTACTCGGGTGAAAGTTAGGTATCATTATTTTTTATGAGCAGCCATGGTACAGTGTTAGAGCGTTTGGTTCACAATTAGGAGGCCTGCAGTTCGATGTCTGTTCTGGCCATATTCGCAATATTTTTGAGAAAAACTGCGTGAACCTCTTAGTTTAACCAAGAACGTATAGCGCAATTTTTAGCAAAGATATACGTGTTATCGATCGTAATGTATTATAGATACATATCACATATCACCTTACTGTTTATACCGTTTACTAAGCCACTGAAAAATCCTCAGTAAGGTGATATATAATTTTATTATTTAACCCCTATAAGTTTTTTTTACATTTCGCTTGATTGGAAAAAACCGAGAGACTTACAAATGATTTTCAAAATTATGACCTTAATCGAGATCGCAAAGGATCGGTTCGCGTAATTTGTAAATGCTCGTTAATGTACTTTTTAAATATCGCTGCGTCTGATTTTATTTTAATGCAAAATAATTAGGAGCAAAATACATGACGTAAATTAAAATAAAAATGTTTCTGGCTTAAACGTATCAAACCTATATCTTCTAAACCAGGACCAATTGTCAAACTACAAGACGTTTCTAAAAGAAATTACTTACAGCAGCAAAAAAACTAAAAAAATTCAGATAATTACAAGAATATTTAAGTCCGAGCTAAGTTTGAAAGATATCTAAACTATCAGTTTTTACCAACGGAATCAAAATACAAAAGTAAAAATCTTCATAACAAAAAAACAAACT
>NC_061162.1:1170607-1195607 GCF_022113875.1 Hydra vulgaris
ACTCGAAAATGTTAATAGTTAAAAAACTATGCTAGTGCATCATACAAAACCTCATGATGTTTTATCAACCTTTATTCAAACTTTTTTCCATTAATAAAATAACACGCTTAGTTCACATAATTATTGAAGAGCGCAATTGCACACATATTGTTGGGTTTGGATTAAATTTTCATCAGCGATGTCTTACGACGTTGTTCCGACGTCGTTTTAAGGACGTTGGATTGACGTCAAAAGACGTCTAAAGACATCGGAGTACGTTAATTTTATGACGTTGCCCGACGTCTTTTTATCGACGTTGGATCGATGTCAGTACTGCGACGTTTTTTGGACGTCTTTTATAAGATGTCGGAACAACGTCAAAATACATCGAAACGACGTCAGGGGATGTTGAGATAAAGACATCGCCCGACGTCATTTTACTGACATCGGAACAACGTCGGAATAGGTCTTTTGACATCGCTGATGAAAATCAAACGTAAATCCGACGTCGGATTGACGTCGGGTGCCCACTGGGCAGTGAAACGAACAATAGAAAAGAGGAAGCATATAGTAGGCTTGCAATTTTTTTTTTACATATTTTTAAATGATCTGAATAATTTTGTTGCTTTTATTTAGTTGAATAATAAAAATGTTTATACAAAAGATTGGCTCTCTAATTTTTATGTTAAAGTTGTTATTTCCTTGTTAACTAACAAAGCAAGTAAAAAATTGTATATAATGACAACAGATTTATCTTTAGAACTGTTTCAAAACTTTTGGTTTAAATACAAAAGACCAAGTGAAAATGATACTGGAAAGGTACACTTTCGTATATTTAAACATCATTGCAGCTTTCTAGTCTTCATTTTTGTTTATGTGTATTTCATCTGTATTTCTAATGATATCGCCAGTTTTTATGATTTTATGTTGTTAAGTAAAGCATCCTTATGTTTCAGGCTAAACTAGAGCTTTGACTAATACTTTTTTCCAGTTTGAATGAATAACAACTCTCAAGGTGTATTAGCTCAATTATTTTTTTGTTTTGATAGTCTTTAGTCAATAACGGATTTTTAAATTGTTATGAGTCTACAACACTTAATTTCAGGGAAATTCAATTAAAAAGTCAGCTCTTTTTGAATTAATAGTCGGTAAGTCTAATGTGTTCCACTCTGCTAATCAAGTTTCATTTGCTTTTTTGAATTACATTCAAGCAATAGACTGTTTTTTATATTCATTCGTTTTTTAGATGTCGTAACCAGCTAGAAGTCGTAACCAGCTCGTATGAAAGGATTTCTCGACGTGAAATAGTTAATTTTATTCAACAACTCCAAAAAACAGAGCTCGCTCAAGAAACAGAGCTCGCTCAAGAAACAGAAAAAAAAGAAAGAGAAAGATGAAAAAAATATTTTGTTGAACAATACTGTTGTTTTATTTATGAATTATTCTCCTATGTTTAAACATATAAAAGATGCAGAAAATGCATCCTCTTTTATATTGACATCTAAAAGAAGTCTTTTTCTTGTATGAAGAGCTATTATCATTTTCATTTAATAAAAACAGCTTTTCATATATGAAAATTAGGAATACTATAGTGTATAGAATACTATAGTATACTAATAAGTATGACAAAAAAGTCGACCCCGAGCAAAAAACACTTTTTTAGAAGTGCATAATTGATAAACAAAGACGTCTTAAAGACGCATTTTTTATGTCTTTTCATGACAAGATAAAAACAAAAAAGACGCCTTTTCGATGTCGAAAAAAGATGTCTTTTAGATTTGCATATTCGACTAAAAAATGGCGTCTTAAAGACGCATTTTTTGTATCTTTTCATGACAAGATTATAATAAAAAAAGACGTCTTTTCGATGTCGAAAAAAGATGTCTTTTAGATTTGCATAATTGATTAAAAAAAGATGTCTTAAAGACATCGTTAATAAGACTTTTAAAGACGTCATTTCGACGTCTTTTTTTTCCACTGGGTACTGTACAGAGATAAGTTATAAAGAAATACACTCTAACAATATATATTTTTTTGGATATCAGAAAACGTCATTATTCTAATAGATGCGCGTTGTAAACTAGCAATGCTATTAGGTAAAAAATTTCTTTTTTGACCCCAAACAATACAACAATAGCGAAGGTGAGAAGAGAGTAAAGAAAAATAAATCATTCGAAGAGTTTGGATAGGAACATAGTAACAAATTAGAGAAAGCGTACTGTTAGCTCGTGTAAGTTTTTTTTAAGGTGATACAGTTGATTATACCAAGATAGGTTTTCATCAAGATATATTCCAAGATACTTTATATATTTGACGGTAAAAGCTTTTTTCCGTTAATTTTAATTTTAATAGTATCAATAGTTTTTCGAGGGGAATGAAAAATAATGTATTCAGTTTTATTGACATTCAAGGAAATACGATTATTATTTAACCAGTTACATAAGCGATGAAGATCTTGATTAACTTTTTTGCTAAGAGTCGTAAGTGATTTGTTGATATATTAAAGATTGGTATCATCAGCATAATAATGTACCATAAAATTTTTTAAAAAACAAGATAAATCATTTATATATAATAAAAACAATAACGATACAAGAATGGAGCCTTGTGGAACGCTATATTTAATAACTTTATATGTGGGTTCAAATCCATCAATTGAAACAAACTGAGTGCGATTCCTAATATATGAAGAAAACAAATGATTAGCAATACCACGTATTCCGTAGTTGTTTAACTTTTTTATTAGAATGTTGTGAATAATAGATAATTCGTTAAAAACTTCGTTTTTGTCTGTAGGTTTTATGAATATTGATTTTAGATTAGGATTCTTAAAATATTTATTAAAGTCAGTAAATTGGATGAATGAATCTTTTTCTGTAATTCTTCCGGAATTGAAACAAAAAATGAATTAAAAGAGACCGAAATTTTAATGGGGTCGTATATCATGGAGTTGTTAGAAGATAAGCAGGAAGGATATTAGTTAATTCTTGAACTAATGATTAAAAGATTCCTAATACCATGTAGATTTCAAATTTTTGGCATTATCAGAGAAGAACTTAAAATAATGGTTCTTTTTACTACGACGGGTGACAGTAACAAGTAAGTTTCTATATGTTTTATAAGATTTTTCTAGATTGAGTTTGTTATTAGGATCCTTTGCTTTAAGAAATTTATTAAACATTTTATTTCGTATTTTAATTGAAGTTAAGATTCCTCGTGTTATCCAAGGTTTGAGAACCCTTGATAAGCAGCGATTGCTGACTTTTCTTAATCGTGCATGTTTATTTAAAAAAGAATTAAAATTTGTGAAAAAGTCTTCAAATGACTTATTAGTCTTACCTTTATTGACATTTATTACATTAGTCCAGCTAATTTTTGAGAAATCACTACATAATTCTTCGTAATTTATTTTTTTTTAATTCCGACGAAAAATGTAGCTTTTGCGGGGATTATTTTTGGTTCTATAAAATGGATGTATTAAAAATTGGGGTAAATGATCTGATACCGTAGAAGTAAAAATACGGGCAAAAATATTTGTAGAAGTTACATTAGAAAATATGTTATCAATTAGAGTTTTGGAGTGATTTTTGATTCTTGTTGGCAATGAAATAAAGGGAAGAAAGTTATTTAAAGCAACGATGTCTAAAAATTCAGAGACATAATTATCTGAGTTTGTTAATAAAAGATCGACATTAAAATCACCCATGAAAAAAGTAGTTTTGTTTTTTTCCAGAGATAGCTTTTCAAAAAGTGGAATTAAATATGATTTAACAAATTCTGAAATATCCATACTAGGATGGCGATAAATGCAGCCAATAGTGATGTTTGAATTTTTAGGAAATATGATTTCCACAAACACAGGTTCTAAAAACTTTGGTTTAAGCATATTAAGATCAATTCGAGGTTTGTAAATTAATGTATCAGATATATAAAGTAAGGTACCTCCAAAATAAGATTTTGTCGAAGTGTGCTCATAACCATAATCAGTAAGATTTAATGGGATAGTTGGTAGGATGTCATTTTTTAGTTTAGTTTCAGTTATGTCGATAATACTGAATTCATGATTAATAAGGGATAAAAGTGAGTTTAATTCTTCAAAATTTTTAATTAGTTAGTACGATGCTGTTTTGATGTTTTACAACTTATAATGTAGATAAAATAAATGACAAGTTTTAAAAAAAATAATAACGTAATAATGTGATGAGTGACTGAATTATGTTGTTGTTACTGTTTTTTTGTTGTTGTTTTTTTGTTTTGTTATTTGGAGTTAAACCTGTAAACTATCAGCCTAAATTTATCAGCCTAAATTTTAAAATCTTCAAAACAATAAAATGTTTAAAAATTTAAAAGTACAAAAACATTTTTTTAATAACTTTTTAATGATTTAGAGACAGCTATTACTTAGACTTAGGGACAGCGATCACGAGAAGTTCAAATTATTATAATCATATTATAATTATATCATAGGAATGATTATAAAAAAAAAAAAAAAAGAAACTTTTGTTTCTTGAATAATAATAGTAATTATAACAGTAATAATAACAATAATAATAATACAAACACTTGAATATTATTTAAATATTGTATTCCAGTGTATTTATTTCTTGTCCTGTTTAATATTTCTTAAAACATTTTTTGTCTTGATTTTTTTAAAGCTAAAGTTTCTTAAAAGATTTTTATAACCAACGTGGTTAGATATTTTTTGTTTAATACATATAAATGCAAGAATTTGTTTTGCAAATGCGTTTCGATCAATTTAAGTTTCGATAAACTTCTTCTGGCACAAAGAACCTCAGACCTAGTAGCCACGGCACTGTCACCATCGAACAATACTAAATAAAAATCTGTACTATATTTTAGTTCATCTTCATTCTTAGTTTTTACTTGACTTATTTGTCAAAGCAAAAAAAAAATTTGGCCTAGTCGGCAAAAAACAGATACGTCACCTTTTCCCCAATTAAAATTTCTTTGGGACTGCCCTATGCTTGATTAACAATAATTTAAAATTAATCAATACATAAACAATCTTTCTCAATGGTTCATCAAAGAATAATTATAAACTTGAGTTAGTACTGTCGCTAGAGTTGGTATCACCCAGTGCGGCCCGCACCCCTCTAGTGATACCACCAACATGATTTCATAACTAAATATCTTCTTTTTCTTTCATTGACGACAACACTTAAAATAATTGGGATGTCTACTTCTGAAGCCATCTTATTTGCTATATTTTTTAAAGAATTAAATCTTGTTGTTCTATATTGCTTCAAATGTCCTAAAATACCATTTTTGTAGAAGTTCTATTTTTCATTTCAGACTTAGGCTTGTTTGCCTGCATGCCTTTTAATAATATAGTTTTCGTTATACTAATTATTAATCTTTGTATTTAAAACTATTCTTAAGCAAAAACAAAAACAAAAAGCGAAAATGTGTTAAAAAGTTAAAGTAGGATACTTGTGATTTTTATTTATAAAGTTTTTTATTTATAAAGTTTTTTATTTATAAAGTTTTTTATTTATAAATTTTTTTATTTATAAAGTTTTATAAAATGTTTCTTATTCTATCGTATTACGGCTTTTAAATTTTGTTATTTTATATTTACGGTATAGATTAAGGAGCTTGGTGACAACTTTTATCTTTTTCTTGCCCCTGCTATTTGTATTTTTGTTATGTTTAACGGCAAAAAAATAAAAAATTCTCATTTACAATATTAACCTTTTCTAAAATATCATATCAATGAAAATTGTAATATTTTCAGGCTGTTCAGTAGACTTTCGTTTTCTCGTTTCTGAGTATTCTTCAAAAAAAAAATTTGTAGTGCTTTTGAATAATACTCCAACGATTTTTTAGAGATGAAAATAAGGCGTAAACACGATGTACTTTACCAAGGAATGAAACTGCCTAAGCAGAATTTTTTGCCGCATCGCAGAGAACTAAATTTAAACTGTGAGCTTTACATGGTTTAAAAAAAGCCTTATATTTGAAATAAATTATTGGATTCTTTAATATTTTCTAACCATATTTTTCATATGCTTGACACAGTCTCCAATATTTATATAATACAACTCTAATTGTTTAACGAGAACTCTAGATAAATTTAATAAAGCAGTAGAATTGACATTTATGAAAACTAAAATATATACTTGTACGGTTGGATCAGATTTATGAAACATTTATAACAAATATTTTGACTCGTTTGTTGATGTTTTTATTAATACTATTATTACTTAATGTAATTACGCAAAATAAATATTTTTAAAATGTGTTAGCGACAAGTTTTAAATCGTTCCGAATTTAAGAATTGCGAGCTTTATCTTTTAAATATAGAAATATAAAATACCTGATTTTAAATCCGCCAAAAGTACTACTAATTTCTTCAAATCTATAAAATTTTGTTTTCGTCAATTAAAATTCATGGAAAAAGAATAAAACTTTTTCTCGTTATTTGCAATTATTCAATAATTATTGAAGGCAAATCACTTTGTAGCTGATTTTTTTAAGATTTTGGATAAAAGAGAGTCGTTAATATAAATAAAAAAAAGTTCCTAGTATAAATTTCTGAGAGACTCCACAATTTTTATCTAGTAAATTTACAGACATGAAAAAATGATTTGAATAAACTGTTTACAATAGCTTAAATAGCTTTTTTAGAAACAGAAATTTCCAGTGATTTCTTAATATTTTAATTTTTATTTTAGATTATTTAAAAAAGGAGTAGGTCAATTCAGATGAAAAAATTAAGCCATACTATTTCATTCCAGAGAAAAGGTCAACTATAATATATATAAAATTGAGCTTGTTTATTTTTACAAATAGGTTTTTCTAGGATGCTATTATTACTTAAGTTATAGTTATTTGTTTTGGGGTTTAATTTTGTAAAGCTTTACAAAAACATCGGAGGACATAAGTTCTTTACATTTGTACATAAAAACACAAAATATTAAATACATGTAATTGGTAAATATTAAAGACGTCCTTTTCTTTAAAAGCGGTTCAGAGTTCGAGAAACGATTAAATATCCATGTAGTAAGGTACAATAAAATAAACGATAACTGATTTAATAAGACGTTTCAGAAAACAAGGCTTATACTTATGCTGTTTCAGAGTACAAGGCTTATACTTAGACATGCATGGTATAATTTTTGAGACAAGCATATCGTTCCCGCAGTATTATTTTGTTCTATCTATAAATGTAATAAATAAAATGTTCTATATAATATATAAAATAAATACAAAAAAATACATATATGTAAATAAGTACAATGTTCTACCTGATATATTATATAATATTACATAGAACATTGTATTTATTTATTTTTAATTTTTTTTTGTATTTATTTTATATATTAGATTTTATTTATTACATTTGTGGATAGAACAAGATAATACTGAGTGGACGATATAACTACTCTATTAATAATCTAAAAAATATTTTTATGCTGACAATGGACATTGCTGCAGCTGAAGCAGCATTTTAAACGTTTTTTTTAAAAAGTGCACAGTGTACCAACTACATTCTGAGCTAATTTATTCCATTGGTTAGTAACACGGTTTGTAAAGAAGTGCTGACGTTCTGATTTTTTTTTTGATCAGTTGTGGTTTTAAACATCGGCTGTTTCTTCTAAGATTATATCGTGAATTTACAAGAAAGGCTGTACTTGTGGTATGTAAAATTTAACTTCTTGTAACTGATGAGCGATTTTGTATTGCAATATAAGGTCAATGAGAATTCTGCGTTTTTTCAACGTGGTTATATCTAGAAGTTGTAGTCTTTTTTCATAATTAAAATGTCTTTGTTGCACGTTTTTGCACACGTTCGGTAGGACGATTTCCGATTTAAGGTGTGGAGACCAGGCTTGTACACAAAACTCTAGATGCGGTTGAACGAATAGCTGGTACAATTTCTTCCAAAGCTGGAGGCTACGATATCAAAATGTCTTTTTGAGGCGACCAAGCATTTGATTTCCGGCCGAAGCTGCTGCTTTTACTTGTGCTTTCACTTTGAGATTGTTGGATATTAGTACCCCGAGGTCGCGCTAAAAGCATGTTGGAGATTACGTCGGTTAACGTTGATGTTAGCCATGGTATAGATAAGTGTTGATTTATTTTTGCGGCAACCAAGGTCCATTACTTTGCACTTCTCAATGTTGAAGTGCATAAGCCAGTTATGTGACTAACTTACAGCGCTGTCAATGTCCGTTTGCAGTGTTTCATAATCAGAGGATGATTGATTATTACTTATAATTCCTGCGATCTTGCTATTATCGGCGTATAACTTGGTATAATTGCTAATGCCATCTGGATAGTCATTGACAAAAAGTACAAATAGCAGTGGTTTAAGTATTGATACTTGAGGGACTGCACTTGTCACTCTTTTCCACTCGGAAGTTTTTCAGGGTTAGGGTTAGGGTTATAATAATAATAACTAACCCCAATAATAACTCGTTGTTTTCTTTCACTTAGCCAAGCAGAGATTCAGAGGAATAGCTGGCCTTTAATGCCGTAGGCCTGAATCTTGTGAAGGAGTCTTTTGTGTGGCACTGTGTCAAAAGCTTTGGCAAAGTCTGTAAATATTATGCCAACAATGTGTCCACGGTAAGCTGCCTCCGTGAGAATGTCACGGGATTCAATTAGGTTTGTAAGGCAACCTTTGTGATTTACAAATCCATGCTGAGATTTTGAAATTAGATTGTGTAGTGTACAGTGTTTCATAATCCTCTCTTTTATAATTCTCTCCATAACCTTGCACGAAACTGAGATAAAAGATACCGGTCTATAATTACAAGCCTTGAGTTTGTTTCCTTTTTTAAATATAGGAGTAACACTTGATTTACGCCAAAGATCTGAGATATTTCCAGTTTGAAAGAATTGCATGAAGATGAGTGAAAGAGGTATTGCAAAAGCTTTTGCGCAGTTTTTTAAAACCCGAGGATGTACTCCGTCAGCGTAATGATACAATAAATAATAGAAATCATCTATAAAATGTTTACAAGATAATGAAATTGAACCAACTTTTATCTCTGAAACATTTTCAACATTTTTTTTATGGAAATTTTTTAACTTAAAAGTTCAAATCTAATATTCATTCGTCTTACGTCATCTATCAAAACAATCCGTTAGGGGAAAGTCGGGTAGCTCCGGACGGCGGGTAACTCCGGACACTTGATGTACAGCTTAAACTAAAGAAGTTATGTAACTTTTAATACTACAATAAAATTATTTGAGTGAAAATATGGCGTATGCAAAATATCTATCATAATATGCCGAAGCGAATGACTGGGAGGGCAAGATTTTGTTTCCGACCACTAGAAGAGCGACGTACCATCGTATTTGATTCACATACTAATATACCTAATTTTTATGTAAACTAATAACATTTTAATGAATAAAGTTACATTTTTATTTACAATAATTATTTAAAAAAAAATTGTTTAAAACTTTAATTCACTGGTTTTAAACTAGTATTTGTGAATGAAGTTGATCGGGTGCTATCCGATGCATGTTTTGAGGGTGGCTCCGGACAACGTAATTCGCTTACATATTAATAATAAAAAAATTTTTTTATATAAATATTAATACATTTAATATAATGCAAAAACCTAATAATAGTAATTTATTTAACTCCAATAAAAAAATTAGATTTGAAAAAAGTGTTTTTAAAGTGTTTACTTTCATTATAAAAAAGCTTATGTTTATATTTTTAAATTATGATATTTTCATTCTTATCCCTTATATATCAGAGGCAACTTTTGAAGACGATTTTTTTTTAAATGTGTCAAGAATAGTCCAATGCTAAATTATTATATATTACATTTGTGTCACACTGGTAAAAAAAAAAAAAAAAGAGGTAAAATCATGTTTAAACTATGTGTCCGGGGCTATCCTCCAATTTTGAAACATGCCTTTTTTCTAACATTTTTCTTTTATGTTTTGTATATTATTAAGATACACAATAATTATTTTTTTGTTTCTAAATTGATAGATGAATGTTTAAAAAACGTTTTTTGACACAATCTATATTTTCTATAAGTGTCCGGGGCTACCCGACTCTCCCCTACGTCATCTACTTAAATATCCAAATTTCAGAGTCTATTATCTCCAAAAAAATATTCCCGAAATTTTTTCTCCTAAATCTAAATTAAATCCAAAAACATCATTAGATCAAAACATCATTCCCACAAATATTTTAATAGATTTTAAATTTTCAAATATTTTTTCTAAACTATTTAAAGCCTCATTCATAAATGGAATATTTTTTTATAATTTAACATTACCTTATGATATTCCAATATATAAAAATGAATCTGCATATGTACTTATTATAGACCTATTTCTTTTTTATTTAACGTTACGAAGCTGCTTAAAAAGCTTATACATTCTAGAGAGTGTATTCTGGAGATATATATATGTATATATATATATATATATATATATATATATATATATATATATATATATATATATATATATATATATATATATATATATATATATATATATATATATATATATATATATATATATATATATATATATATATATATATATATATATATATATATATATATATATATATATATATATATATATATATATATTATTTTTTTAAGATGTTCACTTAAAATTAACATTTCATTACTACATAATCATAATAAAAAAATTAACAATAGTAACAACAATTAAATTAATAAGAAGTCTACAACAGTAACATTAACAAAAAGTACACTACAGCAAATTAATTTAAGTATAGAAAAAAGAAGGAATTAAAATTTAACAAAAATGGTTTTTTTTACGTTTATTAATTGATAAAATTTTCAACCCTAGCTCACACTCTCTTACAAATCATAAGTTTTGTTTAACTTTTGACAGAAATACTGTAAAATATAAATAACAAATTTATGCGAAATAAGAAACCATTTTAAAATACCTTTTTGCTTCGTTATATTTTAATGCTCATCTTTTTATAATAATTTAATGTTTAACATATTAAATTATCATAAAATTACCTTACTAAGTATGAGTAGCAGCGTTGATAAAAAATACTTGCCCAAATGTTTAATAAAAGAATGACATATCAAACAAATGTCAGTTTCCCTAACTCTGTCCACACTTTAATTAAGACTTTAATCCTACATAGGTTCTTTTGTTTTGTATATTGTATATATATAATATATTATATATTAAATATATATAATATATATATATATATATATAATATAAATTAACATATTACATATGCTCTTTTATTTAAAGATACCAAGTGGTTAAATAAAAAAGTATATCAACGGTGGGGTATTCTATAAGATATCAGCGGTGGGATATTCTTTAAGTTATTAACGGTGGGGTATTCTTTAAGTTATCAACGATGGATTATTCTTTAAATTATCAATGGTGTTTTTCCTATTCTTTATGAAAAACTAACAGTTTTTGAGTTTCATGAAAAAATAATATGTTATTTTTGAAAAAAAAATATTACATTTAAAAAAATTTTACGTTCAAAAAATGTTACTCTCAAATGTGAAGATTTTCCAAAATTATTTTCGCACAAAAAAAAAATTATTTAACTTCAATATTGAATTTGCACGCATATCTATATGCTGTAATGATAACACAATATTTTATTCCTATGTACAAGTCCTGTAGAATTTAGTCTCAACTTTAAAGTAATTATCATAAAGAAGTGTTATATATCGATAGAAAGCTTATTTTTTTCTATTTAAACGAGTTGTTGTTCTTGTTTTTATTTTGGTGGAAAAAAGTTGAGACGTCGCAAAGTTTATGCGTTAAAGCACATAAAAAATTTTGCTAAAAAATTCAGTCAAAACTCCGCAAAATGTGCGTTTTAAAAAGTTAAAACGCACATTTTGAATTCTTAGACCATATGCCCCAGCTTATTTTATCAAATGAAATTATTGTAACATTGCCTGGGCAAGCACTTTTCTGTCAAAACTAACGCATATCTTAAAATTAAAAACAAGCAAGCCGTCTCATATTTAATACCAATAAAAACACCAGTGACATCCAGTGCATAGAAAGTTTGGAGTGTTGAATGTTTATCAATTAAATATTTAAATTTTCATATTCAGATAAAAAAACTGCCAAATATTTTTAAAGGCATTTTCTTTATTACAAATCATAAATATCAAACAAAACATTCATTGCATCATTATCAGGTTCTAAAAATTTTGTTAAAACAATATGATTTCTCAATAACATACCATGAATCACATTTTCTCAATAACATACCGTGAATCACATTTTCTCAATAACATACCGTGAATCACATTTTCTCAATAACATACCGTGAATCACATTTTCTCAATAACATACCGTGAATCACATTTTCTCAATAACATACCGTGAATCACATTTTCTCAATAACATACCGTGAATCACATTTTCTCAATAACATACCGTGAATCACATTTTCTCAATAACCGTGAATCACATTTTTTTTCCAAATAATAGTAAAATTATAATTATAATTCAAGCTATTAAAAATATTAAAATAAATAGTTATTGATTATCTCAAATCTTGAGCATCTTACATTTAAATTTTAAGAGTAAAATTTAAATTTAAAAGTGTTTAATATTATTTTACTAAAAATTTAAATTTTTTTATAGAATAGCTTATTATTTGTTTAATATGTAAATAATACAATGGGACTAGATAATAAAACCTTTGACTTTTGCCTGCCCCGGTTTATCTTAACTGACGGTGCATCTTAACTGAAAAATATTGTAAATAATTTATTATGAAGGTAACGAAAAAATATGTTTAAATATTGTAAACAATTCATTATGAAACGAAAATGTTTAAAAAAGAAGATTATTTTAGCAAATGTTTCAAAAAAAATTCTCTTAATGATCTACAATCTAAAAGCAAATATTTTTATATTTTATAATACTTCTAAATGTGATTATTTGGAAAAGTTACAGAAATAATTTTAAAACACGCTCACGAGGAGGTTTATCTTGAAAGCACACTCACAAAAATCTTGAAAACCATGAAAATGCAACTTATTGAAACAATTTATTTTATAAAAAACATCTAAGAAGTGACCGTTATTGTCTGCATCTCTTTCTTTATCTTCTTTTTCCACATACGTACAGTGAATACCATGGCATGCTGTACACGATGGAGTGCAGCGCAGTCCCATTTTTCTGCAGGAACATTTATGTGAACATGGGTTTTTATTGAACAACCTTTAGAATATCATTGAACAATATTGAACAACCTTTAGAATATCATTTGGACTTGCGTTTTCGCCTGTTGCTATTGGTGACTACATAATGCCATTTAATTATCTACATTTAAGCGTGTCAAGGTCACTGTCACTTAGATATCTCCAAATATGCGCCTAATGGTTTACTCTAAGTCCATGGTATTAGGCGACTCTTGAAGATGGTGAAAAAACAGAAGAGCCAATTTGAGTCTGATCAGAGATCACTATTATGTAGTTTTATTTATTTTTATTTTATATATTTGTATTTTTGTATTTATTGTAGTTTCAATGTGAATAAATTTAACAGATAAATATTACGAATTGAAGCATTTACAATTTTATCAAGCAATTTATCATCGCCGTAAAAATATTTGCTGCAAAGCACAAATCTTTGGTTTTAAGTGTTCTGAAAACTAACTTCTTTCTGAAATCGTGATTGGCTGATCTATCACGGCCTGTAGATTCGTCATTGAAGCTGTCTACTAAAAGTAGGCCTTTTCTCCTGACACACTTCAATAAGATTTTTAAAAACCTTCCGACTATTCCTTGAATTCCACGTAAGTATAGTACTCAGACCTCATTGCACAAACATAAACATAATAAAGGGGTATCAATAACGCTTATTATTTTTGCGTGCTTTAGTATAATTAAAAAGTTATCAATTTTATACATTTTTTAACGCTTTAGTTTAAGTTAATAAAACAAACAAAAGTGCTCTATTTTTTCAGAAGCAGCTCTGCGTTTTGCACATTTTTCTCAGTTGAGTTGGAAACTCAGTTGAGTTGTAAACTTTTCAGATTCTTCACAGTTGTAAAGATTGCTTAAACAATGTTTACATTAAATTTAAATATTAAAGATTTTTTGATCCTTGTTTTTACAAACAAACTTTTTGAATAATAACTTTTTTTTTTAATATGAACTTTAAGAATGATCATTTTTTATAGTTATAGGATTTAATATTAAGTTGTGAGATGAACTTTATATGCATTTTATTTGCTTTGATTGGATTAAATGAAGCTGCTAGCTCTAAAGATAAAGAAAGATATTGTGCAGGTAATTTTTTGTATTGGTTTTTATATGTGTGTGTTTTCTTATTTTGTCAAAAGAAAAATGTAGTTTCATGGATTGTTGCACACAGTGTGTCTTTTAGATCTGGAAATTGAAGAATTCCAGGGAATTCTAGATGTCTGAAAAAAAAAATGGATTAATTAAAAAAATAGGGTTGAGTTTTTAAATAATTTAGAGAAATCAGGAAAAATGGCTCCTAAACTTCAACGACTTATGTCAGTTATATATCATACACATAAAAGGATACTTTAAATGTTTATTGTATTTGTGTTTATATGTTTGTAACTAAAGAGCGTTTTTCTAAAAGAATCTGAGACTATTTTTTCTAAGAATATTTTTTTTTGTAATTTTAAAACAAATCTGGGAAAACTGGTAGAGGATCAAAGAAATACTAGGGAAAAATTAAAGAAATTAATCTTAAAATATCGGCAGGTACTGTGCTACAACCAATGGTAAAAATTATTCAATGGACATAGTTGTAATCATTAGTTCTGGTTAATTGTGAAAATCTGGTTAATTCTAAAACATATTTTTTATTTTTTATCAAAATTCAAACTAATAATAATGGTATCAAAACTTGTAATAATAACCATATACCATTTATGGTTTTTACAAAGAAAAAAGTTTATCTTTTATCTGGTAAGAGAAAATAATAGCTAATGCTCTACCTGACGCATAAGCACACATACGCTTATAATATTAGTTACTCAGCACTTACAGAAAAAGTTATAAAAATAAAGCTTGAGATGACTAGATACTTAGTAACCCTGAGAGGACACAGTCAATATATGTCTTAAGGTACAATTTCAACTGACTTAAAACAACTGGCTTTTAATGTAACTGATGGAAATCAACAGCTTTTAAATTCTTATGTACATGATTTAGAGTAATAACTACCTACATTTACAGTAATTTTTCTAAAGCCTTGAAGTGTTTTGAACACACATAAAAGCCTTTTTAAAGAAAAATGTCAGAAAAGGTTGAAAAATAGATACAATTATATTTAAAAGTTTTATTTAGAAAAAATAAAGATTATATTTTAACCCAAGTAAAATAACAAAGCAAAAACATAAAGTAAACATAAGTTTCTTTTCAGATAAAGAAAAACTTCCAACTTATAATATCATTACAATCAATACTTTTTCAGTAGTCATGAATTTTGAGTAATTAAATGCTATAATCAATCAGTTGCAAATATTTTGGTTAGAAAATAGATATAATAAAAATGTTCTTGTTATATTGGCTAAAATGAAAATAAAATGCTTTTATTACAAGACCTGAACCCTAAGTAAATTTTGTACACTCACTGCATCTATGCTAATAAATCGGTTTATGTATGGCACACTACAATATGACTCTCCCTAGTAATCCGAATTTACTTATCTCCTATAAATCTCAACAAGCCAGTGTGACAGACACACAACATTAGGAGTTTGATAAAAAGTCTACCATTCTATTATCTACTACATTCACCTTTTTCCCTACCCCTCTACTCTAACCCCATACTCTTCTAAGCATGTTAAACTAAATTCATAAATTTAACCTAAATAAAAATTACATCTTGAAATCTACAATTCACTTATAATAATATTAACTAAAAATAAACAAAACTATATTTAAAACTGGTCATTTTTCCTACCTTAAAGTTACTACTCTTAAAAACAGCTAAAAAAAAAAAAAAGTCAACTCTAATTTGGATATAGCCGGTGCTCGAAGTGGGGCGGGATGCCATCTCGTTATTTTTTTAAATTTTGAAAACCATCCCACTACCTTTTTAATGCATATTTCGGTGGGATGCCATCCTGGTACATAATAAATCAATGGAAATTTTATTTTATTTTCCTCCTATAAATAAACTTGTAAAAACAATTTTAAAGTGCGGCAATATGCGAATTTAAATGAACTTAAGTCTCAGCAGTTATTTAAAAATTTGAGGTAGAAAGTTCAAAAACTAAATCGATAATTATAAAACATTGCGTCTTTTCGTTTGTATTTTAAATAAAAAGTTACCAAGCAACAAAAAGCGACATTGGCTTCTTTTTTTTTTGTTAAAGTATCATTAGAGTTTTTTTTTTGGTGAAATAAAATATAGTACACAGTAGATTTACTCAATATTAACTGTTATGATTTTAAAAAAATTTACTTATTATAAATATGGATAAATGGTTAGCAAGCAGAAGGAAAAGAAAGTTAAGCAGTGATATTTCTAAAAGTAATTTGGAAAATGACACTGAAGTAAATAAAGAAGTGACAGATTTTTTCGAGTATTGAAACTTGTTAATTCTTTCCTCAATGTGATGGTATTTTTCCAGATTACTGGTCTAATTTACAGTGGAAGGAGAAATTAAAAACATTTGACTGGTTTACAGTTTCATTAACAGGTCTTGGTTGTTCTGTTTGTAAGTCAGCAAATAATTAAGGTGCCGAAAAATCTCAAGGAATAAAATTGGCTAGCGAGTGGACGCTTGGCAACATTAAGGAGTATGGCGAAACAAAAGAAAAAAAACAACAATCAATGAGGAAAAAGCTTTCAAGCCATAAACTATCAGTTGTAAACAAAAAGGCTTGTAAAATTATTTCTCAGTCCAAAAAAAACACCATAGAGATGTTTAGTTCAAATGCAAATCAATCAGCACGAAACTACCTACCGCATATTTCGCATTGTTTATCACATTGCAAAAATGAATCGTCCATTTTCTGATTTGAAAGAACTACTATTATTACAGGTAGAAAATGGTTTAGACATGGGACGTATTTTACAATCTAATCACGCATGCGCTGATATTGTTTATCACATTTCAAATGAAATGCGCACTAAGCTTGTAAAATATATTCTTCATAACCATAATAAAGTAGGGTTTATGATAGACGAATCTACCACGATGAGCAAAAAGTCTGCTCTGTCAATCTGCTTGAGAGTGAACATTCCAGAAATAAATATTGTCAATAGTATTTTTTTTGATCTTATCGAATTAACAAATACAAAAGCCTCGTCTATTGCAAACTCTTTTGTGCTTTACACGATTTTGGTTTTGACAACAATTTTTTATTAGGTAATTGGGTGTCTTTTGTGATGGTGCTTCTAATATGCTTTGCAAAAAGGCAGGCATGGCCCAGTTACTTTTGAATCAGTTTCCTAATTTGATTTTATGGCATTGTAGCAATCACCGATTAGAGTTAGCAGTAAATGATGTTGTGCGCGATATCTTACCAATTTGTCACATGAAAAGCTTTTTTGATAAATTATATTCCATTTACAGTGCATCTTCTAAAAACAAAAAAGAGCTAGAAACTTTTGTTATGGCTTTAAGTGTAAAACTAAATTCTGTTTGGAATAATTATGCAGCATTGTATAGACACTTTCATGAATCTTCATTGGGTTTAAGGCATAATGGAGGAGATAGAGCCCAATATGCAGGTCTTAAAAATTTTAAGACCTGCATATTGGGCTTTCATACTCAACATGGGGCTAATGCTAGATGCTTTAATAGAACTAGAATATCTTTCTAAAAAATTACAAGATAGGCAAACTTCTTTACCTGATGCACATCGGCTTATCACCTTAAAATAACATATATTTCAATCAATGAGAAATAATTCAGGTAAATATTATTCGCAAAGGCAGCTTGCAGCAGAAAAGTTTGAATTTAAAGGCGTCAAACTACAGATTGAAAAAGTTTCTATAATTAATCAAAATTAATTTTTTAGTAAACTAAGTGAAAATCTTGATTCTAGAATGTTTACAACTAGAGCTGCGCATAAATTTTTACAAGACAAAGAAAATGATCCAAACAAAAAAAATAAAATAATTTAATAAAAAATTTACAAATATTTGATAAGCCACAATGGTTTGCAGACCAAGATCCATGCTTTGGAGATAACGATATTAGACAATTAGCAAAAACTTTAAATATTTGTGAAATTACGGCAGTCAAAGGGTTTCGTGAATACATTTCCAATGGTGACTGTAATAAAACTCCTAATGATCTTCAGCCTCTGAGAACAGCTATAAATACCTTGACTGTTTCAACAGCTGAATGTGAGCGTTCTTTTTCTACTATGAATATAATCTTATCTTCCTTGCAAAATTCTTTAATTATAAAAACTGTGTAGAGTTTAATGTTCATTTCATTAGTAGGCCCACCAATTATGCATTTTGATTTAAAGGATTATGTTATTAAGTGGTTTGGGAAAGGACATCGCGATGCTAATTTGAGGAATTGTGAAGCGCCGACATTAAAGTCTATAATTGAAAAAAAATTCTAACCCAATTTTTTTTCAATTATTTAAAAATTGGTAAATACAAAAAAATAAGACTTGTTTAAAAATAAAATGTTTAAATATACCATTGTTTTTTGATTGCTTAATGACATTTGATGTGAAACTCAACTCAATATTTTACGGTGACAGTCTCTTAAAAATATAACAGACCTCAAGTTGTTTTTTTAATATAAATTTTTTACTATAGGGATACTCTAAGGATTTATAATTCCTTTATTTAATCTACACAAAATACGCAATCTTTAATTTTAGGATAGGTGGGATGGTGATTAGAAAATATTAAAAACCACCCCGCTACCTTTTTTTCCCACTTCGAGCACTGGGTATAGCTAAAATAAAAATTTGGAAATAAATAGTAGTGGTTTTGTGCATTTAATAAATTCAGACAATAGACTGATTTAAAAGAAGAGTATGATCCTGTCCCTGGTCCCTGGTAATACCATGTTTTTTATTTCTCATTAAGTGTTTGTCAAAAATAGGTTTGTCAAATGTTTTTATGAGTACAATCTTTTTTTTAATTTTTTAATTAAAGTTAATTTGTTTCCATCACAGCAATATTAAATATGTACTTTGGCCTGATATAGCTATATCACACTTATTGCATGATTTATATGCTATATCAATCATGCTATATCAATCACAAATTGGCTACAAGCACAAGATACCAAATGACTTAAATCAGCTGATTTAAATTAGGTAGAAAAACAAAGAGCATATATACATCGACTGACTTTATTAGGTAGAACATTGAGGAAATGTACATACATTGACTGACTTAAATAAGTAGAACATAAATGAAGTGTTGCTACATAGACTGAAGTTTTTTGCTTGCACATGAAATTTAAAAAGAAAAAATATTTTTTAAGTTTTCAAACTTTTTCTGGTCTTAAAACTTTTTCAGATATTGAAATCGAATGAAACATTTCAGAAACATCATAAATCATTTTTTCAAAAAAAATGATGAAGCACAGAATCATGCTGTATGATGGTATATGCATGTCAGACCTATCAGTCAACACTTTATAAGGCGTTGACTGAAAGGTCTGACTAATGTGATTTCTGAAAGAAACTACCTTCAGATAACACAATATTCTGCTTGACTCGTTTTTGTATAAAAATGACTTATGGTATTTCTAAATGACTAATTCAATTGTTATACATATATAAGCATGTCAAACTTATTTTTAGCTTGTCACCTGGTTGTTGATGAAATAGAATATGAAATATCTAAAGTTGATCCAGCAAAAACTTTAGATGTAAGAAGGTTTTTTAATTTATTTTTTGTTTTTAAAGTTAAAATTGATCTAATTGCATTGTAATGCTTATTTTGTATTTTAAATTTTTTATTATTATTATTATTATTATTATTATTATTATTATTATTATTATTATTACTATTATTGTTATTATTACTATTATTATTATTATTATTATTATAATTAACCTTTTAACCTTTATTTTAACTTTTTTTTGTTCAATTAGATAGAAAGTTTTCGCGTAGATCCTAGTGGAAACCAAAAAAGAAAACAGGTATAGCTGATTCTGTAAATAACAAACCAAAATTAATTTTTAATTAATTAAAATTAATTAAATAATTGTAGATAAGCTATGCACGCTCAGAAACCCATTTAACTGAGATTACGGAAAGTTTATGTCAAAGAATGAAAGATTATGCAGAATCGGTTGATAAAACTGGAAAAATTAAATATGTATCAACTAAATCACGTGATGGTCGACCAATTCAATTGGAAAATGTCTCGATAAGTGCAGCTATTGGGGACAAGCTACAGAGTATGGTAATTATTTTTATTATTGAATTAGTTTATTATTGAAATTATAAGCTTATTCATGTATATTTATATATTCTATATTTATAGAAATATGTTTGATATTTATGGTAGATTTAACATAACATGAACTACTTTTAGTGCGAAAATATAATTGAAGATAATGATGAAAATTTAGTTGAGTTCTTTAAAAAGCCATCTGATGAACCAAAGTTAAAGTTTTGCTCTGAAGTAACAGGTTTGTTTTGCATTTTTTTTTTTTTTTTTTTAATTTTTTTATACTACATTTTGCTATTTTTAGTTTTGCTACAATTTTTATTGTGATTGTTGTCGTTACTAATGTTGTAACTTTAATGTTCATTAATTTGAAAAAATTAAATAACTTATTTTTATTTAAAAATTAAAACTTATTTTTATTTAAAAATTAAATAACTTATTTATTCAAAGTTATTTAAATTTTTTATTTTTTTTTAACCTAAATGTTAAAAAATAAGTTTTTAACATAAATGTTAAAAAATTATTTTCTTTATTTTAAACTTTTTCAACAGTATTTTTGAAACTAATTAAATTCGTTTAAATTTTCAGATTTATGTCCTGATGATAATGAAGAAGAAAACGATGACGAAAATAAAGTTGAATTATAGGTTAAAAGTAAAAAACTTAATTAAATCTACAAATGTTTAATATTATAACGTTGACAATAATGACGTCAACAACGATAGTACAATATCAAAAGCTTTTCAGGGTTTGTCAATGATGATATCAGTGGATTTTTTAAAAGACCATGTTAAAATATTCATAATTCAGTAATACTACGTGATACCGGTTTTTAGTAATACAGGTAGCGGTACCGGTATTGCTAAGTAACATTCAACATGTTTTATACAAAATATATAAATTTTTTATAATTTATTAGTGTTTTTTAAAGTTTAAAAAGCTATAGTAGATCCGAGGATTTTAGGAGTTTAGTAATTTTCAAAAAGTTATTTACAAAACTTTAAAAAGTATAAAAGAGTAAACAAATTTAATAACAAATTTAATTCTCTAATAAAACTATAGAATTTAATTCTCTATTAAATTAAACTAAAATCTATTAAAACATTTTATCAAACACCGTGGTCATGACAACCTCATGTGTATCAAGTATCGTGATCATGACAACCTTAATCATCATGTTCAATCATCCTCGTTATGACGTAAAACTGATTCTATATTAGCCAGGTTCTCTGTGGCATATGTATAGTGCTTTTTTCTAGGTGCCGGAACTCACCTGTATTTTTCTTATATCTCAAAAAATAAAGCAGAAATTAGCAATTATTTGTAAATAAAATTTATACATATGTATAGCCGTTAGTGGGCTCCCCCACCCATTATACCCAATAAGGCAGAAGTAAAAAAAGAAGCCGTTTTTCCATGTAAGAAGTATACATACACATGTCATTATTTAAATAAAGACATGTGTAATTTATTTGGGTGTGTGGGGGTAGGGGTTATAGAGGTGATGGGTCAAGATACTGTATATTAGATACAAACTGTATAATGTGTACCAAACGAACTAAATTTTAAGGTATTGTAGTCTTATTGACAGATTTCTTATTTCAGTTTCTCCAAATTTTACCTGAGTGTTGATATTTTCAGGCTGTTGTTTTTGGTCTAAGATGCGAGTCCATACAGCTAATTTAAAATATTTTTTCTAATTTAAGCATCCTAACATCACTCCTTTGCTATCACTTTCTACAGAAACTAAATAATTTTTCAAATATTTTTCTGTCATCCTATAAAAATAGAAATATTTAAATAAAAAATCAAATAATCTTTTAGCCATAACACTTTTAAGTTGAACTAAACCCAAAAATAAACTGATTGGTGAATTCATTTCACTGTCCATTACACAACACCAAATGTACTATATCAGTGTCAATTTTTGGCTTATAGTGTAAGCTTGTAGTGGTTGGCCATCAATCATTAACGAAATCTTACTTTTTGATTTTATGACTTCTGCAACAGTTTTTTTCCTCATTTCGTTATCTATACGATTGACAATTTTAATACATACCCTTCTAGAATGAAGATTACGACCAATTTTAACTTCGTTAGTTTCTTGAAAATCAATTTTTCCATTTTAAAGTTATTAAAGGACTGATATTCTTTTCCAGCTTTATATGCAGTTTGAAAAGTGTTTGTTTTGAAAATCAAGAATACGGGGGGGGGGGGGGAGTTTATAAATAAAAATATAACAAATACTTTGAGAAGTTTAGATGTGTTTATTTCCGTAATTTTAGTGATGGATATATATATATATATATATATATATATATATATATATATATATATATATATATATATATATATATATATATATATATACGAACAAAATATATATTGCATTCTTCAGTTCATGTTTAAACTAAAAAATGATCTGGTCCCTGAAGTCTTTCATAACTATTTTCACCTTATTAATCACTAATATCAAACAAAATACTCTATCAAGAATTACTATATTCCGAAAACCTCTTTAAGACAATTTAAATTCTCAATATCCAGCAGAGGACCCCAATTGTGGAACTCATTTCTAACAAGCAAAATAAAAACGATAAACTCATTTCAACATTTTAAATGCGTTGTAAAGCAACAGCTACTAGACCTCAACATTAATGAAACAATCTCTTATTTTTAAAATTTTTTCTTTTTCAATTTAAATTTTTTTTCTTTTTTTCTTCACTTTTTCTTGAAATTCAGTTATATTACTTGCTTGGTTATTTAATAAAGTTCATTGTAAAAAAAAAAAAAAAAATCACATGTATTATAAATATTTTATTATATTTGTATTTGGTTTATATTTTGTTATATTTTGTCAACGGGGCAAGATGATAAGACTATTGTCTTCTACTTGCTCCAGTCATATATTTCACGGTAAAATGTTGCGGAAAAAAACACATCTAAACTTCTCTAAGTATTTGTTATATTTTTATCGCATCTAATGCAAAAATTAAGTTTGTTAAACGTATTAAATCTATGTCCTCTAAACCAAGACCAATTATCGTCGAACTATTAGATGTTTCTGAAAGAAATCCATTACTTACATCAGCAAAAAAATTAAAAAATGATTACAAAAATGTCTTTATAAGCCCAGATCTGACTGAGGCTGAGCGATATCTAAACTATCAATTTAGAATGAAGCGTAATAAATTTAATAACAATATATATCTAAAAACATCGCCCTTTAGATACGGTATACGAAGCAACGGTGTTTTTGAGCTCAAAAATCTCCAAACCACTGCCTAAGAACCGCTATCCTGCCTTTACTCTCCTACCAACGAAATTAAAATACAAGGGTAAAAACCTACATAATATTTAAACAAATTACAGCGTTAATTGTTACTTCACTAATGCAACATCCCTTGATAAGAAAATGAACAATACTGCAATAGCTAGAACGTTTGATTATCATGTTATTGCTGTCTTCAAAACAAACCGGTTTCAAAAAAACTCAGTTTCTAACCCCGATGGGCATAATTTATATCGCAAAGATTACTGTGACGGACGTTGAGGTACATTACTGACTTATCGGGTGGACACGGAAAAATCCGGTCAACTTTAAATTGAGATTTCTCTAAAACCACTTCCAAGTTTTCTTTCGAAGCTTTGAGTAGTCTTGAACTTGTTTATAATATCTATGACTGTAGATTTTGGGACATTTGTGCGTTTAGCAATCAAGCGATAGGAAGTCGATGGATTTTTGAAAAAAAAATTCACAACTTTTTTACGCACCTCAACTTGTTTCCTAAACATTTTACAAATCATTAATTTGTAAACAAAAATTTATCAACACCATTTAAGATAAGGAAGTAGATTTAATTAAAAAAAAAATTAAATAAAAAGCTTTTGTGGTTTTGGAGAAATCTCAATTTAAAGATGACCGGATTTTTCCGTGTCCACCCGATATTTAACTCTCACGAAGTTAACCAGTTCTTTACAAACCCTCATTAACAAGTTTGGGTATCAGTACAAGTTAATAATAAACGCATACTTATTGGGTGTATATATAGACAAAATGATGCTAATTTAATAATTTATGCCGTTGAATCTTTACTTACATAGTTACTTACCACACTAAGCTAAAAAAAACTTTATAGCAAACAAAAACATGCTGTTAGAATCATATTTGGAGTTTGTAGAGCAATTTCTTGTGAACCTCTTTTACGTTTAATTGGTGCCTTGAATATTTTCAAACTTAATACCCATCTTGTTCCACAGTTAATGTATAAAACAAAACATGGACTGTCCCCAAAAATCTTTGAAACTTATTTTAAAGAAATACACCATAAATATGCTACAACATTTTCCGCAAGCCACTTTGCTATTCCAAAATCTCATTCTAAACAGAATTCTTATTCAAATCAGAATCCTGGACCACTTTTGTGGAAAAGATTCCCAAACATTGTTTCCGAAAAGAAAACTTCTCTACATACTGATTCAAAACATTTTTTATTAAACACAAATTTTGATTTATTTTATTATAAGTCTTTCTTTTAAAATAAATCAGAAATATCAATTATAAATAAAATCAAGGTAACTGTTCCTTGTAATCATTAAAAAAAAAAAGTTAAAAATTTATTGACAATAACCATTATCACAAATCATATTTTCTCGCTTTTTATT
>NC_061162.1:1198107-1208107 GCF_022113875.1 Hydra vulgaris
CAATGACTTTTTGATTGTTGGTGATTTTAATCTCCCGAATATGAAGTGGTCTAATAATGGTATCAAATCATTAGGTCAATAATTATCTAATAATAGTAATAAAGGTCAATAATTGGTTTACGAGCCAACTAAATTAAAAAACTATATCAAAAAATATCAGTGATTGAAAAAGATATAAAATCAACTCCAGTCTTACAGATTACCACAGACTCACCATCTTGGAGTATTTTAAAACCATTGTTAAAAACAAACCCAACAAATTCCGACAAATAGGACAAGTCTTGAGCTAAAACAAAAGGCAAAACGTGAAAAAAAAATTCTATTATTTAGTGTTCCTGAACCAGTCACTCCAGCTTGTGAAACCTATTCTACACCCCAGTACAATCATGTGTCTCTGGCGTTCTCAACATACTTGGAATCATCAATGAAAATACTGTCTTCTCTAAACGTCTAAATGCAAAAAAATCTTCAAACAGTTGCTCAATTCTAATCGAACTTATAGACATCAATAAAAAAAAATCCGCCCTACCCAACACCCTTGTGATTAACTTGCTTGAAACTTTCGAAGATTTTGTGATTAACATGCTTGTTAATCACAAAATCTTCGAAAAAATATACATTATGCCCTGATTGACTCCTGCTGAAAAAGAAATAGAGTACTACTTACGCAAGGATCGAAATGCCCGCAATATAAAATTTTGTTTCGAAAACCCTGAAGTACCTTATCACTGGGGCATCCGTAAAAAATAAATCTCTAATTTTTCTTACCGGTGATTTAAATGAATGTTCTACAGATTTTAAACTCCAGCCTGACTCAAAAACTAGCAATCTTGGATATAATATTAAGTAACAGTAACTCTGATTACTTCATTATTTTATGTCAGTTGAATGGAGGAAGATAGCTGCAAAGATAAATAAACTAATCATCAAAAGAAAAATATTTTATAGCAAACGCTACATATCAAGCAACACTGATTTCTGGAAAGAAGCAAAACAATGATTTTATTTACAGACAAAAAGTCTGTAAATAAAATCATTTCTAAAAATCATAAACTAAACGATCATTATCATAATGTTTGGAAAGATAAAAATATTTATTATATCTCAATCTTTATTAACATAAATGTAAATCCACCTGCATTACATCTTTACTTACAATAATATTTTAACCCAACTAAGTAAACTAAATCACCAGGCCCTGATAATCTGTCTTCAATTCTGTTAAAATTGTCCCGTTTAGAAATATCTGCATCACTCTGTATTCTATTTAATCAACTATTTGAACGCAATCATATGCCAGATTAATGGAAATCAATTCACTTAACACCTATACCTAAAATAGCGAACCCACTTCCAATATCAGCCAATAGCTATTACATCTATTCTGTGCAAAATCTTCAAATTTTCTGGTGTATATTTATTGTTAATCAAACGAAGCATATCTGAACCACAAATGAACAATTTGGCTTCCTCCTGGACATAACACAATGGATGCTATAATTCAAGTAATAGAAGACTTTAGCTACGCAAAAGACAATAAATTGTCAATATTTGCCATCCTTGTTAAGTTTCTTTAAAGATTTTGATATGGTTTATCACAACAAATCCTAGCTTGCAATCATCATGGATTGCTAACTACCAACGCAACCGTTGTCAAAGAGTAAAAACAATCGAGCATGTAACCAAATAGAAATCACCCTAATCAAGTTGCAATTTCTTCGTCAATTCTTTTAAATTCTAAACTCGAATCAATTGATTGCTACAAGTACCTAGGAATCCTAATAAACAAAAATCTTAAATGGGATGATCAACGGATAAAAGTTCATAATAATAATATTAAATCAGTAACCTACCTACTAAAGCGCCTTAAAAAAATTTGTCTCACTCAATTAAACCTACTTCAAATTTATAGATCCCGCACACTATATCACATTCTGTACTGCACCCCTCTTATCTTGCAGTATTGCCACCAAAAAAGAGCTACAACTAGTCTACAATCATTCAAAGTTATTGAGATCGATGCCATAAACTCATATAAATTTAATATCTGTCACAATATCGAAGAGCTTATTGATAAAACAAATATGAAATTACTTAAAAAAAATACTTACTATTTAATCCAACACATGCAATACCTTCAAAACTATCTTAAACCACAGACAGAAACTCTGGCAGATAATTAAATAAAACCAATACTGCTAACACTACATTGTATCAAAAAACGTTAGTTCATAAATATTTAGGAATACTTCGTTATCAAAGCCTATATCTTTGTAAGTAATTTACTGTCGGTACATCTCCCACTTATCATTTTTAACCTAAGAGAATAATACTCCAAATATATTATGAAGAAAAACTTGTAAAATTCATTTATCTGCTATGCAATTTCTAATAAGTCCAAAAAATATGTTAGACTTATTATTTACCTAAAACAACAATTCGATTTTAAGTTTTTCTCCTAATGCTCTACTAGGTTATAACACTAAGGGTCACATTAGTATTGCTTGGAGAATTTTTGAGAACCACTACCCAATAATAAATTTCAATTGTTTAATTATTACAAAGGTGATTATAATTCAATATCAAAGTTTATTGAATCAATTGATTGGGATATTTTATTTCTATAAAAAAATATGGATCGAATGTTTAATATATTAATTTCTTATTGTCGTCTGCTGGCGAGTTTTTTATCCCCAAGATTAAAAAAGCAAAAAAAAAGTATGATCCTTGGGTTACTCCACATATTATCCGAACAAAAAAATTTATCCGAACAAAAAAATTTATTAACCGCTTTATCCGAACAAAAAAATTAGCTTAGCATATCAACTGTTCAACTAAATGGAAGAATAAAGATCTCAAAACAAATTACAATCGTACTAATTGTTCAGTTAAAGCTGATGTATTTAAAGCAAAAATATTACATGAAAAAGAAATAATATCAAAATCTCAGAACAATCCGAAACTCGTCTACAAAAACATGAACAATTACTGAAACTCTTCCCGATATACTTGAACTTCTGGACTCTCGATTCAAATCTATGTTGACTCTTGAAGGTTTCACAAATTTTCAATTTTTAAATGGCGTTAAACCAAAATGCAATTATAATAACAGCTTGGATTTCTCTAGTGAGGCATTATTAATAAACGTACCCATCTAAACTCTTACAAATGTTTCGGACCTGAAGGCTTGCACCAGTACTTAAGATATATGCCAGAAGCTTTGTAACTCCACTTACAAAAATCTTCTTTGAATCTTTTAATTCTGGAATAGTACCAACTCTCTGGAAATTAGCAAATGTTACTCCGGTCTATATAAAAAGAGAGACAAACTATCGACCTATTTCACAAACCTCGGTTGCGTGCAAAATCTTTTTAAAAGTTGTAAATAATAAAATCTTGAAGCACATCAACGATAACAATCTGCTCTCTACAAATCAACATGGCTTCCTTAATCATAAATCTTGCATAACAAATATAATTAAGAACTTTGATATTATTTTATCTTCCCTAGCAACGCACCAGTTTATAGATGTAATCTCGGTTTTGCCAAAACTTTAGATTTCGTACCTCACAACAGACTTATGTTAAAATTAAAAACATTCTAAATAAATGGCAAACTACTACAATGGATTAATTCCTTTTTAGTAGGTAAAAAGTAACTCGTTACAATTAACAATACCAGCTCTGTCAGGGTTGATGAGAAAAAAAAACCTTTTAAAAAAAAAGTTCTGTAGCAACGGCTTTAGCAACGCAAAAGATCTACAATCGGATAATTCCTATACTTCTCTGTAATTATTAAGTCATAAGCTTAAATAAGTTTTTATGGTGGTTATAAATTAGTTATAATTTATAAATTAGTTATAAAACATCAAAAACAGCATCGTAATAACTAATTTTTCTTTTTCTTTTTTGTGATGTTTCGGTCTAATTATAAATCTTAAAAAAACAAAACAACTTTTATTGACGTCGTCTTTGTAATGACGTCTTTATGATTTTTATTTTGTAAAGGTTTTTTAAATTGGTATTTTACGTCTGATAATGATCTATACAAATTAGACCGAAATATCACAAAAAAGAAAGTTAGTACGATGCTGTTTTTGATGTTTTATAACCAATTATAACTTAACGTACTACAAGAAATGTCGCTAAAACACTTGTATGGTGGTTTTACATTAGGGGTTGTCCATTGATTACGTCAACAAAATAGGGGGGAGAGGGGGTCTAAACTTTTTTGACAATTGTTGACACGGGGGAGGGGGAGGTCAATTAAAGTTGACGTCAACTCAACAATTTTTATTTTTATTTGAGTTTCATTGCTTAAATAACGGAAAATTAGGCTGAGTTTGTAGCGTAGTTTCTTTGTAAAAGAGGGGGAAGGGGAGTAATAAAAAGTTGACGTAGTTTTATAGAGGGTCTCTGGAAATTTGACAAATTGTTGACAAGGTGGAGGGGGAGAGGTAAAAATTTCAAAAAATTTGTTGACGTAATTAATGGACAGCCCATTATTACTTTAATTACGATTGATTACGCTTTTTTCAAACGGATAAAAATAACTTTTTTCAAAATGAAAAAAAAAAAGGAAAAGAAAGCATTTATAAAATAAACGTATATTAAAATCAACTAAAAAGGAGAATAAATAAATATTTTAAAACAAGAAAAGAAAAGAAACATCTGAAAGATAATAAGTAAAGTGGTATAAAAAATAGAAGTTAAGAAAAAGGTTAATGAATGAAATAAAAAAAAAAGAATGAAAAGAACAAAAAAAAACAATTTATACATCGAAAAAAGATCGGCTAATGAAAATTTTTTCATTTTTCATATATTTCTTTTGTTTTTTTTTATATATTTCTTTAGTTTTCTTTCATATATTTTTTAGGATTTTTTATTTACGATTTATTCTTTGGTTATGCTGTTATGCGGCCTTGTAGTAATGATTTTTCTTTAAGTTTTTAGCCTATAAAAATTTTATTTTTTTGTTATTAATTATTTTTAAATAGTAATATCTAATTTTTAATAGTGTTACAAAATTTTTTGTTTTTTTTTTTGTTTTAAACATTTATAATACATGTTTTATTCTACCGTGTATTATTATTTATTTTTATATTTTTTCTTTATTTATTATTTTTTAATTTATGTTGTTGTTTTCTTGTTGTTGTTGATTTGGTTTTTTGGTTTTTATTGCCAAAAGAAATTAATGTAATTTTTTGTTTTGCTTGTAATGTTTGTTGTAACTTTTGTTTTGTCTTGATATTCTCAGTGTTTTTCTGTTTATATTTTATTTATTTACTTTGTCATATTGTTTGCAATATATTTCGGTTGTTATAAGAAAAATATATTTACTAAATCTTTACAATTTTTTTTAGGAGTTTTTATGTCATCGATAGTTGCTACGTTTTGTCAGTTTTTAGGAGTGGTTGTTTTTATGTCATCGCTAGTTGCTACGTTTTGTCAGTTTTTAGGAGTGGTTGTTTTTATGTCAGCGCTAGTTGTTACGTTTTGTCAGTTTTTAGGAGTGGTTGTTTTTATGTCATCGCTAGTTGCTACGTTTTGTCAGTTTTTAGGAGTGGTTGTTTTTATGTCATCGCTAGTTGCTACGTTTTGTCAGATTATTACTGTTTGTAACTGTATCTTTGTATGTAAAAACGATTGTTGTATGGAAAGTTGACCGATTTTAATTATTTAAATTATTATTTTATTATAGCTATTGTTAATAGTTTGTACTTTAATAGTACCAACTAATAACATTACGTAAACACCTAATAATAATAATGAAAATAGTAATAGTAATAATAAAAAAAATAATATTTATAATAATAAATAATAATAATAATAATAATAATAATAATAGCGATTTAGCGACATTTAGCGATTTTGTTTTCAATTTATTTTGAGAAAGTCAATCAATTAATTAATCAATATATATCTCTGAAATATTTGGTATTATATTTCAAGGTTGTTTACAAATAGTACTATTATTTGTCAGAGTTGTTAGTCCTTGGCCTTGGCCTTGTCTTAAGGCCAAAAATTAGGTCCTTGACCTTGGCCTTGGCCTTGCAACTCTTGGCCTTGAAACTCTTGACCTTGGCCTTGGTCTTGAAATTTTTTGGCCTTGAATTTTTTTTTCTAACTTTCTGTTTATTTTAGCTAGATCATTTTTTGTATTTAGAACAATAGAATTGTTTAAAAGTAATTGCATGCTGTATTTCATTAACGTTTAACGTTATATAATATTATTTGGTAACTGTTAGTTAAAAAATCAATTAAAACTTCTTGTGGCATTTTGAAGACAATAGAATGTATGAAAAAATTTTTCAAAATTTTAACTTCGAATGATTTAAAATATTTATTTAGAACTTTTATTTAATGCTAAAAAATAATATTAGCATCTTTTATTTTTAAACTTTTACGTATTTTTGTTTTTGGCTTTACTGTATATCTAATTGCTAATATATTTTCTTATTGACAGTATATACCCATAACCTTGATTTAATTTGAAGCATGCGAATTTGTTGTTTGCAATTCAAAATTTAAGTTTTACCCCGTGAAATACTTGGATGTGTCCTTTACCTTGTCCTTGGCTTTGAAATTTTTGTCCTTGGCCTTGCCTTAGCCTTGAATCATGTGGCATTGTCCTTGGAACATGTGGCCTTGGCCTTGGAACATTTGGTCTTGACCTTGGCCTTAGAAAATGTGGCCTTGGCCTTGGTCTTGGTCTTGGAACATATGGCCTTGGCCTAGCTAAATTTGGCCTTGTTAACAACTCTGCTATTTGTAAACAAATAATACTACTATTTGTAAACAAATAGTAGTACTATTTGTAAACAACCTTGAAATGTAATACCAAATATTTCAAAAATATATATTGATTGATTGGTTGATTAGTTTTCTCAAAATAAATTGAAAACAAAATCGCTAAATGCTGCTTAATTTGTTGAATAGGTAATTTTATTAAACAATTTGTTGAAAAGGTAGTTTTATTAAACAATTTGTTGAAAAGGTAATTTTATTAAACAATTTGTTGAATAGGTAATTTTATTAAACAATTTGTTGAAAAGGTAATTTTATTAAAAAATTTGTTGAAAAGGTAATAGTCTGATTGATTAATAAAATATTCTGCATAAAATAAAATGTTCTGCATAAAAGACTTAAAATGGTCAGATCCTATTCTAAATAGAAAAAAATATTTCACCAAGGCATTAATCGTTGCGACAAAGCACAAAAAAAGTAATGCCAAAGCACAATTATACCACAAGAGCCAAATTCTTTAACAACAATAGCCAGTGCAAAAAAATTATTGCAAGGAAAAATCCAGAACTTGTTTATAATGATTTTAACTTTATAATGGACTTTGAGTTACTTTATTAAACGACTCTCGAAGTTATGAAATTTTGCTTCTCTTCAATTTTCATACAAAATTGTTCTAATAAAAGAATGGGGCTTTGTTTGACCTTGGAACTTTGCTGTACTATCTGTGATTGATTTTATTCATTTCAAACTTCCAGACCTATTTCAAATTTTTTTAATAATTTTTTAAGAAGGGATTCTTTCTGTATTAGCATTTAAAGAAATAGGTGAAGGTTATGTAACAATGAAGCTATATTACCAACTAATGAACATTCCTTTAATTACCCACAACCCAGTAAGCACAAAGACGTTTAAAAGACGTTTTAAAGATGTCTTTAAGGAGGTCTAAAAGGCGCACTTGTAGACGTCTAGATCATAAGGCTAAAAGACGTCTAAATGAAGACGTCTTTATAAAAACGCGTTTTAGACGTATTTTTCAAGATGAATTTAAGTACATGACGTAACATTTTCGCGTAGTATGTGGTATATATTCATTATATTTATAACGATATATATTGTTATAATTTCGTATATACAAGATATAAATAGGAACCAGCAATCTAAATAATATTGCTGTAATAACCACCAACGGTTGATGCATCATAGATGAAAATAATAAATAACAATAGCAAATACATATCAAAACAGTATTTAAAGCATTTATAACTTACCTTTAATTATTATAAAACTTAACATACGTATAGCTAGCTAATTTTTGACCGCATACTTGACTTATTATATGGCTTGTTGGTGTATAAAAACTAAATATACTGATATTTAACTTATTTATTATTCTTGCCATTTTCACTTATTATCATGATCAGTCAACTATCTATTAAAAAAGCAAAATAATTATTAATAAAAAATATATATATTAATATTATAGCAATTGTTGTAGTGATTCCTGTGACAACAATTTTAGCAATTGTGTAAAAAAGTAATTTAATTTAAAGTAATTTACACTTAAAACTTGAACAAATTATTGAAAATAATAAAAACTATGCTTTTACTTTGAATAAACGACATCTACTTAACGCGTAATGACAAAGCCGTCAAAAAGAAGTCATAATGACATATTTATAAACAGGTCTCAGAAAAGACGTCTTTTAGCCTTATGATCTAGACGTCTTTTAGACGTCTAGATCATAAGGCTAGATTTATGCGTCCTTCAGACTATTTATTATGCGTCTTTTAAACGTCTTTTTAAACTTTAAAAAGACGCATTTTAAACGTCATTTTAAAAACGCATTTATTAAAGACGTCTAGAAGATGTCTTAAAAAAAGATATCTTCTAGACGTTTTTTTAACGCTTAAATAGACGCATTTTAAACGTCATTTTAAAAACGTCTTTATAAAAGACGTTTTTAAAATCAATAATTTTGCCCACGAACTATTGCCAGCTGGTGTAAATAGCAACGTGGCCATATATATGGACATAAAACATATAAAACCAAGCTAAGCTTGTCAATAGCAACAAATTTTATTCTTGTCCTTGTATTCAAAGAGTGTGAGTGTATTCTTAAGCAGTGAAGAGCTACTTAAAAAGTGCTTACATGGTCTTACACAAAACAATAATGAGGCATTAAATGGTATAATCTGGAAACAATGCCCCAAACATATTTTATAGAAAAATTATCAAAATGTCAGTAAATTCTGCAATTATCAATTTTAATAAAGGTACCCATGGAATTATTGATGTTTTGAAAAATTTAGGAATACGTATTGGACATTTTACTCATATCAGATTGATTAACCGCGATAAATGCAGAATTAAAAATGTACAATTAAGTCTTCACTTACTGCAAAATCCCAACGACAGAAGTAGTGCCACCAAAAAAAAGAGTTTAATGATAAGGAAGCTCAATTAGAACCATGCCAAGCTTATTCTGCTGGATTTTATTAGTTTTTCATACTATATAGTTGACTTTTTTTATATTAAATATTTTTTTGCGTTTTTCTCTGTTTTGGGTTTTTGGGAAACATGGTGTTATTGAAAATATGATATCTTGTGAAGAAGAAAAACGAATAATTTCAAATTTTCAGTAAATGTTTATTATATTATTTTGTAGGGAATGGCATTTCAAAATTTAAAAATTATTTCCAATTTCTTTATTTGTTAGTTTTTAAGCCTTAAAAGTATTTATCTTTTAATATTCTATAGAAGAACTGCAATAACTGTTGATGTAGCCCAATAATCTTAAAATTCTGTCAATACCTTCCCAGTGGGCACGGGACGTAAAAAAGACGTCCTTAGGACGTTTAAATCGCGTCCGTCCGTCCCATTAAAAATCTAAACGTCTTTTGAACGTCTTTTTCGCGTCTAATAATTTTTTCGTCCAAAAAATATTCAGAATTCAAAAAAAAATCAGTTAAATAACGCAAGCGCTAAAACTTCCTGAAATTTTTAAGTAACGCATTTTTTTTCGAATATAAAAGAAGTCTTTTTACAACGACAAATAGACGCGTTCTAGCTAATTTTTATTTTTGTTATCAATTACTTGAAAATTGTGGTAATATTGATACAGGTAATGAAATTTTTACAGATAATAGAAGAAACGTTTTGAAACTGAACATATGCTATACTATGTATATATATATACTTGATATACTATTAGTATAGTATTGCTATATCAAGAACCAAGCTCTAACAATTTCA